>VZZY01019812.1:274109-536048 GCA_013400335.1 Eurystomus gularis | reverse complement strand
CTCCGGTGCTGGTCTTCAGGGCGGGCCGCGGGTGGCAGCTTGGTGCCCACCGGGAAGGCAGGGTGGCCGGCGGGGGCAAGCGGTGAGGCGCAGGGCCGCGGCCATCGAGCCTCGTGGCTGCGCTTTCAAGCCAGGGCAGTTGCTCCCGGCATCTGTAGTAATAATAGTAATAATAATAATAATAATAATAATAGTAACTGTCACTCCTGGCATCTGCTATAATAGTAATAATAATTATTTTTATATTCATGAGTAATCATTGCATGGACATCCCCCTTTACAAGCCAGAAGGCTGTGGAATACCACTAGCTGCCTCAAACGGTAGCTACCAGAAGGGCCACGAAGCTGGTGAGAGGTCTGGAGAATATGTCGTATGAGCAGTGCCAGAGGGAGCTCCACCTGATCCAGACTTAAAATGTTTTACAACCAATACATTATTTTTTTTCTCCCCTGCCACTGACTGAGAGGTCCACACGGATGTGGGGTGATGCTTTAGTCCCACAACAACAAATACCCTGTGTGCGTGTGGTTTTTAATGACTTTTTGCCACAGCCATATCTGACCCCACCCTGTATTTGGCACTGATGAGGCTGCAGCTTGAGTACTGTGTTCAGTTTTGGGTGCTGCAGTATAAGAAAGACATTGAGGTGCTGGAGCAGGTCCAGAGAAGGGTAATGAAGCTGGTGAGAGGTCTGCAGAATGTGTCTTATGAGGAACAGCTGAGGGAACTGGGATTGTTTAGTCTGAAGAAGAGGAGGCTGAGGTCTTACTGTTCTCTACAACTACCTGAAAGGAGATTGTAGGGAGGTGGGTGTTGGTCTTTTCTCCCAAGTAACAAGTGATAGGACCAGAGGAAATGGGCTCAAGTTGCAGCAGGGGAGGTTTAGATTGGATATTAGGAAAGATTTCTTTACTGAGAGAGTGGTTGGGCACTGGAACAGGCTGTCCAGGGAAGTGGTGGAGTCACTACCCCTGGAGGTGTTAAAAAAATGAGTGGATGTGGTACTCTGGGACATGGTCTAGGGGTCAGGGAGATGTTGGGATTAAGGTTGGACTTGATGATCTTGAAGGTCTTTTCCAAGATCTATGATTCTATGGCACCCATCAGCTTGAATATTATTTCCCCTGAAAAGCCAATTAATGCAGTCCTCCTGTTGGCAAATTTAGGTCTGTGTGAGCTTTGCGCACTCGTGAAGGGCAGGACTGGGGCTCTGCAGCCGTGCTGCTGTTGAAGATACTGAGCAGAAAAGGCCGGTCTTCTGGTGCGTGTACCATGGTGGCTCGTCAAGCACTGGAAGCATGCCTCTGCTCTCCAGCTTCACCTCAGCCAACATGATGCAAAGGAGATGTGTGTAGAAAAGGGTGTCTGTGATCCGTTGTTTGTGGATTTAAGAGTGTCAGGAAGCTGCTGGCCGTCAGAGTCAGTTGGAGTTAGACACATTGGTGAGTGAGGAAAAGCTTAAAGTGTCGGCTTCATCTTAGAATATATCTACATTGTAAATAAATAAAGATGAAAATATTTCATTGTCTGACATGGGCTGATCACGAGGGTTTAAACTGTCCTAAGCCTTTGCAGTTTGCTCCAGTCCCACAAAATCAGGACCTCAAAGCATGCCTCAGAGATTTCTGATAGGTGAATTTCTGGTTATCGGCGAAGTCCTCTCAACTTAGGCCTTGAAGCCTGATCATTAGGTCTGGAATTAGCATGTGTGGGGGCCTAAAAGCCAGTGAAAAGTATACCCCTGCTTTTTCTCATGCTTTGGACATGAAGTACTGCGTTCTGCTCAAAGTGATGTCTGTGTTGCCTCAGCCTTCAAATCCCATTACAGGTGATTACAATAATCAAGAGAGAAAAAATCCACGAATCATCCTACCCAAGTCCTTGTATGAAAGAAAGGGCATCATTTCCGACAGACTGGATGTGGAAAAATTAATTTCCTGGCATCCAAACAGAAGAACAGCCATGCTGGTTGAGACAAGTCCATCCAGCCCAATAGCCTGTCTCAAACATAAACAACAGCTGATGCCTGGGGAACAGCATAAGAGAGGGGTAAGCACAGAGTGATAGTTCCCTGGCATGCTGTCCCAAACTCCAGCAAGCTGTGGCTCAGGGACTTCCCTGAGACAGATGTGGTATCTTTAAATTTAATAGCCCTTGATGGATTTTTGCTTCCATGAATTTGTGTAATTGCCTTTTGAACCCATATCAATTTTTGACATTGCAGCATCCTGTGACAATTAGTGGTACGCTCCAGCAAAGCAGGGTGTAAAGAAGAGCCTTATTTTGTTTGTTGTGAACAGGCCACCTAATAATTTCATCTGATGCTCCTAGTTCTTGTGGTGTGAGAGTCAATTACAATCATTCTCCATTTGCATTCTTGGTGCCATTCATGGTTTTATAGACTTCTCTCATATCCCCCTCACATTTTCATTTTCCAGACAGATAATCCTAATCTGTTTTGAAATTCTAAGACAGAAGCTGTCCCACATTCTGGACCCACCTCTGGCTCCAGCGTTACCATTTTTGAGCTAATGTGCTTGAACGACACAAGTTCAGGGTGCAGGCACATCAGACATATTTATACCAGGACGTAGCAGTTTTGTTCCTTCCGTACTAAATCCTAAGATTTGATTTACTTTTTTTAGCACTGCTGAAGATGGATCTGGCATTTTCGTAAATACATCTAGCTTTCACAGCACTTCAAGGATTTCTTCTCCAGCTAGTCCAGCACCCTCAGCTCTGTACGTGAAGTTGTCTGCTTTGCCCACTGGCATTACAATACACATATCTGTGCTGCATTTCCTCCCTATTTTATCACCCGATTACTCAGTATCATGAGATGGTGTTTTTGTCATGTTTTTAATCACCAGAAATAACGTCGTGTCACCCACAAGTTTGCCACCTTGCTGTTCATCTCCTTCCTATCGTGAGTCCAGCGGATGGATTTGATACCTACTTAAGACACTGGCAAGACCAGAGGGATGCTGTGGGAAGGCAATAGTGGGTACCTTGACAATTTCTTCTCTTTCCATCAGCACATCTTACATTTGGATTGAGCCAGCTGCTCCTCAGGGAGGTGCTGGCAGACTCTTTTTGACCCTGCGGCATATTTTGAGGGATGCTGGTGAAGGCCAGCCAGCATGTGTCATGCCAGCTGTTCCGCTGACATAGCTGATAGACGCTAGCCGATGATCTGGCCGAAGACATGGAGTCACAAGGACTAGCCAGCCCATCATGAGGATGGAGATCTGACAGGGAGCTGCTGGCTGCTGCGGTGGAAGCAAGTGTGGTGGCCTGAGCAGAGTCCGCAGGGCAGTCCTAGGTTGAGGGCAAAGCTGTGGAGGCAGTGCCCATCCTTTGCCCACCTGGTGGTGGTATCATCATACCTCCCTCCACGCAAGGCCTGACAGGTACGTTTATTATTAATAACGAGCAAGGCTTTCGGAAGCAAGCCCCGTGTTTTCTCGCTGCTTGTCGGCGCTGAGCGAAGCTGGTCAGAGCGTGCTGTGAGCGGTACTTGCACAGTCAGAGCTGTCCCCGGTGCGTCCCCATTCCAGTATGTCAGCCAAGCGTTTAAGACACCTGCTTCTTTTCGCTTCTGTGCTGGCCATGGACTAATAGGGACAAACGGGAAGAGGACCTAGCAGAATGCAGAAAATAATGATCCTGTGCCAAAAGGGAATGTATGATCAAAACTACAGTGGGCAGGCAAGCAGCGAGGCAGTGACCCGAGGCAGCGCAATGTGTCAGGAAGAGAGAGCAGCAGCCCAGGGACAGCAACAGCCCAGAGCCTCAATTTGTAATGACTGTGTGGACCACATGCCAAAAAGTCTCTCCCCACCTCCTTGCTCCAGGGAGCTTTCCTAATGTTCTTAGCCGCTTGGACATCACGAGAAAAAGAGCCTGCGTGTTTCCAGCGCACGACCTAAGGCATCTGCTCAAGCAAAGCAGCACTGCTGAACCTGCCTCTAACTCAGAGTGCTCCAAACACCTGTGAGTCAGACGATGGGAAATTCTCCCTGTCTTCACAAGCACAGATGAGTTTGAACCTTCTGGGCATTTTAGCAGTTTACCATCTGCACATATAACCTTTTTTCTGAGCACATGGAAGTCTTGTAGGAGGATGTTAAATCCAGGAACCAAAATAAGGAAACATGTTTACACCTGCTACATCTGTTCAAGAATTTCCAGCCTCTGTTACACTTTTGACTTTCACATTCCCCCTCCTCCTCCTCCCTCCTGTTTGGTCAAATACCACCGTGTTAAAAACAATTTCGTATTTTTCCCCCAAGTCTCACAGACTTTGAATCGAATCTTGTGAAAACTTACAGCAAATGAAATAAGCTGTGAAATGGTCTAGCGACAGAAGCAAGTGCTGGCTGTGGTATCTCTTGCATATCGAGAATTGTCTAGGTACTGGGATTCTTTGTGAAGAAAAATTGATGCTAACTACATGAATTACAGTGACTTTAGTTTTTTAAACTAGAATAAAAAACAAACAGTCTAACCATTTTTGATAGAGATGAAATCTTCTTGCAAGCCAGGTGCAATAAAACAATTTAATGAAAAATAAATTATGAAAAGGATTTTAGTACACAAAAAAAAAAAAAAAATCAGCACAAAGAAGAACATCTCTGTTAGCAGATGCCCCAGTTAATTATAACAGGTTTGGTATGGAAGAGAAAACACACTAGTATCTGCTGTCAGAGGTGATTCTGTTTCACTGAAAGAATTATCCATATGATTACACCCACCACAAAGTCAGACCTATAGATACGAAACATTTATGAAAGGGAAGAAAGATCCTTGACTTGTTCAGAGGGGGGAAATAGCAAAATTATTTATACTGGGCAGAATTCAAAGATTTCTTTTCATAATTTTTACTGAATTTTATGTTAAGATTGTTATTGAAAATATTATACAGTATTTTTCACTGAAGCAAGTGCTTTGATTTAAATTATTTTTAATAACATTTTGATAACCATTCAAATTAATGTATTTATAAAGATGTTGCAAAATAGAGCAAGAGATGCAAAAAAGAAATTGATAAATTCAGGCATTTTTCTCTGAGTAATCTATTTTTGATAATGGCTTTTGTCTTGGAAGATTTACACTGGCTTTGTGACTACATGAGCTGGATAATTAATAATATGGGCAAGGTGGCAGTACTGGGAAAAATCCTCCACTCCCCATCATTTCTTAATAAAGCCCAGTTAACGGCAGAAAAATGCTTTCACAGGTCAACAGGTAACTAAGGAAAGAGCCATTTCGTGATTGTGGCATTTGATGCTATGATAGGGCCTCTGTTTCTTTGAATTGATGTGTGATGCTTGTGTGAGCCACGCTTTCTAAAACGGCAAAAGAAATTAACAATATTAAGGTCAATACAGGACATATTTGGGAAGGATTAAGGCAAGTCCTGTGGTCCTAACTCAGGCAAATTCTCAGTGACGGGTCTTGGCCAATACAATCTGCAGGTGTCCACTTTCTTTCAGGATTTAGCCCAGTATTCAACCATAAGAAAACAGTTCAGTAATTCATTAGGATATGATCATGCCGGGCTGGTTACTAATTGTTCAAAATACCATTGGAGGCACTCCAGGATGCTGCACAGCACTCCACAGCTGGCAGCCATGGTACGCAGGCGGGTATGCCACCCAAATAGAGCTGAATAGCACGGGAGCCACGGGAGGAAAGCAAAAATCCCTTGCTTCCAAGCCTATGGGAACCTTCCAGCGTTGTGAGGCGGGAGCTGCAGGTGCAGGGGGGCTGCAGGCAGGATTAGTGCAACGTGCAACCCCACCGTCTCATGCCAAAGAGAAACGTTAGCGGCAAAATAATTTTACTCCTGGCTGTCAAATGGGAACTGCGGGGTTCCTCTCCTAACAATGAAAGGCAGACTACTGTGCATTAACAGCCCTGCCGGTGCACAAAGTGGCCTAGCCTGTTATTAAACTGTACAGCTAAAGCTGTTGTTCTCCACTTAGCTGAAAGTGAGTTACCATATTGCAGGTCCCCCAAGACGTTCCCTACCCTTGACATACCCTCTCCCTCGCATGAGTGGTAATGACTGGGATCAGATCCCTCAGGCTCCTGCTTGGACTGCTTTACCTTGCGTTAGAGCAGCTTCTTTGAATAACAGGGAGCTGGTCTGTCACCTCACCCTTCCCTCCACTCCCCCCTCACAGCCCCAGCCTTTATTCCTGAAACTCTTCAGTGTCAGTAAAGATCTTTCTCCGCAACAGATACAGCTGAGATAACTCGGTTGTCCTCTAAACAGGTTGCAGGTGGGGTTCCCATGCACAGCATAGACTGGATTTTAAACGTATGCAAATCAGCATTTGTGTGCTTGACCCCATGACACAGAAGCATCAGGATTTACTCACTGACAGTTTTTTCATGCACTTTTAAATTCACATTTACAGATTTGACTCTGGGACTAGCAGAACTGCAGTAATAACAAGATTCCGACATCCTGGGAAATTTCACAGCCATACTAAGTAAGGACTTAAGCCTAAAAAGCTGTACAAAGATGTGGATGTATTTTGTTATGTACACATTACTTTTTTTTTTTTTTAGAGGAAAATATCTGTTTAGTATTAGTCTCTCTTCCTCAGACTGGATGGCCTTCACACAGTGCCATAACAGATAAAATCAGTCCCTTCCCTAGCAGCCTTTTTGTGTCACAGCTTGGCTTTGCTTATATTGTGTGTATCTCGTCTTGATCTGTCGCTTTCTCCAAGGCCAGCAAAGTAAACTCATCCTCCTGACTCATAGCTCCAGATGGATTCAAGCTCAAGCACACTGTCCCCCTGGAATTTGGCATATGTAGGTTTATATGCCCTAATCAATCAGGCTGATTTCAGTTAATCCTAATCGTCCTATTAGGGTTCCCAGATAGCAACAACAGCAGCTAGAAATCCCCAAGCAGCCTAATTGACTTCATCTAATTACATTCCTTCTTGAGATTTCCATTAAACTACCCCCTGAATTCATTACTGTGCTTGGCTGTAGGTTTCTAGGACTTCTTAAAATACATACACAGCTATTGGGATAGCTCCGTTCTAGAGAGCTAGTGGTTACTATATCTATATAGAAGATCTTGCCACCTCCTCATAGCTATCTGTCAGTCGTCCTGCTCTAGCATATATCAAATGTGCCATCTAATCACTGTGGGGGATACCGGGTTTGACTCCTGGCACTTTAGGCTTATTTCTGCCAACGTGCTGCCTGTGGTTCTTTCCTTGTAGCACTGAACAAACCGCACGAGTCAGAGACTGCCAGCTCCTATTAACCTCTCGCATAAAGGATTTATAGATATGTCTCATTATAAGGTAAGGAGCTGACATTCATCTCAAAAGCAGTTAGCTTGGAAAAGAATGCTCTTTTGTCAGTATTCACCTTCCTCTGTGCTCTTTCTGTGGTAGTAAATTGTAGACTGCTCAGTCGAGATGGCATCTGTCATAGTTAGGTTTCTTTGGCTAATTTGATCACTTCTTCCATTAAAGTAATGCTATGGCTTCCCAAAGGTTGCTAGGCTCTCAGTTCCTGCCTTTTGCAGGATGCAGTAATGTAGCCCTGAAAAAAGGAATGGCTATCTTCTGCACCCAGAATTTAAAAAAGAGGGAACTTCCAGGGTAAGGATGAAATTATTGAGCCCAGTCTGGTTCCTTCTGTACGTGCAACTGAGACCAGCTTCCATGAAACCCGAGGAGGCTGGAAGCAAAGGATCCTTTTCATAGGTGATTTCCTATACAGTATGTATACATATAAATGCTTTGACTGGAATTCATGTGAAAATGAAAACAAAATGCATGCTAGACACTGGAGGAGAAGCACTTTGACAACTGTCAGGTTGGAAAGTGCTTTATGTGCAAGACAAGCCATTGTGTTCAGTCTGTTCGGAAACTGATGCCACTGCTCACTTTTACGGACAGTTCCTCTAGGTGGGAATGACACCGATATCATTCACACGGAATCTGCCAGATTGATGTCAGTAAGACAGGAGAGTGTTCAGGTTCATTGGAAGGAATACAATACCTTTGCTAAAATAAAACCCTTGACCATGCACAGAGGGAGCAGGTCAGGGAAGCATGGACCCTTGCCAAATGTTTACTCTTGCATCTCTGCCTCGTTGAGGGTGCGTTCGCTTTCGAGGCAGAGCCAAGGACAGTTGAAAAGTTCTGTGTGAATAACACCTGATTGCTGCAAGAAAAAA
Source organism: Eurystomus gularis (assembly GCA_013400335.1). Classification (NCBI taxonomy): domain Eukaryota; kingdom Metazoa; phylum Chordata; class Aves; order Coraciiformes; family Coraciidae; genus Eurystomus; species Eurystomus gularis. Next base: position 527,829 of record VZZY01019812.1, on the reverse strand, counting down.
GCTATGGAATTAAGCCATAAACAATGTCTGTGGTCATTTTAACTAAGTTTAAGACTTTGTAAATCACAGAGTCATAAAGTGGTGCTGGTGGGAGATTATATTTTACAAAAATATTGATGTTTACAGTAGATTAATGGCTGCTTGCCTGCAGAGACGGATGGTGAATAGAATATCTATCCAAGGTCAGGCTGTGTCGGAGCTGCAGACACAGTAAGTCACTAGAAAGTTTTGTGCAAAAGGATTTGGCCTAAACAGATATTTCTAAGAGCTGGCTAAGGTTGCTAATTACTCCCCTGAATAACTTTGAACTGACGTTTTCTGAATCATTTTCTTTCCAGAGGGATTAGTAAATCTTTGTAGTAAAAGGAACACACACCAGAACTTATAAAATGAATTTAATAATAATAATTGAACGTCAGTTTGGGGATACTTTTCTCCTTTTTCTTGTCCTATTTTGGCACTAACATGCAAAAGGAAGCTCGGAGAGGGAAAAAAGGAAGGGGGAAAAAAAAAAAAAGGAGGGAGAAAAAGCAAAGAAGGGAAGAGAATACAAAATAAAAGTGAAGAACCCTTAAGTGCCTTTTCAGAATTGGAGACGCCGGTGGCTTTCTAAGAGATGCAGACACTCAGTACATTTGTAGGCACTGGGAGAAGCGAAGGCCCAATTCTGCCACTCACCAGAGGTGCTGGCTGAGGATTGTTTCAGCAAACATAAGGAGCATTTCTACCAGTGCAGTACATGGTTCAACGCAAGTCAACCTTATGTAAGCAGCTTGACCCCTTACATTAAATACTGTGCTCTCCAGATTATTTACATGACACAAATAAGGGAGGATGTCAGTAATCTGGGGGGGGTCAGGTTTAGACTTTTTCAGAAAGCACACTTCTGCTGTGTGGCTCCCTTTTAAATTTTAAACATTCTGACTTCAGTCCAGAAAAGTCTGAGCTGACATGTTTCCCCCCCTGATACACAGCGTTCCACATCCCAGACTTCCTCCTTTTCATCAAATAATATGGTCTAACTCATCCTTTTGTCCCTCCTGCTGCAGAACATACAGGGGCATGGAAAACATGCAAGTAAAACAAGCTCTTGAAATCTTGAGGAGCAGAAACAGAATTCTGTTCAGCTAACACTTCTTTTGAAGCCGTTAGATGCTAATTTGTTCATCCAGTCACAATTTCCACCTCTCTTTGTGGACCTGGACAGGTGTGGGCACAGGCAGAGTGTGCTCCTCCAGCAAGGCTGGCTTAAATAGCAATGCTAGAGAAATAGGAGCAGCTGTTTATAAACAGATGAAAGTTTCCACTTGCCTTTTCTTGGGAAGAGATATCTGAAAATGTTACACAATGGATCAGCTCAGTAGGGCTGAAAGTTTTGTCAGTTGTGGGTTTTTTTTAAAGAGCATGTTATTTGTAGGCCTCCTGTGGTCAGCTGGGGGTAGCTTTGGAGATCCAAAGCCACATCAGGCAGAATTGTCTAGATGCTCCAGGAAGCCTCCAGGTTACATATAATCCCTACTACCTCCTGCTGGCACTAGGACAAGTTCTCTACCTGTTTCTGGTTCACCACTCACAGCTGTGCCTATGCTCGCAAATGCAATATAGCTACCAACCTACGTGTGGGGAAAAGCTGGCTCCCCGGGAAGCCCACGGAAGTCAAGGGGAGGACAACATTAGTGAATGACAGACTATGGGGAGGTCCCCAAAGTGCACTTTTGTTCATCTAGTCAGCCATCAATTTCACCAGCTCAGCGTGTTGGCTGGCAGCTCCTTGAGGTTTATGAAAAACAGGAAGGCACCAACTGGAACAAGAACTGGAAATGGTGACATTCCTGGTTTCAGGGACACGCTGCTGCCTGCCTTCTTACAAACATGGGGGCTGCATTGTTTGCTCACAGTAATGCTGAACATGCCATGATCTGAGAAGACTAGAGATAGGAAATGGCTTAGTGTGAGGAGAAGACAGTGCTTTTTGGGAGAAGGGTGGGAAGCTGGGATGACTTTTACATCTGACAGGGGATGCTCAGTGTGATCTTGAGATCAGGGGTGGTTCTGCCAAGAGGGGGTGGAAACATCCTTAGTGCTGTCAGACCATTGTGCTTTGACCAGCTGACCAAAAACTCTCAGGGTCAGGGTGAAAATTAATGCTAGTATTTGTTTCCCTTCGTTGGGACTGTCTGTGCAACACATGCCCTGTGTGGGGGATAAAGGTGGACTCTACAATAGCACTTCCTTTGCCTTGTCATATATTTCCTTTAGTGAGACAAGCAGGATGAGAGGAAAAAAATCTCCTGTTCGTGCAACGTGAGCTGAGGCAAAGCTGATCTCACTATGAGAAAGCATTAGCTTCTTAATTTGTGCTATTGAAACTGTTCTGCGGACTTCCATTTGGTTGGGAAAGGAACTCCGAAGTAAAACAACTGCCATGCAGGGGAGGCTGCAGATGGCTCAGTAGTAACACACATACTGTACACCTGCACATGTTTGGCACAGAAAGGTTTGAGTGCAGATTTGCAAGCTAGCCAAGGGAAGACAGATTTATTTTTTTGAGGAGGCGGGAAGATCAGATCACCTCCAGGTGCTACCCTGATAAACACGGAGAATAACTCACCAGTCCTCTACAGTTCTTCTCTGATCAACTTCATCCTTGAGATAGGAATTAGAGGGACAGATATGTTATCTGGGAAGCTGTCCAGATTCATTTCCAAGGAAGTTAAATACTCAGTACAGGCCTGGTATAAGCAAGGTTGTTGGGTTTGTTGTTTGGGATTTTTTTTCCTTCTTGATTTCTTTGGGGGAAGGGGATGTTGGTTGTTTGTAACAGCATCATAGGCAGTTGGGATGTCAGATACAGCTCAGGCTCCCCAGATTCCTCCAGGACTGCAAATTTTTGGGACTTGGATGTAATTTATTAATAAGCAAACATCTAATATTTTGCTTTTTAGATCTGCTCTGCAAATCAAAATTCAAAAAGATTTTGGAAAGTAACCAAACACTCAACCCTCTCTATACTGTTCAGAGGAAAAAGAGACCTCATCCAGAAGTCTGTCTGTGTTAGGAAGAAAGCTCTGATGGGATTTTCCACTTGCTCCAGGAGGCTCTGTGTTCAGCCTGTGCTACAGGGAATGGCAGCATGTGTCCTGTGGTTCCTACCCAGAGCCCAGAAGTCAGCAACAGAAAATGGGAGGTCAGCAAGAATGGAGGTTAAATGCTCACCCACATTTCCTCAGGCCATCTACTTCTGAGATGCCGTGCAGCCTCCAGTCAGCTATAGCCCAGTTTACTTAGGTTGCACATATAACTGCAGGAGGCATCTCACTTCATACAGTCCCTTAGCTACCTTTCTTGGAGCAAGTACTGCTACATGGTGCTGTGTTGTACCACCTGGCTGTGCCTTTCCTTAAAACCTCTTGGGGTCTCTATCCTAAAAACCAGAAACATCTTGAGAGAGATGCATGTAGAGGGAGAAAGCTAGGACATACTCATCGTTGGTCTTGTTGTTTCAGCTAAAGCCTGCAGACAACATGATTGGGGGTAGAGCAAAGCCCTTTCTTTGTAAGGTGGTCACAGCAGTTCAATGTGAGTTCTTTTTTAAACCAATGATTAAACTAGTGTAAACCGCCATGTGGTCGCTCTTAGTTCAATTTAACATTGGCTGGCATGGAAGACAGCTTGCATTGATTCTTGTCTGTCTAATCTAAATTGATACAGGCCTGATTTCAAATGAACTAAGCCTGTCTGAAGAGTGTTATACACTTGCTTAAGTTCATGAATTTAAAAGAAAACCTTTGCCTAAAAGGCTGCAGGTTTCACACAAAGACAAAACTCACAGCTTAATACTGATTTTGACAGGTCTCTCATTAACCTTCACTACAGACAGCTGAGGAAAGTTATTTGTGGAGTGGAATGGTCAATACTTTGCCTAAGTAAATATATAACACAGACAACCTAGAAAGAGATACTTATTTTGTGTGACAGCAACAAAAATGAGAAATAATGGGCCAGAGAATTCATCTAGATTACTTTCTTCATTCTAAGTAAGCTTCTCTATAAACAAAATGAACACCAAAATAAGCCTAATGCTACAGGAAAAGACAAAGTATATGACTTCTACCCACATTTTTGCACTGTTCTTAAACTCTTTGAAGCACTCAGTTCTGGCTCCTTTCAGAAACAAGGTGCTGAGCATGACAGACTGATGATCTCACCCAACACTGTCACACCTCTGGGGATGAGGAAACCGTGCAGTGTTGAACCATACAAATGAACTAGAGGAGAGAAAAAAAGCAAGCAAAGAGGAAACAGAAACACAGAAGACCAAGAGACTGAGACTACACAGAAAGTCTCCTCAAGGGTTTGATTGGTAGCTGATGTGCTTGCCTTGGGAGAAGAGAAGTTGGGAAATAAGAAGGGCCAAATGCTGTGTTCTGTACAGTGCTTGTCTGCCAGAATTCAGGCAGTGCCTGACAGACCTCTCTGGGCATAGGCTGTTGTGTGACCACGCCTTCCATGTTTTTGGACATGGAAGCAAGAGCCTCTGGCCCAGAAGCAATGTAGCCAAGTTAGCTTGGGATCAGCATCATGCTATTAATCCAGCTGGTAGAGAAGACAGATTACTCCAAGCCTAGTTCTCCCCTGCACCTTGCTGTGGTGACTCTGCAGTTCTACAGGGAAAATATTCTCATGGGGATGCAACATTTGCAGTTATAGGCACTGGCTTTCAGCAAAAACATTTCACCTGTTTCATTTCCTTCTGAACAGCAGGACAGCTACGTGCACATGACAGTGCAGATGGGAGAGCCACTTTAAAGTCACATGCGTATGTTTTTTAAAGGAAAATAACAAAATTCACTTCTCTTTACGTTTGCAGTACTCAGCCTTCCATGAACATTTATCAAGCAGGAAAGAAATCTCAGAAAAAAAATAGTGTTTTCATACCTTAAAATTCCGCCGTGGAAAGGGAAAAAGCTCTGAAAAGTGCAAACAGCAAACCTTCCTGTTCACCACGGCTATGTTCCAGCAGGCTGGTAGTTCCCACAGCTTCAAGAAGGGTATATTAACCTGACAGAGAAAACAGCTACCATTTTCAGGTGACAAAATACAACTGCCCTCATGGTTTGAAAGCCAGAAGCACAGTGCTTAGACAACTCTGCTCCAGCCTGGCAGAAGTGATAAAATGCATAGTGGAACTCAGAGAGCGAGCTCCTCTTTTTCTCTCCTACTCCCCTTTTTTGCTATATTTTTCCTCTGGTGGGTTGAGGTACCCAGTTGGAGCTCCCAAAACAGAAGCAATCCAGGCAGAAGTGCCTATCCACGTCTATCAGCAGCCTGCTGTGTTTTACTCCATCAGCAAAGCTTTGCCTTTGGGCTGAGATGTAAAAGTTCTTGGGGTTTTGCACTCCTTCCCCCCAGTCTTGGCCTGGTTTGTACTTTTGGAATAAATATAGAATAAAGAGCCTGTCCCTTTAATGCAGAGGCAATGAGAAGGGCAAAACTGTTCCCAAGAAGTCAGTAAAAGTGGTAATGCCTATTAATGATTGCAGCAGAGTGCTTTTCAGTTGCCCTATTAAAGGAGCTCTTTGTCCTAATAAATACCAATGAAAAAGCTTGCTCTCAGAGCACCTTCCCTGTACTTTATTTATAATGAGTCTTCTAATGAGTACATAGTGTTTATGCTTCCTTGAGAGACTCATCACTCCCTCTCTCAGTCTGTTATTTAACATACAGTACTCCATGAAGGTGTCCCACTTCATCCCCAATGCCTCCCTGCTCCCTCCCACACACAAACATCCACATACTTCTTGTTTCAAGGGCATACGAAACTCTGAAGGAAAAGTGAGCGCTGGAAGAGAAACAGATATCCCAAATGTTATGCACGACATGGCAGGAATAGGAGCAGGTGACCCAAATTGTCAGTGTGGCAATACAAGCCCACCAAGGACAGTTCTAGAGCAGTTCCTATGTGTATGTCTGCAATCAGGAGCATGCTTGCATCGGTATTTAAGCAGATCATACACCACTCTGTTACACCTGGTAAAATACCTGTTAAACCACAGTAATTTCACTGTATCAGCAGGGTGTCCTAGCCCTTAGTAGCTACTACTGACTAATGAGACCTAAAAGAACTCAGCCACTGAGATTTGTAGGTATCCTCCTGGTACCAATATGAAAAAAACAAACCTGTTCCTCTTTGCTGAGTAGTTTTAGGGGGATTGTTGAGACAAAGAGCTCACTTATCAAGTAGCATTTTTGCCAAAGCTCCTCATGGCTGTAATTTGCCACGGCATGTTCTATATCTGGCTGTGTCCGGGTGTGACACGAGCTGAATTAACTCTGTGAGGCTTCACGTGGTTTTCTGTTGCCATTCGGAGTCATGCCTTGATTGTCATGATTGTGGGATCCTACATGACACATCCCTAATGTGATCTTGTGACAGAACCAAAGTAATTTACATTACCAGGGTGCATAAGGAAAATTTTTAAAAGGAGCCTATTATAGGGTTATTCCATTGCCTTAGGCCAGAAGAGAGACTCTGAAGACTCTCTTTTATTCTCTGTGTTTTTCTTTTAAGCTTTGAAGCTGGGAGTAAAAGGGTTTCCCACCCTTAAGCATATCAATTCCCTATCCTCTTTCTGAGCCTCTGCAATGCCTGTTTCCAGAGGAGACTAAAATTAGGCAGAAGATTACATAAGGAGACTTGGTATCAATATTTGACATTAAGATGAGTTTTATATTTGCTTGTCCATCTTCAACAGAGACCCATTGGCATAAAATCACAACAGCACTAGTCTTTCTGGGATCTAGCACTTCGGCACTTAGAAAGTCAAGACTGTGTTTGGGATTGAGGAATTCATGGGAATAAAATGGCTCTTTGATCTGGAAGCATAAAAGAAAGATGCTCCTCAAAGATGTTCTTTCAGTGCTTCATGCAAGCAGACTGACGATTCACTTGATCTCCTCTGGAGGGTGCTTCATTACATAGTTTGGCCCCAGTGTCAAGGAATGAGGGACTCCTAGTCCTCTCACACCTCACCTGGGGCTTTGAAATTCTGCAGGGACCAGGGGAAAGATAGCTCCTAGATCAAACTAGGGTGTCCCGTGTAGCAAAGGCATGAAGCTTTTGTTCTTCTGGAAACGAAGCAGCACTGGAAGCTCTCTGGGAATCAGTTAGGGAGAGATTTGAACACAGGCTTGAACCCTCCAGAAAGTGCACAGCCAATTTCTATACCAGCCAGAACTTGCATACTGTGTTCACATTCAGCTTCAGGCGTGACACAACTCAATAATCCATCCTGGAGCTGACAAAAACCATCTGGTACTTGTCTAGACCATGTTTCCAAGCAAGCAGAAGAGAAAATAAAGTACTTTGAGGAACAGATGATACCTTGCTGAGAAAAGAAAAAATGATGCCTGTGAAGCATCTGTACTTCCCAGTGTCTGTTCACCCACTCTCTCCACTTCTCTGGATGAAAAATAGATTTCCAAAGAAACAGAACATCAGAGAGCTCACCTGGAGAGAAGGGAAGATAACCAGATTTCTTCCTTTCTTATCACAGAATTGACCAAAAATGGGGCCCTGAATTTTTTTGACAGACTGGTGAAGGACATCCACAGGATTCGACAAGATGTGAGGGAGCAACCAGAACTATGAGGCTCAAAATCTAGCCATCCTGACAGCTCTATTGGATCTTTCAAACTTAAATGTGTGCCTCCTTTACAGCTGGCAATTACCTCTGACTCTGAGATCATGAGGATGAACTTAGACATGTGATACACCTTAAGTCCTGAACTGGGACCTTTCTTCCTCGCTTTTTGAGAGTTGTGACACCCAGAGAGGTTTGCATTGTACCCACTGCTGTATGAAACAATGGCTCCTGGACAGTAGTTGAGGTGCTTCAGACCCCTTCCCTTCGGTAGCCAAGCGTGGTGAGCAAAGCCCTGTGTGCTTTGAGAGATCTCAAACTACTGTTTTATTTGACAATATCACAGAGATGCAGATACCCTGTGGGCAAATACACTTAAAGCGTGTTTCTTGTTCACTTTACAGTCAGGCATGTCTAAGGGTCTAAGCCTTGACATTAAGTTTAGCCACCTAGTAACTTTTTTGGTATACATTGCACAACAAAGAGTTGTGCACTGCCTTCAGAGCCCACTTCAAAAGCTACAAGCACATTCCTATAATAGAGGATATTGAGATTATATTAATTTCAACAGAAGTAAAACTATGCCCTAAACCAGTTATAGGACAGCATTTGAGCATAATACATGCACAGTAAATGCATATATGTTTTAATCATAAATACTTTTTTTTCCCCTCAAGAACAAGAAGGGCACATTCGTGGCTAGTATTTTGTTTGGCCATTATAAATGGTACTTGATGGTAGACGTGTGCATACACACTTGTGTGTGTGTGTGTGTGATGATACATTCTGAATGACTGAAATCACGTGAGCAAGTCTCCTACCTCCCAGCTTTTCCCCACAGCATGTTATCACACCCTTCTATGAAACTTGCCAAACCCTACACTATATGTATACTATTCTTTTATTAAAAATACACTGCTTACAGCTAACAGTTAGTTCATTATCAGTGAAGGCTGTAACAAATAACTAGCTACCATAACAGCAAGAAAAATTCCTTCGATGGGCTGTTTCACTCTGACAACATTTACAGTCTCTGCCCAGGAAGATCTGAATTATTAGTTAGTTAAATGCCTGAAAGAAGAGAGCTTGGATTATCTGCAGAGTAGATCATGTGTTTACAACAGCAGAAGGGTGCTGCTTTCTTACAGCGGCTTTACCAAATGTCCAGTGAATCTTCTACTCAGTAAATAAAGTTCTTGCTTGTAAAGATGGTGCTGGGAGGAGTTTATTCTCTTTGGCAATTGCATGTCAACTGTTACAGCTTATCAAGAGAAAAAAGCTATCTTAATTGCCGTACTAGCTTACCCAGGAGGAACACATCCATTTTAGCATCCATTTTTTTCAGAAAATCATCTATGATGGTTCTTCAGGGCAACATAGACCTCAGTCTATCTAACTGCTACCAGAGGTTGGTTTTTTTTCCCCATCAATTTACATCTGTTTCATCACCTACACAAGCACTCAGTAGTCTATTTCTTTTATAGGTATTGGTTTCAGCAGTCCCTTTCATCTTGCCTTCTTTTTTGTCTAAAACATTACTTTCTGCAGTTCCTCTGGAAGAAGGAGAAGGTAGTGGGGAACAGATGGGAAGGACACAACATCACCAATTCCATTTTCCTCCACTAGCATGAAGCACTAGAAGGGTTGGTTCTAACTCTGTCTCTCTGATCATTTCGTGTTACTTGGGTGGTTGTACAATAAGGGGGAATTCTTGTTTTTTCCTCCTACTCCTATCTGGTTGAAAGGGCTGTATTTAAATAATGGATCCCTTGGTCCTGTCTGCTCTGCAAGCTGATGCTCAGGTGGCTGCTTCTTTATTGTAAAGTTGATAACACAATTTTTAAATGCAGAGCCTTCACAGCAGGCAGCTGAATGGCTGGCCAGATGGCTGGGTTGTTATCTGGGAGTCCCTGAGCTAGCAACTCCTTAGTCATCAAGGTTCTCCAATTATTGTCATCTCCCACTTACATGTGTCTCCATTGATTCATATCAGTATCACAAAGGGCCATTGGTTGAACTTAACCCTAAGAAACAACCAAAATGTATGGGAATAGCAATTCATGAGTGCTAGGAGTGGCCCCTACCTTTGGAACCAAGGTTTGCTGTTGCTTTTGTTGTTGTAGGTTCAGCAGCAGTTGACAGTAAATGGCATTCAGCACCACTGGGGACCAAGAAAAAAAAAAAAAAAGATATTTCAGCAGCAAGGCATTAGCACCAACTTGTAAAAGCATGACTGTCAGGGAAATGCTTCTTAATCTCATTTGAATTCAAATGCAGCTTTACATGTGTTGGATGCATATGGTTTTTCACATTAAGATGTAAAGTTTATACAAATCCGAAGTGTGAATGGTTCCCCTGAGTGCTGATGACAAATATTCCAGTATCAACACTTAGCCTCTAAGCTTACCTTAAAACTTGCTGGGGTGATAAGCTGCTGTTAATTTCTCTGCCAGCATTAGACAGGAAACAGTGGAGCTTCTGTGCACTTCTCACAGAGACTTACTGGAGCACAGGGCGTGTAGGAACTATACTTCTCCTGCTGTTCCAGCTGGCTGGTAATTTGTGATTAAAGATCCACAACATGAGAAGAAGTCAGAGCCCAGAATCATTGAAGGAAGTTGAAAACAAAAGGCTTGGAAGTCCTATGAGTAGACAGCAATGATCTTAATGCAAAGGAACCATAAAAGTCAATTAATGCTTCTTGACTGGAAGTATAGATACTGGTTTTTTTTTTTTAATTATCCCACCTATTCCGTCAGTAAGAGGAGTTCCAGCAAGATTTCTGTAAAAGAAGTGACAAAAGCAAGAAGCAGGAAAAAAAATATTAACTTATCTCTACTTTAAAATGTCTCCTAGATATCTTGGTATTTCACTGATGGGCACAGCAGAGATAAGAGAATGCCCAGTTTCCACAGATAACTTTATCTAGCATAGTCACTACAGTGATCTCAGAGGAGACAAGGAGAATAAACAATTGAACTAATAGGACCCTTCCCTCTGCAACTTATTTAACTCTTGAGGATCCATAACAATTCAGTGGCAATGACCAGGGCTTTTTATTAATGGAAATCTAAGACAGTTTTTGTGAAAGAAAACCTGAGGTATTTTAGCCAGAATCACAAGAAACCAAATTAATTCGCTGTATCAGATTTCATTACAGGAAAGCTTAGGGAATTTTCCACAGTGGAACCTGCAGGAATGAGTCCAATGAACTGTTTAATATCAAAATGTCGGAAGAAAAGGTTTTAAAATACATCATCAAAATTAACAGTAAATCCCTACATTCATGTGCTGTTACCCAGAAGTTCTGAAGAAACTCCAATATTGAAAACTCGTCTCCATCTCAGAGGTACAGAAAGTGGCAGAAGTGATGCCACTATTTAAAAAAGGGTTCTGGAGGGCAGGTGGTCTGGAAAACTCTCTGAAATTTGTCCGATTTCCACACTAAATTACTTGCAATGATGAGAAAAAGTAATCAATTTACATGGATAAATTCAATATAATGGCACAGTCAACAAACCATTTGAGGAAGGAAGCCACACCAAAATTTTTGAAGGTTGTCAGAGGGTGAACAGATGGGAAAGAGTGATCACACTGATACAGGTTATTTGCATGTCCAAAAAGTTTTTTATGAAGTCTCACAGCAAAAGATAAGATCCTCATGTGGAGTGGTAAATTGGTAAAAGATAGGAAGCAAAGGAATATATGACCAGTTTTTACAGTGGAGGGAAGTCTAGTGGAATCACAGAGTGATGCGTACTGGGACTATATTCATAAAATAAGATGAAAACCTGGGTAAATAATGGAGTATGCTAATGATAATAAGTAATTCAAAGCAGAAAAAAAATGCAATTTGTCTGCAAAGACTTCAGAAATATCTCATGATATTGCGTGATTGGAAAATAACAGTTCCAAGTAAATTTGATTCTACAGTTGTGAAATATCATACATTAAGAAAACAGCATCTATGTGTGTACACATACACACAGTGTGTTCTGGTTGAGCTCTTGCCACTCAGGAAGGAGATTTTGTGTCATGCTGGCAAGGCTCTGAAAACATCAGTTCAGTGCTTATCATCTGCTAAAGCAGCATATAAACAGTTAGGAATTAGTAGGAAAGAAATCGAGGGCAAAAAGAAAACATCATTATGGCCTTGTATAAATGTCTTGTGTTGCTCCTACCACCACAAAAAGGAATTACTAGACCGAGACAAAGTTCAGAGCAGGGAAGTGGGATGACAGGGAGTTAGATAAAGTTTCCATACAGGAAGAATAACGTCACATCTACATTAGAAAGTAATTGGGTGGTGAAGGGTGGACTGACAGATCAAAGCAATTGATGTTGAGAGCTCTACACCTGAAGGGAAAGCATTTCATGCTAGATTTAGTTCAGTCACCTGGGCTGAATGTCCTTACCACACATAGGGTCCAAAGCTGGCTGTGGAACCAGTCATTGGTGTGGAACCTTCTGTTAGTGGTAGGACTTGGAGCAGGTTTACAGCAACCCTGGATCAGAGCTTCTAGTTTGGTAAAGGCAGAAGCAACCAAGCAATGAACTGTAAATGAAAGTAGTTGCTTCAGCCCTCACATTGAGCAAAAGTGCTAATGTAGATACAGGGTGGTTGAGGTTTTGTTTGGGTTTTTTTAATCACATAGGATTTTCTTGTTCAAAGCAAAAGAAAGGAGGTCAGAAAGGACTATAATAGAGGTCTATAAAATTAAAGATTACTTGGGAAAGGTAAACAAGGAACAACAATTCCCTTTCTTCTAACATTAGAAGGAAAGATACCAAATGAAATTATCAGGCAACAGGCTTAAAGCAAAAGGAAGTACTTTTTCACACACTGCATAATGAAATTGTGGAACACATTACACAGGATGCTTGCAAGGCCAAAACCATAAATGAGTTAAAAAAGAAATTATACAAATTAATGGAAGAAAGGTCCATAATGGGTTAAACCTGATGATGTCAATGCAATTTACAGGTCAGGAAGAGCCTGAGATTTTCTGAAGCTAGAACCACAGTGTTCCTTGTTCTTTCTCCAATAGCAGCTGTAGTCAGAGACATGATATTGCACTGGATCTTTGTTCTGGTCTTACATTCTTGTTGGGGAGCTATATCCTAAAGTTGCTGTGAGCCTGGAAAACCCGATCTGCAAGGTTCAGATGCAAAAATGTCATAATCAGATTTAACCCCTTGCACATTTGTGGTCTTAAAATTTGCTCTTAAAAGAGCAATTCAGCTTTCCTTTTTGGTGCCTTCTGATTTTAACCTCTCTCTGATTATCACTGCTGTGTATGTAACAACTACTGTGTGCACTTTCATAGTGACTAACCCAGGCTTTACCTTGGCTGCAGCACCCTTCAGATACCTCAGTTCAGCTGAACTTTCTGAGCCTGAGCAACAGAAGAAGAGATAACTGACTCTGAGAAGACTGAAAACAGAGAAAATGTAGTAGCAAGGACCTCAGCTGTTCAGTACCAGGTGCTGTGGCCAAAAGAGCATCCTCAGAGTGGAGTAAATGGTGCTCAGCATCCCATATCCACATGATATGTGTTTGGCTGGGGGTTAATTTAAACTAGCTTTAGTTTGGTCCCGAGGATGTGAATACTACTGGCAGCTGGACCACACAAAGTGCACTGCTGGAACATATAATGCAATTGAGTTTTGTCCAAAAAGAATCCAGTTTGTACACTCCGCGACCACTCCATTATATGAACCAAAGCATAGTGCGAGTGTGGGAGTAGTCAGGAGATTTACTGAAGAAAGTCATGCCTGATCCAAACTCAAATGCTAAAGTGGTACACCCACTGACTACTACGAGGCGGCTTTGTAAGGGACTATTGTCAATGTGCCATAGGGTAAGAATTTAACCTATTCTGACAATTAAAGTTTTCCAAATTATTTCCCTTCTACTTTCACCTCCCTACAATTTACATTCTGATTGTGTCAACCTATTTATTTAGCAGTTAATTCGTTGCTTGTAAGTCAAGAAATATGGCTCATTGAGCTTGAAGACAATGTCATTTATTTTCCCATTTTTTAAGCAAGGGCTTGAACTGTTTTTCCCTCTTTTTAAATAAAGCTTCCTAGACATCACCAAGAAGTCATATATGGTGGAGGCATACCCATGAGATTGTATGATGCCGTGACCACAACATGCAGCTCTCAACAACCTTTGTGCTAGATCCATAAGGCCCTGGGAGCAGAATGCAGGTATACCTTTGCGTTCAAAATGGTGGCCCTACCATGCAAGCTACTATATCTGTACATTACACGGGAATGAGTCTGCTTTCCAGAGTTACGAAGGTGGGGTGAGATAGATACTGAGCAGCCAGAGCTGAGATTCACCATGTTCATTTTAAGGGCCAGTGTGTTTGCACTGGACAGAATTCAAACCAGGTTTCTGTGGGTGACACTCTCACTGGCAATGCTCATTCTCAACAGCAAACCTCAACAGGGACCAATAAACCATTGGGAATCTGCCTTAATTTCAGCAGAGATAAGTTAATATTAAGTTTTGGACCTTACACCAGCAGCGTTTTTTCTCTCTTTGCGTGCACAGGCCAATACACAATCTCTCTCCCAGCCTGGTCTTAGAAACCAGAAAAAACCATCACCAAAATAAATGCTAGACTAACACAATGTCTACATTTGATTCTAAATGCAATATAGAACAATTACTCATTTATTTTTTACCAAAGAAGGCATAAGAAAAGCGAATATGCATGTAAAGAAAGCATCATCCAATTTCACTTCAGTATCTCCTGCTTTGCAATATTTAATATTTCCCAGAAAGGGTAATATGTGATCAACATGCCCATATGACATAAGCAGTGGTGGGAATTATGGTTCCATAATTCAGTACAAATGATCCTAGTTTAGAGGCAATCAACAGGCCGATAAGCCGCATTTTACAGGTGAGAAGTGCAGCCAAATGGGATTTAATAAAAAATATATTTTTAAAGTGCTTAACCTTGCTGTGCCACCTCTTCATCTGAATGAAAGCACATTCATATACTGAATTAAACCAATGTGCACATCTTTACTGGTGACATACACCACAATTCATATTAGTCCCTCAATAATGCACCAGGATATGCAAGCTGAAGGCCAGGAGAGGGAAAATACTAATGATGGTGTGCTAGAAGCGTGCTAAGAATGCATCTTTCCTTCTGTTGAATGCCAAATTTTCTTTTAAGCTGCAAGTAAATAACATTGCACTTACATTCCTGTAAAGACAAAAAATGGTCTTTTTTAGCTTGAAAGTTGCCACAGTTCTGCCAAACTTTTCACAACAAATAAATCATTTGCTGTGTTAGTAACAATTCAAAGCTCTGACTGTATCTAGTTTAAACTTTTCCTTGCAGCTCTACTTCCAAGTTTCTTTGTTTGCAGTAGTTCATGCTTTCACATCAACCTAATGTTCAGGTAAAAATAAAGTGGTGAAGCTCACATGCAGCTAGTCTTCACTATTTCAGAAAAAAATCTAACTATCAATGATACCTATGGAAAAACTGGAGTTGTGAAGTTGAAAACCTGAATACTGTTTTGATAATACACGAACATCCTTAGTACGTTGTAATATTAAATTTACACTGAGAAGGAAAGCTGCTCTGAGCCCAAGTTAGGGCTTCACTGATTCCACAATTTGCTTTCTTCTTTTTCAGTCCCTCTCTACCTGAAACATGCACCTTAAACAAAGGTCAGGTATTGAATCTGCAAAGATTAGGCTGCCCTGTTTTCAGTCTTCTTTTGAAAGTAAATTCTGTTCTGCATGGTATCTAAATAGATGGTACCATACTAAATGGCTTTGGCTTCATTAACATTATCTCCCTTCTCTTGCCTGATCATAAAATGTTCACAACAGTGCACTATGAAAAAGGTTGAGTTTTAACGACACTCTGAGGGTGTGATATCTGATCACTGATCCCACACTACACATCTTTCTACAGATATCCTTGCAAATATCGCCACTGTTAAACATAAAACTTTAATGTTAGAGCACTATGTTCAGCATTCCTCATTAGAAAGAAAGCAAAACAAAAAAAATCTTACAGAAGCAAAACTCAATATCTGATCTGGAGACAACATCCATCTGTGATATTTACTTAATTCCATGTTGCAAGTAACAGGAAGGGATGGTACATACATCCCATTTTTAAACCCAAGTGCCCTTATAGAGAAAAGTGAGTAAGATGGAGTGTTGGTGAATGCCTGCTGCTTCAATGCTACAGTATTCTTGTCTTCCTATGCAGCCAGTCATGTATATGTTGTCAAAATGTAACATTTTTTTCTTGATCCTGTAGGTATTTTAAAATTTAAGAAGAGCAAAAATTTATTATCTCTGTACATCCAAGAGATGAGGCTCTTATTATAACCTAAACTTTTATATCTCTGAAGCAAAGTAACATCTCAAGCAAATAATAATAATTTTTTTAAAAGGCCTTGTCAGGGTGCGCATGCCAGAGTAGGAAGCTTATAGAGGCTGAATTTCTGAGTTGTATTCACGAAGCTTGCTGGAAGGAAATAGTTCTCTGCATTCTTTAGAAGATCAGTTCATGACAAATCCAAAGAGGAATGAACCTAGTGAGCTTGCTTCCTTTCTCATTTCTTATTTTTCATAATTGACTTCTATTAGATTGGATTATAAAGTAGACTCAAATTACTGACTCACCAATCCCAAGATGGCAAATCTTTGAAGTAATGAGATTAAAAACTGTTGATCAAAGAAAATCACCGTAGATGCAAGGCTCTGCATTTGTTGGTGAAGTATATTGTTTGAGAGTAATCGCACTGGCTGGATCAATGTAGCTCAGGCTGGCCACCACAGACAACTTCACATGGGAGGATTGCTTCTAATGCAGCAGAGGTCACCCCACAGGAGCTTCCACTTCCGTGGAAATTCAAAGGTTTCTTCATCCATTTTTTCAGAGATAGTAGAAAATATAATAAATATTGGAAAGGAACTTCCCATAATAGGCAGACTTTGCTCTATTAAGCTAAGCTCATCCAAGTGTCCTTTGTTATCCCAGAAGCTCTGCAAAGATCTCTGGGCCCACTGGGAAGTTACATAGTAATATGTGGGATGAAATGAAATGGTCTTTCAAGGCTGTGATCATGCCAAGAGTTTCTGTCAAACATGCCACTGTAAATGTGCCAGGGCATCCTCAGGAAACGGTAGTTCATGGAGTTCCCCAACAGCAGTTTGGCTCTCTCCATAAGAAAGGAGACATGGAAACCTCCCCACCAACCTTGGGGCAAATGCTGACATTTCATTTAACTGTAATAAAAAGAAGAGGATTAAGGTAGAATAAGTGCTCTGGGGGTTTATAAGAGGAGACAGGGTGATGGGGGAAGATGAACAATAAACAAAGCAGCCAGACAAGGTTAATTTGAACCCCTTCAGCTGGATGGTGATTAGATTGAATGCCTTCTATCCACTTGGGCAAGAAGTCAATTTGTTGCTCCACATGGCTATTAGCAGGATAGATTAGCTTCATGGTAATAGAGGCTCTAAGGTTTGGGAGAAGCATTCCCAAAGGAGGAAACTGAATACAGATAATCATTAATACTACTTTCTTGTTTCTATTCTCTTCCCATAGAAAAATGAAGTTGGGCTTGCATACTATAGGGACTGTGCTTGTCCATGTACAGAACAGAGCACAGACTTTTTCCCTCAGTCCTATCTTTATCTACTTTGAGGTCCCTCAGAAAAAAAAAAAAAAGAAGAAGAATTCTAGTTTTAATCAAAACAAATAAAAAGATCAGCTCTGTTATCTAGGTCATTATTTTTACACTCAATCTGCTTTGGCCCTTGCTGATGAGAATGACTCCTCACACCCTGTGAGGCTGAGCTCACTGCCCTTGCCACAGATCACATTTTCCTACAGCTCAAAGATCAGTTTCTGGTTTGCTTTTGCTGCGCATCGAAACTGCCCTGTTCTGAAGAAACATAAAAAGACTTTGTGGGCAGACTACACCCAGAACTCCTCTGTGAGGAGAAAGAAAGTAAACTAATGACACTGCAGTCTGTGTCCTCCCATCTATGTAGATCATACACACTAGAGGAAGTGTGACAGCCCTCAGTAGACGATATATCAGAGATATATTCATTTTATCCTGGCTCCTTCACACCCTGTGGAGCTGAGAATGAAGAATAACTCTTATCCCCACATCTCAGACAAACTTAACTGAGTGCAAATCAAACCATTGATGGAGTTCAAAAGTGGTTGTTGGTTTTTCTTACCATTAACTTCTCATTTTTCTCCTCCTGATTTTCATCTGGAAATAAAAATTTTAAAAAATCAAAATACTTCCCGGAGTGACCAACATTGGGAATGTAGACAACAAGTGACATCAAGACCAGTTTCTCAGACCCAAGCTGTTCAAATGACTTGGATTTCTTTTTAATAAGCATTTTAAAAGCAAAATTCACTCTCTGCTTGCACCACTCAAAGGAATCCAACTTAGATTAGCCTTATAAAAGATACTTGAAAGCAATACTCACATAAATAGTTCCTCCAGGAGCTGGACATTACACACTAAGGTTGACAGCGTTGGTACAGAGTGAAGGCTGACAATTATGGTAGTATTACATGCTGTTACCAAGAAGCAACAGTGATCTTGACCATCTCTGGAAAATGCTACATCCTAGCCTGGAACTAGCACTTTCTGGCTGGATAGGGCTTGCCAGTTCTCCTAGGTAGCTAATTCCCTTCGTAATGCTGCCTTCTCCTCTTACACAGTGCTGCAGTACAGCACATAGCCAGGGCACACAGAGTGACTTGAACCCAAAGGCAAGAGTGTGGCTAATTGGGTCACTATGATAGAGGCACTGAGAGCTCCCTTTCCTACCCAGTTCTCCTCTGTAAATCACAGGCACTGAGAATCTTTCACAAAGGAAATCTGTTTTTCTATTACGTTTGGAGTTATATTCATGTTGTAAATCTTCCCTTGACCAAGCTACTCTTTACTATTAAAAGAGTTTAAAAGGCTTCAGGCTGTACCATTTTATATATTTTAGCACCTCATGATCATGAAGGAAGCTACCTGAAGCAGGTGTGATTTCAGGATATGGCAGTTGACCTTAAAAATAACCATGAATTTTAGCACAGTACTTTCCACAGGCAAATATGCACATCTATCCACATTCATGTCAAAAGAAAGATAGGCACTAGAATCTCCAAATGTCAGGCTCATGAATGTATTCTTAAAAAAATAAACCTGACACCAAGAGAAATAGAAGAATCTCTCACTCCTGCTCCCCATCAAAAATGTGAGCTCCAACAGGTGGATGGACAACAGGGAATATATTGACAGCATCAATGGAGCAGTTATGCAGCTTCAGTCACAAAGGCTCTAGAATATGCTGAATAAACCCCATCTGCTAAATTAAGAACTGATATCTGATAGGACTTCTGGGCTGGAAGCTCAAAGAAAATATTGTGCAATATTTATATTAACATTTGCACCTATTTACACTTAGACTTGGGTTTGATGAGACCTCATAGAGAGATAGGCACATACAGATTCCACAACCTCCCTCAGCAGCCTCCTTCACTGGCGACATTCTAAACATGGCTGGAAACATTCCTGTGTGACCTGCCCTAGGTGAACCTGCTTTAGCGGGGGGGGTTGGACTAGATGATCTACAGAGGTCCCTTCCAACCCCTGCTATTCTGTGAGACATCAGCAGATAAATGAAGTAGCCTGCTTGGCTATTGGAGTAGTAAAGCTTGGTTTGCAAGAAAAAAGGTACAGATAGCATTTTTACCCTTTGTGTGATTCCTTCCCTGTCTCTTTAAACACAAAAGAGTGTCTTGGACATAAGAAGAAAAAAAAAACCCAAAGGATAAAAATAGCCTTAAATACAGCCGAAAAATGGAATCAAAGAAAAAAAATTTCTTAAGAGTTGAAAACAAGGCCTGCGCACTGCTGAGGAAGAGAAACAAGCCCAGGAATTCTGAGGTGGGAGAAGAGGCAGGTGCAGGGCGCTGCACAAAGTTAGAGACATGATTTGGGAACATAAGTCACATTACTGCAGAATCAGCCAGCTGTAGCATCAGCCCTGTTGATGGGACTACCCATCAGATCAAGATTAGGCCCAGTTAGGCTCAATGTCCCTGTTCCATACTGAAGCTTTCTAAAATGCTTTCTAAAAAAAAAATAAATGCTGGAATAATTAGGAAAAGGCAGGAAAGCTCACCTGCAAATGAAGCATTTCATGTCAGTGACGCAGCATGCACTTTATAAACCACAAACCCTTGCTATAGTCCACGTGTGCACTCTCCAGGAGTTTAGCCCTAGCTCAGCCAGGGCAGAGAGCAAGCTGTGGGCTAAAGCTAAGAAGAAGCCTCCTGAACAGGGCAAAATGGGGGAAAACAAACCAACCAACACAGATTCCAAATACATTTTTAATTTTATATGACTACCTGCTTCCATGAGGCTTTGGCCAAGGAAATTAAAAATTGTCACCAGGTTTCTACCTGATAGTCAGGACATGACTGTTACTACAGGGGATTGCCTCAACAGTTTCAGCTGCTCTTTTAGCCAGTCTGAACACTAAATCCTGATTTAGCCTCAGAACTGAGCCTGATACTGAACTTCACGTGCCTTCTTAGCAGCACTGCCTCCAAGTACTCCTCCCTAAATACTGCAGGGTCAAAGTACAAGAGAACCCAGCTGAAAAAAACTGATGTGGAGCTCTGTGTGGGAAGTAAAAGCCTCCTGAAGACTGTAATTTCCTTCAATGATTTTGGTGCTATTATATGCTCAATAGTATTTCTGCCAGAAGTTTGTGTTCTGGCAAGTTCCTAGCTAACAGTAGGAGAATGGGGGAAGACATTTCTTTTAAGGATTCATTTCCTGAATTATGCATCACTGAAGAACCTTATGACAAATTATTTTGCAGAGCGTGTTAAATAATATAAAAAAGGGGTTCCAATATATGATCACAGATAATTATGTTAAGAGCAGCTTAACAAGTAACCCTTTCCCAATCTTGCTGCTGTAATTCCCCATAAGCACCTAACCTGCCTACAACGGAGAGGCAAAATGTACCATTTAAATCTTTGCTTTAACTTAAGGTGTCAAGTAAGTCCCAATTTTCTGAGGAGAACTGGCACTTTTACAGATAATTCATTAGAACAAGAATTGAGACGGCATATTTTGTGCCAGCATAATTTCTATCACTAAGTAAAAGAAGACAAAAAAAGAGAAAAACAGACAGACTCCTGATCTGGAATGTTTGGTGAACGCTGGAGTGAAAAATAGGGAGCACATGTTGCTTTATGCAGTGAACAGAGGATACAAGGGAGAAACTGGAGCTGCTGGGGAAGCAGAGGGGGAAGAGGGAAGGACAAAGGGAGAAGGTTGTAAGGACACAGGGCACAAATCCATAAAACCACAGGCTTCACTGATTCCTGCACCCATAGAGCAACTTGTTTTTCGAGGGGGAAGCCATTTCACTATTAAGTCCCATTGTGCTATTTTGAACAAGAAACCTACTTTTCATTACCAGGAACCAACATTAGCCCTCTTCATGTCTGTCAGACTCAATCTCAGATGTCTAGCAATTACTTGAAATTGAACTCAAAACAATACTGAGGTTTTATTGATAGCTTCTCATCAGTTGCTTGCTGTTTCTTGCCTTTCAACTGATAGCCTGGAGAGCATCCAATTCTCCTGCGCTGTGCCCAACAGGGTCAAATTTCAGCAAGGTTATTGATTGCAACTTGACATTTAAGGAACATATGACCACTGTGACATAAACAGCTTTTTACCAGCTCATAAATATTGCTAGGCTGAGACATCCCCTTTCTCATGCTGAAAATTGAAACATTATTTCCTTGTTTCTCTTGCAGCTCAGCATTTTAATACTGTAATTCACCATTTCCCTAGATTTCCAAACTGTGCAGAGATAAATGCAGTTGTGAGTTATTTCAGGTATCCAATCCTGGAGCCTCTACCAGCTGGACTAAACAAAAATCAGTCAAATCTTGTCTAGTAAGAATTTCAAAAGACAAGAAGCAATAGATATGTCAATACTTCATGGATTTTTTAATGAAATCTCTCAGCATTAGAAAAAACTATTTTGTTGTTGTTGTTATTGTGGTCAGGCTCTTGCCCTTTACTTGCTGGGAGGGATGGAGGGGGTCTGTCAAGAGAAGGTCAACATCTTGAAGATGTGACTTATTTGTGGTAAAACCAGCCTTTGCAAGGGCAAAGCAGCGCTGTTGTATTCCCTTGATTCTCATTTTTGAGGACTCCATTTTAGATCAAATGCTAAAGCAAATAGTCTGTTTACTGATGTGCTAACCTCTGAATTTCCCAGTGACTTATAAATATCTCCCTCCTTAAAACTTAGAC
This sequence comes from Eurystomus gularis, assembly GCA_013400335.1. Taxonomy (NCBI): domain Eukaryota; kingdom Metazoa; phylum Chordata; class Aves; order Coraciiformes; family Coraciidae; genus Eurystomus; species Eurystomus gularis. The sequence goes on along the minus strand of VZZY01019812.1, from coordinate 505,816 downwards.
CCTAAAAGANGGGGGGGGGGGGGTGTTTCACACACTGTTTTCACTCTAAAATTCAACTCTTAGACTTCACTCACTAGAAATCAGAGATTAAGTCCCAGATAATGCCAAAGACAACATCCCGAAAGAGAGCAGGACTATTAAACATCTTGGTCCCAATTGCAGCAGAACTTAACAGTGATTATGTGCTAGTTAAAATGCATTTCTATCATTGCTTCTAGAGAGTTTATTAATTACTGCAATATATGCCTTTGCTACCTTTTACACACATCTCATCAAATTCATTCCAGAGCAGATATCCCTGGATTTAACTGGCCCATTGACTTGATATTTTTACAGTATGTACTTAAAGAATGTGATTCAGCCATAGCGCATAAAAGAATCAACACTTTTACCACCTGGCTTACCATGATATTACTGAAACACCATAACTTGCCTGTGTATTTTATATCCTTACATCTGAAATTGCTTTCCTAAAAGTAGTCCTCTCCCCCCATTAAAGCTCTTCAGTTGCATTCTTCTAAGATGCACTAGTAAGAGCTGAGTAAAAGGACACAGGCACGCTCTTCCATCAGCCAATGCGTTTTGTGAATAAATAATCCATACAAAATCCAATTACATTTTCAAAAGAAAAGTGTTGAAAAATATTTTGGCATTCTTGTGGGGCTTTTTCAGTTATGATAGAATGTGTTATTCCAAGAATATAAAAATATTTCATTGTGATTATTTTTTCTCTGTGTTATTTTCCTTCTTCATTGAAAACATACATATATCAGGCATCTATTCAGTTGTAACATCTCAGTTAAAAAATTATTTTGACTATATGAATAAAAGATTTTGGTTTTAATTGATTGAGATACTGAATGTTTTGATGTTTCTTATTTGCTGCTTTCCCAGCATTCATTCCCTTGGAAATTTCAAAATTTTAACTTGGGATTCAGATTCAGAGCACTGATCAATTTGAAAAGGTTGCAATTCGATGAGGAAAAGATATTGTTATAAAGAGATTATTAATTAAAGAGAGCATTATTAAAAGAGAGCATGTGGGTGTAGCTGTGACCTCTGCACAGGAAACTCCAATGCAAGGAAGGTATCACAGCCAGGTAAGAAAACTCTGATGACAGGAAGGGTGCTTCACAGAAGCTTGGAAGTGTAGCTGGACTCTAACCCTAACAGACAGTGTGTGTGATCCCCTATTTAAACGGGACTTGTAACCTTTAATCAGTGATGAGGCTTCTGAAATGAGCAAAAAGATACAAATACTCAACCATGAAAATGAGTAAATAAACACCAACCATGAGAAAAACTCAAGGTTAGTTCAGTGCTAAATGGTTTTTTTTTTTATTTTAGTAGTGTAGCTACATGTTAATTATATATATTGCTAAACAATTCACTGTGTGGTAGAGCAAGTGCACAATTCTGATTTAAGAAAAATATTACTCAGTAAAAGCAGCAGTCTGACTCCGTTGAATTGAAGCTGAGATTTGGAGGGACCTGCAGTGTTGTTGCTTGAAACAGATGATTTATGGATTGATTTATAGGTGAGAACTAGCAAGACCCAGATGCAGGCAGTCAATTCTGAGATAGTTGGTTTCACATGAAGATATTAATATTTTCAGATACTTTTTTTCCCCCACTCTTTGCAGAGTAGCATAAAGTCCTTGTGGGAAACTAGAAGAACAAGAGCTGCTTGAAAACCAGTAAAACAATTTCATTTCTAGTGCTTTCGTTGGTCAGAAGATGGAAAAGAACAGACATCCTCAACTATGCCACCAAGGGCTCATGGTTGGGGCAGCAGGTGAAGCAGAAAGAAAAGCTGACCAATCCTCAAATTAGCCTGACCCTCAAAGCCACCCAGCTGCTTCATGAACGATTTCACAACTAAGCCATGAATGATCCAAAAAGCCTTTAAAGATTGTCTCTGACTTGTTTTGCTTGTTCATGAGAATATGTTGCTCCTGGGAAGTGATGTGGCCAGCATGTTGTGAGTCATGAATTGCACTGATTGCAAGCACAGCTGGGAATCCTCTTCAGCCATTCCCAATTGCTTCCTTTCTCTAGCCTATTTTATCATTTGATTTTTTACTGGCAGAAAAAAGAAAGTTACATTAAAAATAGGGCTTTGTTGCTTTTTCTGGCCCCAGCACTCCTTGGCAGCTGATTTTACTCACTCTTTCCCTTTCTTTTCCTTTTTTAAAATCTTCATTTATTTGGAGAACATCAGACCACCCATCTCTGTCCAGAAAGTCTCTCTCTGCTCCTCACTGGTCTGGCCACTTTTTGTGGCAATTTTTGCTTGCAGCAGGTTGCCCCGTATCACGCCCCTTCTCCTTTCCTATTCTGCCTCCTGCCCTGCTCTTGCACATCCACTCATTTTGTATATGGCCTCAGTGCTGGAAGTATTTTTAGTTAAGCCTCTTACTGGCTTTCCAACAGAACCGGTAACTGAAACCCTGGCACTGTAACTCGGTAAAACCTTCTTGTGTTCTTCTTTGCTCCCTGTTATACAAAAGCCCATACATTTTCCCTGCAGGCTTGTAATTGTGCTGCCATTATAAACCAGCTCTTTTAAGCCAATCATCTGAAATGCCCATCGTTCCGTGCTCTGTGTTATTGTGTGTCAGAGAAAGCAAAACTCTCTCTCTCTCCTTGCTGTACAGACATCTCGATACAGAAATTAGGCCGTGCAAATCTAACTCCTCAGATTCTAAAATAAGAAATGAGCCTTGCATCAAAGTCAGTGAAAAAATCTCACGCTGGCTTCACGTGGCTTTAAGTCAGATCCTAAAGGTGAAGCTGAGGTCTATGCACTCCTCTTTAAACAAACCGATGGGAATACCTATCATCCATTACCAGGAGCAGACTAGTAACAACCTTGGAAAACTTCTTCTCGTTCTGGGAACCACTCTGCAACATGGGGTTTGAACACTGAGCTTCGCTCTCTTTCCCTCTGCTTCACATGTACCCAGCAGCTGCCTCTGGCAAAAGGAGCCCGCGCTAAGCACTGCCTTTCAGCTCAACAGTTATTTCGCCTGCAGCCCAAGCAATATTTGACACATATTGTATCCTGTTTCTTCTGCGTCAGCAGTGTCGGGTAAACACGTTAGCTCATCAAGGCATGAAATTCACAATTGTTTTCCCATTTGCAAAACAAACCACGTCCAATAAACCCAGGGGACAAGCCAGTTATTCACATTTCTACTAAAGCAGCTCAACACATGAGAGGTGGTTAATAAAGTTACTACTCTCCTCTGCGATCCATCAGCTGCCTCTTGCTGACATGGCAGGAATAGATGACATTGCCTTTCAGCAGCCCTATCCTCTTCTCTCCGAGGGGACTAAGCAGGTTGAGAAGACTGATAGATTGTCTCTCAAGATGGTAGCAGGGGCCTGGTTCCTTTTCTGTGCAGTGCACAGCAGAGGAAATAAAGCACAACAGCATCGCCTCCAAACCCTATGTAGCTGGGACCAGCTGCTGCTAATGCTTGCTGGATCCCTGGCTTGGACACTGGAAGGCTGATTTCACCTGGAGCAGACAGAGGTGAGGTTAGGCAGATAGGTGGGAGTAACCTGGAGAAGAAGGAGCGACAGATCTCTCAGCTCAGGGAACATGCACAAAACAAACCTGACAGTTTATGCATCTCTGTTAGCTTGCCGAGCCCGCTCCAGCCAGCCTCCTGTCCATTTCTGAATGTTGAGGGATGGGAAGTGGCAGGATCAGCCAGGAGATTCATTTACCATTCTGCTATCTTAGATACGCCACAGCAGACACAGCATTTCCAAATGCCTTTTAACCCTGCAGGCAATGATAGCACAGTGGCCTGAATTCATCCCATCTACCTGTGGGCACTGAACTCTTTCACTGACTTTCAAGGAACAGAGAGTGACAGACATGAGTAGAAAGCTATGTGGGAAGAGGTGCCCTCTACCAGTACCTTCTTCTCCATGAATTGACCGAAGTTAGGCAGTGCATATCTGAGAGAATATGCACATGTTTTGTTCTCTGCACTGGCTGCTTTTGCTCCTGGGTTCACCTGTGGGTTCTCATTGTCATTTATCACATGAGGTCTTACACAGACTTTATCTAGGGCATTGGCTGAAGCCAGCCAAGGTGCTTGCAGAAGCACCCTCTTCATTGCCCCAACTCTCACAATTTGTGGCAGGAGGCTATTACCAGTGCAGCTCACTTATTTTCCTACCTAGGCTCCTCTGCATGCCTTCAAATTGTTTTGAAAAGCAAAACAAAATCCTTCCTGAAGTGTCTTTATAGTTAAACACATAAAAGTCTTTGTTCAGATTCACCTAGGCTACTGTTCACATTTAGCCTATCTCCAGGGCTAAACTACAGCAGTTGCTCCATCACCTGATGACCCCTCCTCAGCAAAAAGCAGGAATCGGGAAAAGGAGAGGAGATCCACAGGTTGAAATGAAAACATTTAATTAAACAGCAAAACTAATACCAATGCCACTATAAAGTACATAAAGTTACACTTATCTCAACGAATGTACAGTGATCACAATAAACAGGACAGACTTCTCAGGAGCAGAATGGTAAGCAGACTCCTTTAAAGATGGAGAGAAGCAGGAGGGCAACAAAGAGGAAAAGCTTCCACCCTCAGCAAACTTCCCCCTTTGTACTGAGCATGGTGTTTCTGGGATGGGACACACCTGTAGCTAACTCAGGTCAGCTGCTCTGGCTGACTCCAAACTGCTAACAGCCTGCAGACCGTGGCTGGCCTGGGATTCTGTCCCAGCAAAACCAGCACAGCTACATGTCATCTGCTTTCCCAGTACTGTCACTTACTATAAGAAAACCTATGGAAAACAGTCATCCTATGCCTGGTAGAGTTTAGGATGCATTAATTTGTTTTGAGGGAGGAGGAATGGGGAAACTTTTAACTTCTGAACATTGTTCCTTTTGTTAAATCTCCTTTTTTAATGTCAACATATATTCTCTTTTATATCTGTCTCTTTCTTTATATCAATAAATAACTTCACATATGGGTCAAGAATACTGAATTAATCTCTTTCACCAAATCAATATGAAATAATCTTAATAAGATCCATCAATTCTTTTCCTATTATAATAGTTTAAGCTCCAGTACCATGAGCTGATGAGTTTTAAATAGCTTGTTTCCTAATTGGTATGTGGCTCCATCATTTAGCCCTGGCCTTGACCCTGCTACCTCAACTGTCTCACGTGCTACTGCCTAATAATTCCTCAAGAATGGAGACAGAGGCTGCACCTGGTCATTCTTTCCTACCAGAAAGCACAGCTCTCGGGTCCGGCTGAAAGGGGAAATTACACTGAAGTATGACAATGTTCTGTAGAGTTAAGCCATGTTTTTCAGGACCACTTACTATACCTTTATCCTGCCACCATGAAATATGTGGTACACAGTTTATAGACTTCATGCTCCAGAGATGGAAGGAAAGTATAAAATCAGTTAGGTCCTGGGAAACAGTTGTTGTCAATTCATTCCTGCTTTTATTAGGCATTATTGTTTATATGTCTGAATCTGCAATGTATATAATTTCAAAAGTAGTAGGTTCTGTGCATGCCACAAAGCAATTGATGGCAAATGACTGAAACTCAGAGTGAAACATAAAAAGTAAATTGAAGTCTTCTAAGTTAATCTATGAAGATTTACACGTGTTGGATAGCAACAGAACTGGCAGTTCAGGACAAGAGAATTGTATCTGGAATGTATTTGACATATTTATCATAAAATTATTAATTCAACTGCTGTCTAGGGCAGCAAAGTCCATCTGAACAAGTCATCTTCTCCAGCCAAGGACTGTGAACTAGTGGGAAAAAATGTGAAGACTCACGTTGATTTTTATTAGAATCAGCATTTAACCCCACAGGGTTTTTGTTAACTGAAAGATATATGTTGTATTTAAATGCCCTGACAATAATGAGTAATAGTTCTCCCAGTGAATCTGCTAAAAATACACCAATGTGATTTTAAATAAAATAAATGCTATGTTGCCCTGGCACATACAGTAGGTTCCCTCTTCTCCTGAAAAGTGGTCCGAAGTCTGGATGCCTGGAATGGACTAAATTGGGCCTAAAATGGCTGCTCAAAAGCTCTTTGCATAATCAGTGTAAAGATGCTGTAGTGCCACTATTTACATTTGACAGTCAGGTAATTACCGAATACTCTGGGGTGCTTTTTCCTTCTAACCCCTGACTTGGTGAGCCAACGCTCCTGGAAAGACCCAGGAGAGAATTATCCAGCTGCACAAGGCAACTTTTGCTTTGGGATCTCAAGGTATGCTCCAGAAATGTTGAGCTTCAGGGGTTCATCCTTTTGCAGCGAGGTGCTGGGAAACAGAAACACATTGCGGTCTAGTGGTAAATCCCAACTAAAGGTGCACAATCTTCCACAGTTCTGGTTGTCTTCTTTTAGCCTCAGGATCAACTTTTGCTTTTAGAAACACTAATGGTTAAAACCTATTGAATCTTGGATGAACATTTACAAGAAGGGAGCATTTGTCCTTAAATACCAAAGGCTTTTGAAAAGCTCTGTCACTTCTCTCAGATGATTGAAAACAGCGTTTGTGGAAGAAATGCTATTCTCTGATGAGTGCCTGCTTTAATCCAAAGCACACCAGAGGCTAAATAAACTGAGTGGGTTTAGCCAAATGCGCATACAGTTCACATAGGCCTTGCTCAGGCTAACGGATCATTGTTATGCCAGGGTATAATGGATAAATTGGCAAGTGTCTGTCCCTTGCATGTTTGATTGCCGTCTCTGGATGAACATGTAAGGCCACATTTGCTTGCTTTCTATAGTTCTTTCTTACAGTCAAAACTTAATTTATATTCTCAAAATGGCATAAAAAGTTCCAGAAATAATTCAAAGTAATTAAAAATAAAAGGGCAGGAATCCAGTGCCAGGGAGGGGAGCGCTTTCTCTTTTAGCCTCTTTTTGTGGATCCTGTTGTGCCAAGACAGAAAACAGTGAGATGTTCAAATATTAATAAAGTGGTAGCATGGCCAAATTAAAATGCCCCAATTCTCATAAGTAATGTTTCCAGCAGTGCACAAAAGAATAATCAAGCCCCCAAACTAGTGAAGGAGAATTTATGACCCACCGTCTGAGCTGCCAAGAACTCCCCACATGCCGACACTGAGGATGGTATGGAATTGTGCTGCCTTTAAGCTTCACGCAGTTCTGCACTACAGAAACAATCGGCACCACTCCTGGCCATGAAAAGTCTTCTACTGGCTTCTTGAGATCCCTGCTTAGCATAAACCTTCATACCTGCACAAAGACATGTGGCACAGTTGTCTTTAAAGCAGCAATTTTCAGAATATGAGAAGCAGGACAAGTTGCATTTAATGTGCAACCCTACATCATGTTGCAGGGAAAACCACCAGGTCCTGAGGCAATCAAAAGTAAAGTTGGACACAGAAATTAGTGCATCAGTAGGGGAAAATAAGGTTTGGGTTTGCTTTATGAGGTTTTTTTGGTGTTAGCAGCAGAATCCAGAGATTGTCACGTTCTTGAAAGTGCTATTTAAGCAAACCTGGCTGGTTTAAGCCATCTGGGCTGGTCTTTTCCTATGGTTCAGGCTAGACTTTAAGTCTGCATGCTATCATATCATCAAGCTTTTTATGGAGTTTAGCATGAAGAGAGGAAAAAAACCCCAAATACTGTCTTTCTAATACAGCTCCTCTCTGTGCTACTCTTTTTCCCCTTCTACACATTAGGACATGAAGACAAATTTTGCTAACAGGCAGACGTCGTAGTCACCTTATTCCACAACTCTAATGAATTTGAAACATGACAGTTTTCTTTACATGCTCTTCCTCTCTCATGTATTCTGGTTCACCTCAGCTTCTCACAGCAGCATACCAAAGATTTATTTAAGTGCCTTTTCTTATTGCATTCACTAGTCAGACAAACCTGTCTCTTCGTAGACTGTTTTTCCAGCCCAAAATCTGTCCCACTTATGTGCTTTTGGTCCAGTCTCTAACTGGATATAGAAATGTTTCCTGATGTTTTAAGCATCCTAATGAAAATTTTGAAAGGCAGCACCTGCCATTTTATCCCTAATCCACCCCTTGGCAAACTTGTCTACCGAAGATCTGATCTCTCTCTAAAACAGAGTCTGCCTTTTCCCAGAATTTTTCCTAATGCTCAAGATATGTATTATCTCTCACTTTTCACCTTTCATTAATTACACATTTAGAATCTGTAGTTCTCTATCTCTTCATACAGAAAAGGAAATTTCAAAGACTGAGGAAATGGACCTGAATAAGTTTCTAGAAAAGCAGAAAAAGAGTTAACACAGAAGTGGAACAGATAATACTTTTGTGCCTAGCACATGCCAGGGCAATACTCTATAGAAATAATACAAGAGGCTTGCTTGCTTTTCTTTCTGTTTACTAGAAAATTTATCTGATTAAAACTAGAAGAGGAGGTACTTTAAGAATTAGCTCAGGTTTGCATGTTCCAATTCAGGCAGTGAGCTTTGGTACCTTCATGACAGCAAAATCAATGCTGACACAGCCATACGTGGACAACATTTACAGAAATGTAAAAAGAAAGGCTCCTGGCCGAAGATTCCAGCCTAATTGAGCCAAACACAATAAACATGATAATTATTCCTTCTCACAGTGAAGTGAACAATTCAATTTGGAAGGAAAGATGTGCCATTGCTATTCCCCAGTCCTGCTGTTATTTTATTTTATATGCACTGTTACTGCTCATCACAGAGATTTTCTGCATTTAGTTAGGGAGTACCTTTGCCAGAGAGTTCAAATTATGGTCTAAACTCGGGTTAATGTGGCTTCTGAGGGCTCGGCTACACAGGGAAGTTAGAGTGCTATAATGGAAGCTGTTAATTTCCGTCACTAAGCCTTTCTGGACACTCTGGGCCAGGCACAGACCAGCACATGTTCGCTCGCTAGAGCTGGAGCTGGCTGGGCTTGAGAGAGCTCTGGTTTGACAGCTGTATATGGCTGCACGAGCACAGTGCTCCTCCCAAGCTCTGCGAGAGACCTGGCTGTGTCATCCCCCACTTGGCACTCCCAGGCAAGAGGCTGTCATCTTCTGGGAGAGCTGGTGGGCCAGCCCCACTGTGTAGACAGCAGTCCCTGCCACCACTCCAACAGCTTTTGAGGCTGGTGACTCCAGCCTGAAAAACACACCCCACTCACGGCATCCCTGCTCCCTGGGCAGACAAGCCCACCACACATCAAGCCTCAGAGGTCGTTGGGGAAGCCCCCAAAAGTCTGCCATCCAACAGCCTTTCCAGAAAAAGTGGCATCTTATATATGGTTTCTTATATGGTCAAGGATGATGCTACCTCTTACCTGCTCTCCTCCAACCTCCCACGCACAGGCCAGCCTTGCATGCATTGCTGCAAGGGGGCCATGCTCAACAGGCAACACACATTCAGGGCTGCTCTGAGGCAAAAAGAAAAACAGAATAAACAATGATGAAAGAAGGCAGATGCATAGAAAATGTTTATCCTATCACTGTAGCACAGAGCAGGCCTGTGGTAAAAGCATGGTGCTTTCTCAAGCACACTCAGCTCTGGTGTCTCTACTGATGGGAGAGAGCATGTGTAGGGCTTCAGCCTAGACCAAATATCTTGATGCAGCGTGGACAAACCAGGCATAGTTAAGCATGCCATGGGCTAGTCCATGAGTCGATATTCTGAACTTTACCTCTCCCAAGCGCAGCACAAACCTCAGGTGGATTAAAGTGCCATCATTGCAGGTGGAAAAGTGTTTTGAGTGCACTGCTCAATTCACTGTGCAGAAATACACAGGTTTTTTTTGTTTTCTTAACTACACTAATGAGGTGGTAATTTTTACATCAACAAAAGTTTATCTCATAGATGAGATTGCTACTCACATCTGTCTTATACCAAAACTGAATGGAAGAATGTGAGAGTGTTATTAGTGATTAATACTGATATCTGTTGTGGAAGGAAATGACTAAATGAACTGCAGGTGTAACAAGGCAGTTAAGTAAATTGAGCCAAGAGAATTGTGGTCTCTCTAAAGAAAGTTTAATGGTTGGCCTGGAAAACAGTTACTAAAAAAGCATAAGTTTGTACATTCATTTGACAAAGAGAAAAAAACCCACACCTTCTCTTATATCTCTGCATCAAACAATCTGTGCTCCCTCTCTGATTCAGCTGACACAGAAAATATCACAAAAAGCATAGTAAGTGTCTCCCTGAAAGACTGACGGTCAGATATACATCCATGAAACCTTTGCCTTCCGTTTCATAAAGGCAAGGGACAGGAGGGAGCTTCACTTAAAACTGATGAACTTTTTGAATTAAAGTGGAGACCTTGTGTTAAAAATTGCATATAGGTTATGCATATCAAGACTAGTTAAAATAAGAATAAATGCTACTGAAAAGAAGATAGCATAACACCTTGTGCTACCTTACATGGGGACATAGGGTGCCTGTAAACACTACAGCCATAGGCAATGTCTTCTGGGTCAGGGTGAAAGCCTTTTATACCTCTTTTCCAGAGACCCTCTTGGCTGTGACCCAACACGGGGCTCCTCTCAGCACACTTGCCCCCCTGCCCCAAAAGCCTACAGCAAAACTTACAGAATCATTGCCACAGACCTTGGGTAAAAGAGAGAAGAAAGGAAAAAAGGTTCGGTAATATTCCTGCCCAAACCAGAGCTAGCAGAGCCTGAGTGCCTGCTGTGCACACACGAGCCAACTTCAGTGGTGGAGCTACATCAAACTGTCTCCCATTCCTGGATCCCCCATGCTGGAACCACTTAGGAATCCGATTATACCTCCTCCTCCAAGGTGGAAACAGCCTCAGCTGTGCTAGACTGGTTTGGTCTTACTCATTCCCTTATATTTCATGCAAACTTTGGCAGAGGAGATTTGGGTGTTAGACATGTATTTATAGCATAGCTTTTATGTTTTGGGGTTGTTTTTTTTAGGTACCTTTTCCATTGAGATAAATTGAGAAGAAATGCAGCATTCAGCATCACAAATGCTTTCCGCTCAGGTGTCTGAGGGCTTTGAGGGATATGCATTTCATCTGTCACAAGGAAATACAGGACGTGAACTCGACTTCATCAGCTCCATTGTGTTTTGAACCGATAATGTGCTTATAGAAGGAAGTCTCTTTGTACAGGCTGAGTTTTCATCAAAGCTTGTGGAGGCTTTTTTGTTGGTATTCTCATCCCAGACAAATCATGCTGCAATCTATCACAGTTCACTGAATGCTTAGCGTACTTGCCAGGTTGCTTCGTAGGCTTGCCATGCTCAGAGGTACTGATGAAAACATGTTTTCATTCTGTTTGCTATCACAGCCATTGCCCTTATTAAGCTATACCTTTTTCCCTGTAAGTATGGAAGAAGGCAAAGGAAAAATCCTTCAATCACTAACACCTCAGCTGTTTTGACTGCAGCAATTGAACCCAAGAGATTTTTCATTCTGTCTGCAAGTGAAAGTTGCGCTTGGCAGAAGAGGGCACAGCCATTTTGAGACATGTGAGATCCGTGGCTTTATAGCCACAAATTCAGAAGCTCTGGATGGTCCAATTTTCCAACATGCTTATTACAGTTAGCTCAGATCCCAAGTGCTGGGGTGTATACAATTCCTGAGAAAGCAGTTCTTCTGGCAGATTAAGGGAACAGTTTCCTTTTGCCTCAGGCCATTTTAGTAAAATGGTCATCAACTGTGATAACAATTTATCTTTAGGGAACTTTATCTATTACTAAACTTATTAAGTAACACGTTTATTTTGCTGATGTGGATTTTCCAGTCCTCGTCAAGACTGATTCCTTTTTTTTTTTTAAATTTCTTTTTCCATTATGATGTGTTCCTTTGCTAAAAGTTTTGTGAGTTTCTCTGGCTTGCTTTTACACTGTTTTTTCAGTGTTTTCCATCTCCTCAGACTTAGGAGAAATACATGATCTCATCAGAAGTGGTCAGAAAAAGTCTTTTACTCCTACCTATCAGTCATTTTCATATAGGTAAAACTCCAGTTCTGCACATCCTGATTTCACAGGCACTGGGTTATCTGAAAATTATTTCTGTCCCCTAAAATCAAAATTCAGAGAAGAACTAAAATTTGTTTAGCAGAAGCTATAATTATCCAAGGTTTCAGATGTCTGCCAAGATACCAGGGTTACCATTATTCAGAGTAATTAATGCTTTCACCAATTTAGAAGACTGTACAAACATCATGGCCTCATACTACTAGACAATGAGCTCTTTCTATGAGATGATAAATGCCTTTGCCTCCTATAGATTTATCAGCATCTTCCTGGTTCAGGATCCATGCTGGTCACGTATAGAAAAGGCTGAACTAGTTAAGGAAAAAAAACAAACCAGCTTTCAGTCCCAACTCTCCAATGTCCCAGCTGACTACAAACCACAGTCTATTACTGGAAGTGAACGCAACTCCAATTTTTTAAAATTAATTTTTAAGCTTTCAAAGAGTTTAAGTAAGGATTCTCGTAATCGCTTCTTTCTATATGCCCTCACATACCCATGTTATTACTGAGCTTGCAACAGAACACAGTATTCAGCAAGGAAGAAAAGTCCAAATGTATATTGTGAACTCAGAATTACTTGCTAAATTTTAGGGTGTTTATCTGCATATATATCACATTACTTCTAGTTCATTGACAGCTACTGCTTCCAGTTGCAGCAAATGGGGAGAAAAATGGACCTTGTCTCTGTCTCCACTGTAATCTCAAATGTGACTGTGGTGTAGGGTGGAGATATTTGAACTAATTTTAAGTTAGTTTGTTTGGGAGGCAGGCTGGCTGCAACTGTGAAAGACTTAGTGTCAGCGAGCTTACCTCCTTCCTCAGCTGGTTTACAGCCAGTTGAATGCACTGGAGTCATGTCTGCTGCCTGACAGACTTGGGTCTCCTGGGTGGAAATCTACACTGTCCATAGCAGGTCTCTTTCTCCATAGTGGAGCCTGCAGTATAAACCAAGCAGGCCCTCTGTCATGGCAAAAAAAAAAAAGGTAAAAAAATCATGAGTTTGTGAACAAAATCCTCTCTCTTACATCATTTTAAATTTTTAAAACCTATCTAATAATAATCCATGAATCAACAACAGTGGAATGAACAAAAACAGTGAACAGGTTCCTCCCCAGGTTATAAATAGAGATCAGTTTGAGAAGATTTATGGAGGATTCTGGGCTTAATAATTCAGAATAATAATGATTTGTTATTAAAAAGCTATAAACTATGACAAATACACAGGAAGCTCATTCAAACACATTCCTTTCAAATCACTCTGCATGAATCACTGACTTTGCAGAAGATGGCTCTTGAGTCAGTAATGAAAGTCTGAAGACTGGGATGGCATTCCTAGCTCCACCACAAAATATGTTTCTGGCATTAGTTAAAAATTGCTCTGTGGGCTTTCTTATCCATCAGTGTAGGGTGAATAAAGTTTCTGCCAATGCTTTTATAAGAATATTGGTTCATTCATGTCACTAAGACCTAATCAAAAAAGTTATCTCTGAATGAAAAACATTTGTCATCATTCTAAAAACCCAAATTAAAACCTAAAATCTTTTCCTCTGAAAAGATTCCTGGAATTGCTTGGGTCTGAACATATGCCTGTTCCCTCTCAATCTGGTGAGGCAAGCCGTAGGTCAAATCGATGTCAGCCATGAACTATGAAGAAATGCGGGTCTATGAGCAAGCTCTATGGGCTATCAAAACTGTCTATTTCAGTTTTATTATAAAATTACCAAAAATGAAGAGTCTTCAGAGTCCTCTCTAGAAGTACAATTTAGCTGTCAGCCCTTCTCTTGGCAATTCTGCTCCCTAGGAACATCCTTGAATGGAAGCTGTTGAGACTTGAGTGCTTGGCTGGCCAGGAAAGCAATGAGTGGAAGACCTGCCTGCCAATACACTTCCAGCCACAACTGCTAATTGTGTTATTTGCTCTTTAAAATACAATACCAGTGAAGCTGCCCTCACCACCATGAGCAGGCAAAATCACCCACATCTAATTCATCTCCTACTTTATTACTCATTGAAAAGAAATGCAGGTCACCCTAGTGGCATACAACAGGCGGCTCTGAGACAGCAACCATCCATTTCGACACTGCATACAAGTTTGATCTTGTTTGGCTAATTATCCCATTAACCTGTACCTAAAGATCCAATTACTGCAGCTGTGGGTGACTGAATAAAGGGCCCCAGCAGTGGGCCTGGAGTGTAGGCTCTGCTATAACTTTCTTTGGTGTGTTTGTATCTGCTTGAGCTAAACTGTCCCTTTAGAGACCCAGCAAAATTTGGATTTTTATTATAATCATGAACAAACACCATTTTGCCTCTTCCACTTCTTTTTTTTTTTCCTGAAATTAAAATTAGATGAGTGTTGAAGCACTCAAATAGCAAAAGCCTGAGTTCAAAACCAGTCACAACTGGTGTACAAGTATGACCTGAATGGCTTTGTGGCAGGGTGCATTTCTCAATGCAACTGGAAAAACTCCTAGGGGACCAGAGCTCGAGCTGTATACAACCTGTCAGCATTTGCACTAGGGACATATGAATTGATCTTGTGCAAGAACATGAGTGTCTTGCCTGTTCCCTTCAACCACACAAACCTTAACTTCATTCCAACTTGGACAAGCGATGGTGGACATACAGCTTTCAGAGTTGCATTCATGCCACTGGTACAGTAGATGCTGCTCCCATCACTCCCATAGAGGAACAGGAAGTAAAATACAATAAAACTACCATGTGTTTATTCTCACACCAAGTTCTAAATGGAAAGTGGAAGAGAATACAGCTGCAAGAAACATGCACTAAAAATCTCAGTGATATCAAAGATTCATAAACCTAACCATTACTCAAACTTAACCAGTACAGAAGTTAAGGTAAGAAGACAAAGAGATTGTCTGTGAAATTAATAAGGAACAATTATTTTGAACAAGAAATTATACAGAAGTAAAATAAGAAAAAAAAATTTATATTAACTAGAATCTTCAAGTTCCTTATGAAGGGGAAGGTTGATGAACGTCAAACGTTGCCTATAAGGACCTCTCAACAACAAGGGGCTGGTAGAAATGTATTCTTGGGGCATGCTTGAAGGAAAGGTTTACGATCTTTCAGGAAATACCTTCAACATTGGAGTAAAGAATATTTTAAGACAAGGAATCCCATTTCTCCTGATAGTGTTCTCAATTGCAAAGGATATTTATATAATCCATTCAGTCAGAGACAGAGATTATCACTACCAAAAGCTTCACAAGTGATTCCTGGGAGTACAGAATAGGTAGTGGGAATCTGGTGGAGATTTCTTATTAGGCTGTCAGCCTACAAAGATCAAATTGTGTATCCTGCCCTATAAGCAAAGAATGAAATCCAGATGGAAAGCAGCCTTGTCGATGAGAAACAGTTTCTTTCCATACACCAGGAAATATTTTATTTTCTGCCTAAATAGGGAACAGCAAGGACCCAGAAAGCTACATGCCAGCAAGCAGCTCTTTTAATTAGACTTCTCTTCTAAATATCCTTTTGCATTAGTTTCCAGAAAACTTAGCAGACAGTGTTTTTCATTACTGGTACTCTCCCCATCTGTCCTCGTGTACAGGATATCTGTGCATAAAAAAAATCTGCGAGGCTGAAGCCAGAGTGGAGCCTGCTTGGAGATCATTATATTGGTGATTGCAGACAAAAGAGTCATATAATTCCCTTCTATAGGATGTTATCTGTTGGTTGCCCAGCAACATTTTGATTAACTGTTATTATTATTTTATGTCTCGTGTAAGTTGTGGGCATTGTTTCTAATCTCATGTGGTCACAGGTTGATGATTTTCCTTCTTGAGTTTCATTTCTTGTGCCTAGAGGGCACAGTGCTAGGTATGCGTTCTGCTACAAAACAGCTGAGAAACAGGATTCACAGACTAAACCTCACTTGCTATACCTTTTATCTGCCTGCCTTTGTAACACGTAGTCGGGATACACACAGTGTTTTTGTATCAGCATCAGTGATACGGCAACCACATACGACCACATATGACCATCATTCCTGCCTGCGAGGGGCTTCCTGCAAACACAGGTATCATATTTGCCACTCTCATACGCACTTTCTGTCCGTTGCTGATCACTGCTCAAGATGTTGGTGATAACCCTGGATTTTTCAGAGCCTGCTGTAAGAAGGACTCCGCCTTTGTCTATACATCTGCCACTTTCCCCCTCCAGCCTTTGCAGATAAGCGCAGTTGAGCAGCTCTCGCTGTCAGTCCCTGGAGCAATCAGGCTCAGAGACGAGTGCTTTCTTAGGCAAGGACTTTTGACTGGAAACCCTCCCTTTGATACACCTATTGACGCATCTACCATGAGCTTCAGGGCGCGATTTAAGAGGAGTTTATTTGGTTAAGATTTTGGTGATTCTGCAGGGACTTCAACTGTTTAATTTATCTGAATGTAAAGCTAACAAAAAGGTGACAATTTTAACTGTATCCATTGAGGGTGCTTAGTTTTTGTGCTTTATTATTTTCCTGTGAAGTGTTAATACACAACTAACTGCTATGTCAACAGGCACTCCAAATCTTTAAATAACAATGCAGCAAAATACCCAGGTTTCAAGAGTACTTGTCTCTTTCTGTTTAGAAGCATTGGATGTTTGGAAACATTGTATTGCAGTGTACTAGGGAATATTATGTCCTATGACATGACAACATTTGACTTAACGTCATAGAAGCTTAGTGACGTCATGCATGAGCCAGCACAGAAAATTGTATGGGAAATTCTGAGCAGTGCAGAGGTCCCTGATCCTGTAAGTATTGAAATATGTACATGATAGGCAATAGACTAGCAATTTTGCCAGTCTAAAATTAAAGCAATTTGCTATTGTTTTAAAATGCAACACTATAGTTTGCCATGTTATTCCCCCTTTATTACTGGTGAAGGAAAACATGGTATAATTTGCAACACACAAGCTATTCCTAGGCAGGATAAAAGTGAAGCCTTTTTGCTCGTGCGTTTGTATTTGACACTACCTTGAACTTTGCTGATCCGGGTAAACCTGAAGTGGGAATGATCTCTGGTTTTGTTTCCATCAAACTGTAACCCCTAATTGATACAGTTTTGCTGAACTGCAGTTTAGACTTCGTCATTATCTGTTTTCTCCCTGGGGCCAAATGCATGTCTTTAAATTTTTATTTTTTTTTTCTAATTTAATATTGCTTGCTGGTGCTAGGCATACAATAGCACTTCCATGAAACAACTTATACGATGTTATGAAAACATGGTTATGAAAACAATTTAAAAGCCCAGAAATATCACCCACAATAGGACAAGCCCTGCTTCCACTGAAGCTACTGGAAACGTTGATCTCAGCTAAGAGAAGGTCGCGATTGTGAAGCAGCAAATTCCTGCAGGAACTCAGCATGGCACGTTGTGTCCAGCTGCTCACAGTCCTCACCACGTGCGCTTCCATATCCAGCTCCCCTCTGTTCTTACCTAGGCTTATGGAAAGGGATGTGGAAACAATCTTGGGAAAAGCCCCGCACCTTCCTTTCCCTGCACACTTCCCAAACACCTTCTTAACTCATACATTTTTTCATCCTTTAATGACATGGTGCAATCACACAGGTAAAGAGACTTTCTCATTTACCTGGAGGCTTTTTCTAGACTCTCCAGCCCAAAGCCAAACTATTGTCTATTTTGAACAATTGAAAACAAAATTAATTTTGATGGAATATGTCTTTTTGGCTGAAACTCTAAGACATCTTGGGTAAATGGTTGCACTTCCATATCTACCATGCAAAACACCCTTCCACAGTTCACTAACACAATAACAATATACACAGTGTTTTAGGAACTGACAACAGACTCACTATTATGCCAGGAGCTGGTACTGAACCATGTAAGCAGACACCAGAATGTGCAGCGTCAGACAATTTTCTACTTAACGGTACAGGCAACTGATCTGTTGGACATCTTCAAGTTTTTGTCTGTTTGGACCTGGGCCATTGGGTTCAGGTAGCCTTGTTAAAAAGGGATTTGCAGGTCTTTGTGGTGTTACAGCCCTGCCAAACTGGAAGCTATAGACAAGGTCAGTGTCTAGGACTCTCTTGTATTAAATGAGCAAGTAAGCTTATATGCATTGCAGATTCCCTGCCCATGAGATCTCTTGTCTAAAGCAATCTGCTGAAAGGTGATAGGGTTGAAGTGTGAGCTAGACAACATGCATATGGCAGAGGGTTTGTAATATTCTAAACAGCATCCACTGTGTTTCCTTGGGTCAACATACAAAGGGTGTAGGTAAATCAATAGTTTAATCCAAGTGTGACAAGACAATTTATCAAACCTCTTAGAAAAATGCTTCTCCAGGAGACAAAGCAGTTTTGCAGCGTTGCTGGCAGAAGCCATTTTGCACCACATGGCATAACACAGTTCTAGCCAGGGAGAGGTGCCCACAGGCGAGCCTTTCTGTGCTGAGGGAAGACGAGCTGGGCCATCCCAGTATTTGTATTTGGGAAACACTATTAGGCACACAGTGACATCTTGCATTATAATATTATCACACAGAAGGAGTGGAAATAATGACTGTGTTCAACCTCCATTACAAGGGGAAATTTTCTCTTGGTTGAAGAACAGGAGCTATTGCTCCCTGGGCATTATAAATGTGCAACTTACCAGTTTAAGACTTCAGCTCTTTCAAAGGCATGGTTAGGATGCTGCTACAAGAAAAGGGAGGGTTATCACTTCGTTACGGAGACACCTACAACAGAGAGTAAAAAGAACAAGGGCACTTGGGTTTTGCCATTTGATAACTTCGTGTGAACCGAGGGCAGCGTTTGCAAAGCCTGGGTTCCTCCAGTTTAGTCCTGAACAGCGTATTCAGACATTAAATTCCTCCAGCTTCTGAAATCAAAGGGAATAATAGGTACATGCACAAATTAGCAAATGTGTGTGATCACAAGCATAAGGCCTGCAGGTTTGAATGATTCAGGCTGAGACACATCAAATAGAGGTGCCCTTCTAAATTCCCAGGTTTAAAAATGTGCATAGAGCCCCCATTAGGACACATACATTAAATGCAAAAATTCTTTGACCTAAGGTCTGAATAAAGCAAATGAGATTAAAGTGAAAGGAAAAGAACAGTAGGGGAAAAAAACCACCTTATCCCTTACAAAAATATGTACAGTCAGAAGCCAAAGATTTTATTCTGAAACAAGCCTATGCAATATTATTTAATAAGAATTCTTGAAAACAGGTGTGTGAATATCACAAAGGGGTTACATCTTGTGCACAGATAGAATATTCTTGTTATAAAATAGCTGCTATAACACAGAATACTGAGCAAAAATTTTTTGTAAGGCCATTAGAGCCTTACAAGCTACTTTAAACCCACATATAATTGCTCACAGGATAAGAGCCTCTATTCATATTACTCAAATGCCTCGCCTCAGCTGGAGACAGTTGAAACGAGTACAGTGTGCAACAAGATAGAGTGAATGAGCTCTAACCTTTCTTCACTAAAGCAGGTACCAAAAGATACCAGGCTTGTTTCATTCTGTGAATAATGAACACAGTTCAGTCTCTCATTCACTTACCTTCCTCACAGTCCAGGCTATGCGTCATTGCACAAAGGCTGATCTTTTTAATTTTTCTTAGTTCTTTTTTTACTTTTTTCCTCAGACAGACTTATGGATGAGAAGGAGGGAACTCCGTCTAGAAGAATGCCTTGTTCTTGGCTCCTCCTGGTTCAGCTCTTTAAGTGGCACAAAGATGTAGCTATTTCAGCATCCTTTACCGGGATCAGCTGGCATCAACACACTTTGAACGTACTCCACCTAAGTATCTGTGTGGGCACTGTGGGACAGGTATGACCCACCAGGTTCCCCACAGACCTGGCCTCTGCCCTCACAGAGGCTATCGCAGTTCTTTCCCTGCTTATGCCCTGGATTTCCTTCCAAAGGAAAGTCGGGTGTGTAAATGGAGGCTGAGCAGGGCAGTGCCCCAGAGCACACCTGCAAACACTGCAGAGCACCCATATCTGCAGGAGAGATGCAGTTGCTCTTTACCACAGTTACTATCTAAATTTTTCTAGCTGGTTAAATCCTAACAACACAATATATAAAAGTTCATGGTGGTGAGTCAATTGGTAATGATTTGGAAAAAAAAAAATCCAGGATGGAAAAAGAAAATGTGTTGCCTCAATTTTTTCATTGAAGCAGAACACCCAGTGTAGCCAGTTGTGACCATTGTGACTCTGTATAAGCCATGGAAATAGAAGGAGTCTTAGTCTTAGCCATAAGGTTATTAAAAGCTTTAAAAGTAGCTGCTGTTTCCTCCTGCATATAAAGTTTTTCCTCTTCCTTTTAGCTCACAAACTTGCGTGGAAATAGCCTCTTATTTAATTCACAATCAAATTCTAGTTGGAAAAGAACTTTCTTTGCCCCATTGTTTCCTAAACTGCACAGTTCAGCTTGGAGCAGAGGTCAGCTGATGATCTCTTTCATGCTTGTATGTATTTCCTCTACACAACCAATTCAATACTCATGGATAATTCATACAGTAGTGTAGAACAGCATGCAGGAATTGTCCTTTACAGAAATCAACTGCAAATATATTCAGTACTTAATTTCATACATGTTACTTGACTACCACATTAAAGAAACATCGTTCTCCAGCAGCCTTCCCCAGAGATTTTTCCATTAGGAAACAACTTTACAGGCAATTTCTGATTTTCTCTTAATGAACCTAAATGTTTAAGTTTGGCCATACTGTATGTAGTGTTCACTGTCCTTGGGGATGTGCAGAAAGAGTCTAAATTAAAAGCATCAAGAAATGGACAAATTTATTTTTTGGAATTACTAGTGGATTCAGATATCATAGAGCAAGTGTTCAAATGGGAAGTTATCGGATTCTCATCCCAGCTTTGAAAATGGGAACAACAAAGTAAGCAGGAGAAAAACAGAAAAAAATAAATAATGAGAAATTGAAAGGCAGCGTGAGCAAAGAAGGTAGATTGTTAGAGAAGTAAAAAAAAAAAAAAAAGTGATGACAAAGGAACATCCTGTGAAATGATAGGTGGAATTTTACATACCAGCCTCAGACACGAGCAGCTCCTGGAGACGTTCCTGGGGCGTGGATTCTTCACCACCTCCCTGCTACTGCTGTTGCCTGATAACATGGTTAGCTGAAGTGTCGATACCTGTCATTTTTATTCAGTAGTTTTCCAACTCAGTTTGTACGCAGCTGCATCAAAGAACAAAATTGGCTATGAATGGTTTTCCTGAGTCTATGCAAAGATCATCACCACAGAAGTTTCTTGAGGACTTAATTTTATTTACTTTAACTCTCCATTTTTGGCAACGTCTTTCACCCATTGGGTTAGATTTCCAAAGAAGCTGGAAAGTTTTACACACAGCTGCTAATGCTACTGCATAGCTAACAGAAACAGCACCAGTCACCTGAACAGGTGTTATTCCTGACTAGGAGGTGGTTGGAGAGGAAACTACACCAAGGTAAATCATTCTGCCATACCACCCCTGAGAAAAAGTGCTCTGTGTACAGAGTGGTAAAAACAAAAGCAACGCTCCATCAGTAATGACACAGAGCAAAACACTTTCAAGAGTGTGTGAAACAGCAGAGAGTAGAAGGGGAGACAAAACAAGTACTAACCAGCATCCTTTTAGTAGCTATGGAGCGGTAGTTCTTTTTTTTAAGGAACAAAATAATTCCTGAAAGTATTTTTCCCACATAATGTTGCAGAAATTCACCAAGTTTTCATTGAATTTTTTAAGCAGGGCAGATATTTTTCCTTTCCCTGAGCCCTAAATGTGCTGCCTTCCAACCCTAGAAGCAGTTACTCTGATCATGGGATGTGCTAGAAGCCAAGGTCATCAGCAGTGAAAGCCTGCGTCGGTGCACTCCCTCATGTGCGTCTCCCCGGCTCCTGCAGTTTCCTTTCCTGGCAGCAGCTGCTCCTGCTTTTAAAAGCAGTAAGAAGTGGGAAAGTGAGGGCAATACCCAGTGAACGGCAGCGGCTCAGTCTTGCAAATGAACCATCACAACATGTCCAGCTATCATCTCCTGTGTAGTTCCATGTTGGGATGAAGGTTGGACTTGGTGGTCCTAGAGGTCTTTTCCAACCTAAATGATTCTATGTTTGATACGTCACATCTAACAAACAACCTGGCAAATACCTAGAAATACCTAGAAACTTCCAGTCCTGTGTCAAATTTGCTTGAAATGAGCAAAAGTTATTAGAGAATAGATACACAAATGGAACGTGGTCCTATACATTCTGTTTATATGGAAACATGCATAAAACCAGTATTTTTGTGGAGCTGTTGAAAGGCATCGGCTCAGTTAAAGAAATTCAGCTGTGCAGCCCCAAGTCCAGTTTTCCATACACATCAGTGTGACAGCTTGACCAATGCCAACATTTCCTTCAGAGGCAGCTCAGCATCAGGAGGTTGTAGCGAGGCTGGTGTCGGTCTCTTCTCTCAAATTAGTAATGATAGGATGAGGGAAAATGGCCTCAAGTTGCGTCAGGGGAGGTTTAGATTCGATATTAGGAAGAAATTCTTCACTGAGAGGGTAGTTAGGCACTGGAATAGACTGCCCAGAGAGGTGGTGGAGTCACCATCCCTGGAGGTGTTTAAAGAATGAATAGATGCAGTGCTTGAGGATATGGTGTAGTGGTTAGAGAGGATATGGTGTAGTGGTGTAGTGGTTAGAGTGATGCTAGGAGAAGGTTGGACTTGATGACCCTAGAGGTCCTTTCCAACCATAACGATTCTGTGATTCTGTGATTCTGTGATCCCATACCGTTCTTGTCTCCCTAGCTCACCATGAAAGGGAACACAAGACATGGCAGTTTTTTCTCTGGTAGGCTACAGCTGAGACAGCTTCCAAATTAATCCTGTTCCAGATTCTTCAAATGAGTTGAGGGCAATCTGAAGTGGTGCTTTGGAGAGGGCTGGGCTGACCTGAAATCCACAGTGTGTTCCTGTATGAGCCACCAGTAACGATTCACCCCACTCTGCTAGTTACAGCTCACGCTTCACCTCCGAGGAGAAAGTGTTAGAGATAAGTCTTCAGGAAAAGATAGGATCTAACTCCAGACTTTTTTCAGCCTAAATAGTGCAGTCTGTGTGTTGTCCAGGTTCTCTACACATACTCCTCAAGTCTCTCAAACAAGTGCTTCTCTAAAGATACAGCTTTCCTTAGCCTGTGCAATATATAAGACACACAAGAGAGTGAGCAGAGAAATACAACTGTCTCTGTAAGAGTTAAAGCTGCACTGCCAAGTTCCTGGAAGTTATGACTTGACATCCTGAAGACTATCAAGACAGTGTCTTGGTAACATGATAAAATAGAATAGTTCAGCTGGAAGAGACCTACAACGGTTATCTAGCCCACTTCCTCAGAGTGCATTTCATATGAAAAATACAGTTTCCACAATGCTGAAATTTTTCTAGATTATTGTATTCTTATTTTTGACACAATTTGCTCTTTTTTTCTTTTTTTTTTTTTTCCCTCCCTGTCACAGATATCATCATTTAAGACTTTATCTTGCTTGGACTTGTTCCAAATCAGAATTCTTCAGATTGCTGGACTGACCTAAACCATTCGTTCTGCTGCAGTTCCAGCTTAAACCCAACTGCCTTTTAGTGGCACATTGTCTCCCAGGAGCCCATGCCTCCTATGATGCCCCACAACCTCTTCCTTCAGGGAAAGGATTTGACATGGGCACTGTGTCCCTACAGATGCGTATGAGAGTTGTAGCCCAAATAGGCAATTAGGCCCTTGTGGGAAAAGTGGGAACATAATGCTCCCCATCTTCAACTTCACTGTACCGTGATCAGAAAACATGCCTTTCTGGTGACCCAATGTGTTTGGGGTCAGTTTAATTTAATTTATGCCTCTTTTTCTTTCATGATGATATAAAAAATGTCCCAAAAAGCACATTTCCAAGATAATTCTTTTGGACTCTTGATTCCCAAAGAACTCAATTTCACAGTTATTTTGTTCTTTATTTTCAACAATCACAAATTTAATATCAGATTTTTTTTGCAGGTTATAAATTCCTTTTTTCCTGCAACTCTAACTACCTGTCACACTTCCTTGCTATCTTCCCATATATTTGCCTTTCTGTAATTACATATGCTGTAACATTTTTCCCACGTGAATTATCACTAGGACCTAATCCCAGATCCCCAAATCCCATAGTAAAGATCTGTTCTCTCTGAGCTGACACAACAGTACTCAATTCATTGAGCAGAGACAGACACATCTTTTCCATGAACACATTTAGCATCATTGCTAAAACTGTCTCACTAGCAATTTCAGCTAATAAGAAAATGAAGTTAGTGCAAAGCTTCTGAAAATAAATTCTGCGGAAGACGTCTCTCTGCTTTAATAGAGATTGAATGCAGTCCATTTCTCATTCCCCTTGTGCCAAACAACACATCAAAACAACGTTTAGCAAGTGAGCTACATTTCACAACACATTCACATCATAGATGGACATAAAATAAGTTCCTTGGCAGTATAAATGCCCTGGAGAGAGGAAAGTTGGTTGTTTGGGGTTGTTTTGGTTTTTTGTCTGTCCAGCCTGGTTTCTCCCAGTACTTCAGGATTGCCCAAGATTATTCCATTATCTCATTTGAGTCTCCAGTGGCTGTTAACCCTCTGTGCTGCCTAAGAACACCACTACCAGAAGCCTTTTCCCTTGCCTCTTGAATTCAGGTTGCAGAAGTGTTGGGCAGCACTTCCATTAACTCCCAGCATGTCCCGCCTAAGTTCAACTCAACACCATGTTCTTTCAGGCGAGAGAGAGGGAGAGAGGTACTTTAAAAAACAGGCACTCCAAAATCTGTTTAACCAAGCAGAGGGGGAAGAGCTGGAAACATTGTCCAGAGCAGGTCACCAATTCAGCGATTTTGCCCAGTTTTTCGGTTTGCTTAATTGTCTCAAATATATTATTTTCTCAAGTGCACTGGTGGCTAAACGGTATGTGGAAAATGTTATTTAACTGGAGATTTTCTCTTCAAAAGGTGTGGCCTCTGTAAAGTGGCTCTTGCTATGTTCTCCCTCTGCTCCTAGGCAGGAGGAACCGCAGGCCAGGTCCCAGCATCTTCAGTGTGGCCCGTGGGGATTCATCTCACAAAATTTGGCCCATAAAGCTCCTTCTCAGATTTCCCAACTTCTCTGCGCAAGAATATTAAAAACATGGCACTTGAAATCTGTTTTCCCGAAACACTTGGTCTAGCTAAGCGCCTTCGCACAATGTATGTGGCAAGCAGATGCAACAGGGTCACAAACATTGCTGAGATGAATGCTTAACGAGTCGGCAGAGGACGTGTGCATTTTTGTTGTTGTTGCCTGCTGCTAGACAACTTCGTACACTGCTGGTAATTACTGTATCTGGGGGTTTTTTTGTTTGTTTGTGCGCTTACGCCTTACCCCGTAGCTTTGTTCGTGGCAATAAAAATATTCCGAACAGCTTGGATAACTTCCTTTGCTCTGACTTGAAAAGGCTGAATCCAGTTCCCAGGGAACTCAGTGGGAGCTGGATTAAGCTCTGTGTCAAAATTCTTTACCTCTTACCATGCTGCCGCTGCGGCAGGTGCTGAATTTCCTTTTACTGATTTGTTAATTTATCCTTTTGTGGGAGCTATGTACCAAAATCCCCTGAATTTCTTCCCTCATGTAAGGTTTTTCTGAGCTCCTGCAATGGAAGAGACCCAGACTTTCTGTTCCTTCTCCAGCCTCCAGCCAGTTCAGAGCTCCTATGCTTTAGCTCCCCCAGGATTTCTCTTGTATCAAAGAGTTCTCTGTGCCAGTCAAGGAGATTTGCAATGTTTCTTACTCTTTATTCACATACTCCATCTCCAGAGTATGCCTATACATTTATTTTTCCTCCAGAACATCTTGTCTATCCAGGTTACAGTTGTGGTTAGAGCTGGAAACAAGGCCAGGCATGTCCTCTTACAGCCCAAGGGGAAAGAGGACGGACAAGGACTTTACAAGTAAAGTTTTTGTTTGAAACCTAAAAAAGAAATGGTGTATTTAGCTGAACTAGTATCCATTTACAGTTTGATATCTAGGAACAGTTATCCCCAGGACATAGGTTAGTAGGCATATGAGTTCAAAATAAATAGAAATATAGCATTTCTTCCTTCATAAGAAGCTCTGCCAGTCTTTGTTTTCCTGTCTTTCTTTGGTGCCCTTCAAACCCTTTAGTTTGGTATCTTTGAAGATTTCTTTTAAAAAGCAGGCTTCCATTTTGAAAAAAATAAACGTGTCAAATTGAGAAGGAGGTAAAGGAACAATGCTCCCCAGAAAGAGAGCACTGTTTCTACAGAAACAACTGTGGTTGATGAATTCTACATAAATCACCTAATAAAAACCCTGTAAGATCATTAGATTGCCAAGGAATGGCCACTCCTCTGCTGGATTTTCAGATCAACTAGTACAATTTATTAATTACATCCACACTGAAGCTCCCTAACATTCATTTGAAAGATAGCCTTCACATGCCATGTGGTGGAATTCCATAAGATATCCTTGTTAAATGCTCCTGGGTTTGTTATCCCTCTCAGAACATGGTGATTAATTTAACTTCCGCTTGATATGTGTTGAAATACCTACATTCAGGCACACCAATGAATCTGAATAACTTCTGTTAATGAGAAGTGAGACAAAGCATCACGACATTATTTACAAATCGTAAAATTTATAGATGTCTAATCACACCCAGCAATTGTTACTGAACTGACTTTGATATGATTACTCTTGATTTATGCCTGTTCACGTTAAAAAAGAAAACGAAAATTTTCAGACAAACCTGCCATTAAAAATGGCAATATCGCTTTGAGCAGAGCAGTTAGAATCTGTGTCTTGGTCTTTCTTTGTTTTACAGTACCTTTAATGAATAGCATTTAACTACAGACAGCTGTAGATCTAGTCCTATAAATCACACCAGAATAATTAAAAGAAAAAGAAAAGTGCACATGTTCCCAAGTTTTGCAATTTTCCCACTACTGGAGAAAGGATTTTTAAAACAAGCCTCCCATAGATTTTTGAATGCTGAAATACCACAGGGCTGAAACAGAAGCTGCAAGCAGCCACCATGCCTCACAATAAAGTAGAAGTGTTCTGTTCAAACTGGAAAACAAAACAAAACAAAACAAACAAACAAAAGAACCCAAACATATCAAAATCATAACAGCACTTTCCTTCTGTGTTCCTGTAAATTAATTTTAGAGATGGGCACAAACTATAAAACTCAGATTCAGACATAAACCAGGGAATGGGAGTTTACCACTCAAAATAAAGCTGGATCATTGTATCCAGACCACCACGGCTGTTGATAGGTGTTAACTGATTAATTAGCAAAGTCCATAGAAGATCAATTCCATATGCCCCCTTATCTCACAGTATATTTCCCAGTACACTCCATCACCCTGTGTCCTGTACTGATGCACCACAGGCATTTCTAACACCTTAGGTCCCCATGACAGGTATAACAAAATTTATAAAACAAGAGATACTCCTAAGGAACATAGCTTGGATAAAATTTTCACCCAAAACTTTTAGCCTCTTTTATGGAATCTCCCACAAATCCATCTCATTTAGCGAAAGACAAATTCTAGTTAAAAATCCAGCAAGAAAGGACATTCAAATACAACAACTCACCTAAAATATGACCCAAATCTGAAGCTTTATGTTCACCAGTTCCTGGCAATTCCAGTTTAGTCTGGGACTAGAAACAGAAAACAGAACACCAGAAACAGACAAATATATGAAAATGTGAGGCTTTTCCTGGACAAAACTGAAGAAACGCAGAAGATACAGTCATGTTTTTCATTTTAGGGAAAAGTAATTTATTAAAGATAATCATTCAGCTAATCTAATGTGTGGCCAATATTTGTTATTTGATACCAAGGAAATAAAAAGGCCCAATAGAGGAACTCAGATGATGGCAAGTATTAAGGAGTTAGGTCCTAGACACCCGTATTGCCTCCTAAATCATGACAGTTCCTACATTGTTTAAAATATAAGTCACATAAAGTGGTCAAAATCCAGCTTTAATTCTCAGTCTAATGATTACATTGGTCTATTTCCAAGACCACAGCTAAAGGCCATGAGAACTTTTAAAATATTTTCCCAGCCATACACATATTGTCCCAAGCACTAAAAAAAGAAAAAAAAAAAAAAAAAAAGGCAAAAAGGCAAGCAACCAAGAAAGAAAAAGAACAACAACCATAGAGAAAGCACAGTGGTGAAATAAAACATTCAACACGGAGTTACTGATTGCAAGTGAGCTTTGAAACTACCAGGAGACACGATGATTTTGAATCTCAGTTGAATTCTCAGAACTGTTTTGGAAGGTGGAAGGAGCCATGTATTGTGCCTTGGACCTCTTTACTCTGGGTTTGAGGAGTTTCAGGTTTCTTTCTTTTATTTTCTTTTTTTTCTTTCCTGTGAGAAACAGATTGTTCATTGAAAATTATTTCAAGAGCTTTCCCTTCACTTTCCTGTGCAGGGCTACAACAGAGTGCTATTAGCATCTGGTTCTGCATATGCCTAGAAGCCAAGTCATTTCAAGGCACTTTCAGAATCAGGGCCTTGATGTGTAATAATTCAGAATTTGCAGAAATTCTGATATGTATGGCTTTTTTTTCTTAAAATGTACTTGAAATTTCAAAATACCCCCAAATCCCTTTAAGTCTCCTCTCAGGAAAACAACTTTCTGGGGAATCGTTACATTCTTCGCAGTGTTCTGATAAAGAAGCAGCATGACAAATACTTGATCTGATTAAAAAGCTGAATAATATCAAAATAAAAATATGAATACAAATTTATGAGCTATATCAGTCATAATGAACCACTTAGGAGAAATGTCAGCATACACAGATCTGTTATGTGGAAAGTACTGAATATTTTAGCAATTCTTTAGGAAGGTACTGAACTTTTCTTGCAATTAATTATTCATCCATAAAACTTCCCTTATTTCCTCCTCAAATTACTGCCGAACTTTCTTCTCCTCGGTGAGATCAGGAGCGTAATCACATGCATGTGTACAGCACACATACAAAAACATATACCCACAAAAAAAGCCGCAACAGATACCACCCCCAGCTCCCCCCAGTTGTACATTTGATGCTTGCTGGTGCCATTAAGCAAACACAAAACAACAGCAAGCGCATTCTGTTGAAATGTTTAGCTAAATGGAACCAAAACAGTCACAGTTCACAATTTCATAAATACATTAATTAGAAGTGTCTCCAAATAGCATGTGATTTTGAATTATTAACATAAAACACTGCATTATAAATGACTGCAAATTGCATTCCTTAGTGCGCTCCATGCTTAATTTATTATGCCGTAGGAAAATTTGCAAATTACTTCACTGTTTTATATTTAATGGATAGTTTTATATGTATATTGTTTCATTAAGATAAAATTAAACCTCAGTGTACATATTATATGCCTTTCCAGTGACATAAATGTCACTAGAGACCCTCAGACTTTGTCAGGAGGGGAGCGTGCTTCTGTCATCTCCTAGATTTAATAAAGTGAAGAGCAGGTTCAAGTTTCTGCCCTTTCCATGCCCATCCATAATTGCTCCTTCTAGCCAATCCATTTCCAAGATTTGTGGAGGACATTGCAGAAAAGTTTGCTGCTGTTTGAAAGTACGGAGGGGAGTGGAGGAGCAGCCCT
This sequence comes from Eurystomus gularis, assembly GCA_013400335.1. Lineage (NCBI taxonomy): Eukaryota > Metazoa > Chordata > Aves > Coraciiformes > Coraciidae > Eurystomus > Eurystomus gularis. The sequence goes on along the minus strand of VZZY01019812.1, from coordinate 476,138 downwards.
TCCTTCTCGGCTTCCATGGTTTGAAGGCAAAGGAGTCTTTTCAGCAGTGATCTCTGCTGCTAGGGCAATCCAGTTATCATGCCACCCATGCTTTGTGGGTGAGAAAGAAGGCAGAAAGCCAGCTGAGCCTCCTGCCTCAAAAACCCACCAGCAAAGATACCTCTGGAAAACCTTTTCAGTCCTCCAGGAAGAGGGAAAAAAAGGCTGGCATGCTACACTGCCAAATATTTTGCTTCTACGTCTTCCTGCAGGGGGGAAAGGATGGAAATAATATGTGTTAGGAATTCCTGGTGAGGCTAGGTGGGGATAGCTGCCTGGAGAAATACTGGGGAGTGGGGGGGGGAAGGACACTGTATAAAAAAGGAAAATCCATTAAAAATGTAACTACAAAGAATTCATCTTTGACAACTTCTTTGCATGTTGTCTGTTCTTAGCCATTTGTCTTCTCTATTTGTAGATTCCTCAGAAGAGGAATTGCCTCTAACTATGTGCTTGTAGAGTGCATGTTATGATGGGGACTCAACTTCCCTGAAAACCTGAAATGCAAATAGAGTGTAAATAATAAATATTATTTATGATACATAAATAAATAACATTGGGCCATGAGGAGGCATTCTAGATGGGTTTAAATAGACTGCCCAATTCTGTTTTCCAAGAACTAATAGTATCCCTTGGTGGTTGTGACAGATGTTTCTTTGAACTCACTTTCAGGCCTTTTTATAAGACAGAAAAGGTACTGGTTACCTGTCTGCAGAAGTTCCACGTAGTTTTCAGGTGTATTTTCATTTAATAAAAATATAGCACAATAAAATATTGCAGGACAGGTAGGAGGTGGAGAGATGGCATGTTTGGGAAAAGCTATAAATCCTGCTTTGAGTTAAAATTATATTAATGAAATTGAAGCTACAAGAAGATGCATGCAAGAGAGAGAGAGACAGCCCTCTGAGCTATTCTTTTCAAGTAATGAAGATGAGACTCTGTCAGAGATTGAGGTGTCAAAACTGGAAGTGCTGGAACAAATTCACAAATTAAAGAGCAACAAGTCACCATGACCAGATGGCATACATCTGAGAGCTCTGAAGGAACTTAAGAATTAAGTGGTTGAGCTGCTAACAGAAAAATATGCAGCCTTTCATTAAACTGCTACCATGCCAGAGGACAGGAGGTAACAAATACCTCGTCTCGCAAAATCTGGAAGGTGTGTTCCTGCAAGCTTGATTAAAGCTGTGGATTGCTTTTCTCTTTTAATCATCCTGGCTTCAGAGAGAAGTTCAGCACATCCAGCAAAAAGAGCTAGCCTCAGCCGATCAGAGCCCCTGGTGAAGGCGAGCGTGAGGGGTTTGCTGACTCAGCATATGCTGGTGACCATTAACCTGGATATGGCTGGGGGGCCTTGCAAGGACTGACTTCAGTGATAATTAAAAACCAACTGCCCTAATTACCCCCCGCCTTCCTAAACATGGCTTAGGTTCCACAAGTACCTATCCCTGGCAGTATTTTCAGGGTAGCTTAACTCTTTCCTTGGCACATTTATGAATGGGATGAGAGGACAAAGGTATCATCTTACTAACCCAGGAATTTCCTTCTGGTTTTCTGTCCTATTTGCATTTCCCTATCATCCAGATGGGAAGCTCTCTGTGGGAGCATGCAGAGGAGGAAGTGCAGAAAGGAAAAAATTAGCTCAACATCTACCTGTGCGGCATAAACCATGTACTTGTATCATTGCGTAGATTTTAAGGTGAGTATTCGCTCGTCTAGCCCTGTGGTGCACAGCTGCTGTGCTGTTAGTGTGCACACAAGCACACAGTCCAGCTGATGCTCATGGAACAGTGCAGACCTGTCCCACCACCTCAGATACACCCTGCATTAACCAATCAGTGGTGCAGGGCATCAGCAGCACATCCCTGCCTTTTCCTGCCATGTAAGCATGGAGAGCCCTGCCTCCCCAAAGGCAAGGCTGAGGGAGGCAGACATCTCCAATCCCATCTTCTTCTAGGCGTTAATGGAGCAGTGAGTTTTTGCATTATTGTGCTCATGTCGGATTGATTAAAGTATATAGAATAGTTTGGATTGGAAGGGACCTTTAAAGATAATCTAGTTTAACCCCCTCTGCAATGAGCAGGGACATCTGCAATGAGAACATTCCAGCCTAACCTGGAATGTTTCCAGGAATGGGGCACCTACCACCTCTTCTGGGAAATGTGTTCCAGTGTTTCACCACCACCACTGTAAAAAAATTCTTCCTTATATCTAGCCTAAATCTACCTTCATTTAGTTTAAAACCACTACCTCTTGTCCTGTCACAACAGACCGCGCTGAAATGTCTGTCCGCATCTTTCTTATAGCCCTCCTTTAAGTACTGAAAGGCTGCAATAAAGTCTTCATGGAGCCTTCTATTCTCCAGGCTGAACAACCTCAACTCTCCCAGCCTGTCCTCACAGGGGAGGTGTTCCAGTCCTCTGATAATTTTTGTGGCCCTTCTCTGGACCTGCTCCAGCAGATTCATGTCCTTCTTGTGCTGAGGACTCCAGAGCTGGACATAGTACTCTAGGTGAGGTCTCACCAGAGCAGAGTAGAAGAGCAGAATCACCTCCCTTGACCTGCTGACCACACTTCTTTTGATGCAGCCCAGGGTACAATACACTAAAATGTGCACTTCTAGGCTGTGAGTGCAAACGGTCAGCTCACGTCCAGCTTTTCATCCATCTGTATCCCCTAGTCCTTCTTTGTAGAGCTGCTCTCAATCCCACCATCTCCCAGCCTGTATTGATATCAAAGACTGCCTCAATCCAGGTGCAGGACCTTGCACTTGGCCTTGTTGAACCTCATTAAGTTCACATGGGCCCACTTCTCAAGATTAACTTCTTGCTAGACACTTACCCTGGGACAGAAAATATCAAGATTTAGGAAAGCCAATTCTACCAGTGAAGGTGTCTGCCAGTCAGTGGCACTTATAAAAATATATGCTTCATTTCTAAATTGAATACACCTGGCTTTCATGCCCAGCTGCTTGTTGTGTTCTTATGGTTAATGAAAGCCCTCAGGGAAACAAGTTATCACTTTGAAGATTACAAATAGATTTCAAACTATCAAAACAAGAGCTGTGGGAGAACAGTTTAGCCATCCCCAAAACATTTTGAGATTTAAAAAAAGAAGATGGGGTCCTTCTTCCACGGCTGAATCAACTCATACCTTGTAAAAGCTTTCCTTTGCAACAACTAGAGACTCTCTTGCCATTTCAAAATATTCAAAATTGGATAACTGTTATCTAGGATGCACAGAAGAGGAGGGGAAATATCTGCTTGAGAATAACCAGCCACTTAGCGTTTCAGACGCATATTTCCAACATGTAAGAGCGAGACTCGCGTCACTTTGAGTGAACACCTCAAGCTATTACTCAGGGTGAAAGAGGCTTTCTTTCTAGCTTTGATGAGAAGTTCTATCCATGTTGAAAATAAAACATACACACATGCAGGAGGTTGTAGGTTTTAAAAATAATTTTTTCCCACAAATTAAATGCTTTGTAAGAGAAAACACCTGGCCCTGAACACTCTTGCTTGTTTTGGGGCTTGATAGCTTCCTGAAGTGACTTCTCTTGCAGCAGAGGATAGCTGTAAAGCAGATGTTGAGAACCCCTGATTTTGATGCGTGGGCTGGGACCAGCTAGTACCTTGCCAGTATTGTTCAGTCTAGCAGTAAGACTGGAGGTACAAATGCTTACAGACTCCTTTGTGAATGCAGGGGCATTAAGTGTGGGTTGTTTTTTTTCTCTGAAGTAAGTGGTCTATAGAGTTGTCTAGGTTTAGCACATATCCAGAGCTCTGTCACCCCATGACCCATCCCCAGCCAAGAAGCAGGATTGGGAAAAGGAGAAAAGACTTTTTGTGTAAAGTATATAAAGTTATACTCAGCCCAGTGAATGCACAGTGGTCACAATAAACAGGAAAGCTGTCCTAGGGAGCAGAAGGGTAAGCTAGCCTTGGCTGGGTGGCAGGGAGAAGCAGGATGGGGAGACAGAAGAGGAGGAGCAGGAGCCCCTATTATCAGCAGACTTCCCCCCTTATAGTGAGTGTGACATTCATGGTCTGAGAAACACCTGTAGCCAACTGACATCAGCTGCCCTCGCTGACTGCAAACTGCCAATTGCCTGCAGATCATGGCTGGCCTGGGATTCTGTCTCAGCGAAACCAGGACAAGAGTGAACCCTTTTCTTCCACAGATTCAACAGAGAATCATAGAATCATTATGATTGGAAAGGACCTCTAGGATCACCAAGTCCAACCTTCATCCCAACATCTCCCTAACCACTAGACCATAGCCTCAAGTGCCACATCTACTCATTTTTTAAACACCTCCAGGGATGGTGACTCCACCACCTCCCTGGGCAGTCTGTTCCAGTGCCTAACCACTCTCTCAGTGAAGAATTTCTTCCTAATATCTAATCTAAACCCCCCCGATGCAACTTGAGGCCATTTCCTCACATCCTGTCATTAGTAATTTGGGAGACCAACACCGGTGTCCTGGTTTGGCCAGGACAGGTTAATTTGGTGCAGCCAGGCTATTCTATACCATGCTAACATCATGCCCTGGGGCCAGTTCCAGTTTGGGGCCAGTTCCGGGTTCGGCAGTTTGGCACGGGCATGTATGATCACTGCGCTCCCTCCCTGTGTCCCCGGTATTGCCTTTTTCTCTGTATTGCTTCTTTCTTACTGTTGTTATTGCTTTTGTTACTGTGATTGCTTCTTACATGTTTCTGTATTAAACTTTCCTTATCTCAACTCAAAAAGGCATTTTAAAACTTTTTTTTTCTTTCTCTGTCCGTGGCCCGCGGTGAGGGGGCAGCGGCAGCAGCCACGTGACTCAGCTGCCTGCAGAGACCAATCTGCTGCAGCTTTACTAAACCACCACAACCAGCCTCACTACAACTTCCTTTCAGGTAGTTGTAGAGAGCAATAAGCTCTTTAAGTGATGGTTACATCCACTGCACACAATAGCAGCTTTGGGATGATTATGCTTTTCAACCCTGGATCATCTTCCTAGCTAGAGTTAATGGACTGGCACAAAGAAGAAGGACTGCTTCTGTCTTCTGATAACTGTTGATAAACATGTTTTCTCCTTCCTATGCATATATACCCACATTTTAAAGGAAAACATGGGCATTTCGTTAGGGGAGGGGAAGAAAAAAACAATAACAGAGAGTCTTTTGAACTTTGGCCTCAGTTCTTGATATTCCTAATACACACATCCGTGAGTGAGTAGCAGGGCATGAGCAGAAGTCCAAGTCCTGCTAGCAGCAGCATGGGTGGGCTGGAGTAGACCACCATCTTTCAAGTTTTCTCCCTCTGATGGATCTGCTAGAAAAGGCACATTTTTCTTTATGTCTCAAAAGTCATCACTTTTAGTTTATGATTAGCATTATTTTCCCTTATCCTTGCCTCAGTTTCCACTTTCAGAAAGGTAAGTTCTAGTAGATACATCCAAGTGCTCTGGACGGTCAATGCCATGCAGTCTTTTCCTGGAATGGGAAATCCTAGGTTTTGGGTTGTGATGGAAAGTCCCATCATGAGTGACTTTCGTACTTTCAAAATCCGCTGGAGGAACCACAAACAGATGTTCTCGCAGAAATGTGAAAAACAGGATATGTGTGGGAGTCCTCACTGGGAAGAATGGTGGCAGTCCCACAGATGAAGGACTCACACTCAGCAGAAATCAATGGCTTAAAAATAGCTAACCCTCCCAACATATTCCCTGCACATTCTTTTCATGGCAGTCACTTCCGTGTCCTAAATCTGGCAATAAATATGGACAAATTCACAACTTGATCTAGTAACTTTTAACCTAGAAATACAGGCTGCTTTTACATTTTATCACAAGCGTATTCCACACATGACTATGAAAGCCCAAGTTTTCCCATGCTTGACTCAAATCAAGGCCTATGCCAACATTTTTGCAATCTCTAGATGGAATAGTGCAGCTTGTTCTTCATGAAGGTATCAATGGAAGACTCTATATAGTGCAGAAGTCTGTCTTTTAAATGCTCTGCAGTGGTCACTGGCTGCTTTCAAATGAAGCTTGTGGAGGTAAGACTGCCAGCTTTCTCCATAGTCAGGGACCCACTTTGCAAAGAGATGGCTCTTTTCTTTATGTTCCATTGCAGCCACCATGCTCTGTGGGCTTCTTGCAGACCTTGATGCTCTTTTGGCCGAGCATCTCAGCTGGTTGCACATCTCTCTGGTTGTATCTGCTGGATGTTTCAGAGTTGGTTGTCTCTACGCTCTTTTGGAACCACCAGAATCTTAATTTGATAAGCTTCAAGCTGGCCTGAAACATGTATCTGTTTTTCAAATGTCTAATTGGCTTTTTGCAAAATTTACCTCAGACTCTATTTTTTATAGCATCTTTACTGTTAACATTATTTTCTTCTGGTTGAAACCAGCGGGAGGTGGGCAAGTGTCACAAATGCATGATACTGTCAGAAAGCAGACACATACTCAAGAAAGTTGAAATTATTTCTTTTGTGTAGTTAAAACAGACTCAAATAATCAAATCAGGCTGACCCTGAGTGAAAACCAAGCTTGGTTCCTTGGCTCACACTCTAAAGTGGCTTCAGGACTTTCAGCTCTGAGGTTACTGAACCGAAAGCACGTCCATTGTAACACCCGGTGGAGCCAGAATATCCCTCGATATCCTCTTTCCCTAACAGCATTTGGACACAGAGACCTGGACGCAGGCCGCGGGTCCAGGCAGGCAGTAAGAAAGCAGTTTTGGAAAAGCCGATGTAATTTGTGTGTGCTTACCACTGGGATGGCTCCTGCCTGCCGGAGTTAATGGAGGCAGCAGCTCCAGTCTGGTGCCAGGCTTCTCCCCAACTCACTTTCCTTCTCAATCCAGCTGAAACAGTTCAACTGGAAATTTAGGGATATGCTGGGATCAAGCTAAAGCATTCCTCCAGCCAACGCAAGAGGCTTCCACAGCGGATGGACAAGCTCGCTTCCATTTGACATTGCGCAACGCTCAGGGTAAGGTTGTTAACTTTTTCAGGCTGTAATTTCTTTCATTTTGTGGAAGTCTCAAGTCCCCAAGCTTTGCTCAAGACCCGGAATCTAATGTCTTTGTCTGTTTTCTCCCTGACAACTCTGAGAGATATTAAAAATCAAAAGAAGACTCTGAGGAGCAAATAAAGCCTCTTCAAAGTACTGTTTCACTTCTGTGTTAACTTGCAGAAGCTTTTTGCTCTCTCTGCCTGGCCCCAGTCAGATCTTGCATAAAAGGGAAAAAATGCACTTAAAAGTGCTGTTTTCTTTCCACTTCCCCCTGTGCTTCAAATCATTAGTCTTTCTGCATTTCTCTTTTATTCCCAGACTGGCTTGTGCCGAATCAGATTATAATACATTAAACCTCCAAGAAACACAAAGCTCTCCAAAGTGCTCTTTGGGGTCTCCATACATGTGTTCTCTCGCTCTCGTCTACAATAATTACTGCCATCCCAGGGTCAGCTCCTGCGTGCAGGTCCCACTCAGACACGCTCAGCCTCACCTCCCATTGCTGCAAAATGAATTCAGGATGGGGTTTGTCTGCACATTGCCTCTGCTTTCGTGTGCAGAAGCAAGGGGATTTGTCTGCAGGGATGTCCTGCCCTACTTTTCCAGGCTCAGTCCCCTTTTGCAGAAAGGCACTTCTTCAGCTTTGGAAAAATAGGGATGGTGGCCTTCCAACCAACTTCTCTGCACACATCTTAATTCCTTCTGCTAAAGGCAGGGCTGTCAAACCACAGTTCTGGCCTAATTGACATCTATGCCAAGGCCCACCTGATTTCAGCACGACTGGAGCCCTCACCCCTCTGAGGTCTTGAGAGACAACAGCCAGTGCTGGAAGTTGTTCAACAGTATTTGTGCTTTCAGGAGGAAACACTGCCCTCAGCTTGGCCTTTACCCTGACCAGGAAGAAGGCCGCACAGGGCTATCACTGCTGGAAAAAACAGTGACAGCAGTTGAAGATAAAGCTGTTGCCAACCACACCAAACATCAGTCAGAAAGCACACAGAGATATTTCACAGCAAGGCACTACACTGAGCTTGGTTTGACTCATTACTCACAGGTTATTAGAGAGCGGTAGCTCTGGTCTTCCCAAGTAGTACTCCCATTTCTCCATGTGAGGGACATGAAGAGCTCCAGAAAGGACTCCAGAGTGCAAACAGCCCTGATCCACAGTGGTCAAGGATGCTTTGTCATGTGGCTGCAAAAGCTCCTGAGAGATCTGCTGCTGCCAAGGAAGTTAGGTGAAAGAGGCGTGATCCACAGCCTTGGGTGAACTCTGCAGATACAAGAACATGGGGACCACTTCTGCCCACTCAATGCCATACTGCTCAGCATACAAGAGTGATTATGTACTTATACCAAGTAAGTCATTACAAGTTCTGCAGAAAATTTATTGCTGAAAAAAAATGAAGAGAGAACAACCTGAACGCTTGACATCCAAAGAAATATCAGTGTGCCCTGAAGCCACACTAGAAGCTTTTTTTGGCTTCTGCTAGTGCAGGACACACCAAAATCCTTGGTATTATCATAATTGGCAGTGTCATTTTTGGTTAGGCCCTGCTCCCATAATAAATTTGTAAGACAAAGGAAATATTTTTCTTTAAGCTATTACCACTATCCCTTTCTTTCTTCTGGAGAAAGTGAGTCTACGTTTCTCCTGAGGGTGTAGGGATAGCAATGGCAAACTAAGAGGCACATGCTTCTACTAAAGCTTTGCTAGCAAATTTGAATTCCCCCCTGAAGTGCTACTCTCCTCCCAGTCCTGATCTCTTCTGCTGAAATGAAGCCTGCTCCCACATTTTTGTGGTGGTTTAATAATATGGAAAAATGGGTCTATGATGGAAAGAGGGAAGGTTAAAATCCATTTCTACTGTTGCCCTAAGCAGGAAATGAGCAGATACCTCCCAAACTGAAAGCCTGGTTATCTAGCCTGCTGCAATCCCATGCCAATAAAGAAGCCTTTTTTCTATTTAAAGAAGTAATATAATAAAATGTTGGTTCATTTCATTATAATAGCTAGGAAGGATTTGCTAGTTTCACAGCATAAATTTAGATTAATTTTTTAGATTTGACAACGTTATAAAAATTATATTGATTCTGAAATTATAATTTTAGATTGGTTCTGTCATTTTAGCCTATTAGCAGTCTTTAAATGAAGTGATCCAATGTTACAATCAATCTTATCTTCCATTATGCACTTCCTGGTGCTAAAAAGTGAGATCGATTCTAATTAACTACACTAGTTCAGTCGTTTGGGTGGTTTGCTCAGGAAAAAAAAAAAGTTACTGCCCTAATATCACTAAACAATTTATTATACATTTATGCACTGAATTTATATTCAAAATGAATGTCACTCCCATGGTAAAAACAATACCGTTGCAGCTCTCTAAGATATTAGGATGGCCACATTAGTGCTGTTGCTTTAGCTAATGCAGCACGTGAAATATTTTCAGGGTCCACTTCAGCTTTAAGAAGTAAAACAGGGGCAGCAAAAAATACTTCCTCTGCAGCACAGACTCTAAATCTATATGTACATTGAGAAAGACTTGGAAAACGGCATTTCCAATGTGCAGCTGTGAGCTAGGAGAACAGGTTTAAATGCTTAAGAAGCCATGATGGTAAAAATAATGCTATGAAGCAAACGGATTGATTTAACTATGAATCAGCTCAAACTTACTTATTTCTTCCTGCGTTTCCTAGCTCTAGCTTGCACCGATGTTCTGAGACTCCAAGGGGGGCTGCTGGTAGAGACCTTGATACCCTCCTTGCCCTATGTCAGTATCAAACTCTGTAGACCACTGGCCTTCCAATGAACTGTCGATGGTGGCATAGGTGCAAGGCAGTGGTGGTCCAATGTGCTGTGATCCTACCTGCAAGTCTGATGAACACCTGGAGAGAAAAGTGGAGGCCAGAAAGGCCTGCATCCTGATTTTAAAAGAAAGACAGCAAAGGCTGACCACAGATAAAACTTGAGGGAAGATGACCTTCCAGTACCTGAAGGGAGCCTACAGGAAGGCAGGGGAAAGTCTATTCACAAGGGTTTGTAGTGATAGGACCAGGAGGAATGCTTTTAAGCTAGGAAAAGATAGATTTAGGTTGGATATTAGAAAAAAGTTCTTTAGCATGAGGGTCATAGAGCACTGGAATGGGCTGCCCAGAGAGGTGGTGGAGGCCCCATCCCTGGAGTCATTCAAGGTCAGGCTCGATGAGGCTGAGTAACCTGACCTAGGTAGATGTCCCTACTTGTGTAGGGAGGTTGGACTAGATGACCTCTGGAGGTCCCTTCCAGCCTTATTCTATGATTCTAAGGTGTGCAATTCTAAGGTTACTTGCAATTATATTCCTTAGCATGCTTAAATCATTTGCGTAAGTCAAACAAACACTATTACCTCAAGTACTAATCTGTTACTTTTCTCATCTATAACACTTGTGCCTGGAGTATTTTCTAACTTATTCCTTGTTTTTCCCTGCTACAGCTTTAAAGAAATGGAGCATATACACCCTCACTGCTAAATCAGGTCATCTATCTGTCACACTCACTACAACTTACAAACGATCTGCAGTTCAAGGGATGCTACCCTTGCTTTTCCAATCACTGCCGCTGCATTCTTTCGTGTGAAGTAATGTGCTGGGGAATGATTCAAGAATAAGAAATGTGAGCCTGGCATCCTGCTGCAGCATCTTCCCTGACCTCCCTCCCTTCATACACCCTCACATATGCTTTCTTCCTATCCTCCTAATGGCATCGTCTTACTAAGAAGCCAAATTGCTGAAAAGAGCTGTGAAGGGGAACAGTACCTTTAAAATGCTTCACTTACTCTTGTTTCGTCGTTGATTTTCTTTAAGATCTTGTCCTTAGGCATTCAATGGAAAAAAAGATCAGAAAATTACTGTGAGCTCCCATGTCTGTCCCCTTTGAGCTGAAAAAACATCTTGCCAAGGGGAAAAAGAAGTCCTGCAGAGTTGGGGGAAACTGGGTGGCAGGTGGACCAGCACTGTGCCTTCCTATAATCCTTCAAGTATTGCTACCAGTCATCATGAAGGTTAACAATAATTCTTAGGAAAGGGGAGTCTCAGAAACCCATTTCTTGATGGGTCCCTTTTATTCCTTCCCTGGTTATGCCTCAGTACTGAAGATGTACTGGCTCATAAGACTGACTATGGACTCTGTGCAAAGGCTCTGCAGAAAACTACCATGGGTGCTGCTGGAAACTCATCTACGGGAACCTCCTTTTTAAACTGGTCGTTTGTTCATGCAGTGACAGAACAACCATTTTGCAAGTAAAAGTCTTGATTTCACTGTTACTGCTTTTGCACTTGCATTGCACACCATCATTAATTATTTGCCATCTCTTAAGAACCCCTCAGGAGCCTGATTCTCCACTGCCTTGTACCTCATGTAATCATTTACCTCAGCGCAAAGCAAGTGCAAAACACTGTCACATGGCTGCAATCAGAGAGATCTGACCCAGGCTGCACTCCACCACCCTCTTCCAACAGACAGAGCAATGGAGGGTGAGACTGAAAGGCTTCAGAGAGGGTCTGAGGGTACGTACGCACACTGCTTGTTTGCACAAGACAAATGGCACCTTTTTGAAAGATGCTTCTTGCAGGCCAGTTGGGAAGGAAATCTCATGATGCCTGCAAAGCAGCGTTACTGTTTGGTGCAGTGCAAGGCAGGAGAGGACACTGCTGTGGTGGAAAGCCAGCTGGGGGAGACACAAGTGTGACTCCCTTTCTATTCAGGTCACCTGTGATGACAAACCAGAGCCACAGTTGCAGCAGCAGAGCCTATGCTGTTACATACCTGCTGAGATGGTGGTGGGTTGCAGAGCCTGGCCTCACCTGGCCATCCACTGGCAAAGTGAGAGGACAGACAGATTCCTGCCTGTCTCATGGCGGTTCCCTGAAGTTTTCTGAATCTCACCACCAGCTACACAAAGTGCTACAGACACTTTATAATGTGAGGCTGCCACAGACGATAGCACAGAGGAGATGTACCCTGCCCATGGCCCTTTTTTGGGTGGCAGATGTTCCCTGGGGAGCTACTGGGGTGTGCCAGGTCCCGCTCCATGCCCATGTTTCTTCCCAGCAGAGCAAGGCAACTCTCATCAGCTGGATTTCTAGGCAGTATAAAGGTGGTGTATTAAAGTGGGCATCACTAGCAGGGCAGTGGATGGGGAAAGGCCACCTGAAGGAGAAGATGGCTGGGAGCGACGGAAGGAAATCATGCTGTGTGGCCAATGTCACCTGGAAAACAAAGGGTGTAGGAGCAGGATGAGGTGAGAGATACTGCAAAAGAGAGGAGATGACATTTGTGCAGAAAAACTGCTTTTGTTTCTTTCCCATTTCACAGGCAGTGTGTCTATTAAATGTGGCTTTTGCTGCCAAAGGACTTGTCATATTACATTAGGTTTAGCAACTTCTGCTGTGGCAAAGTGTGCAGCGTCTCCCTTCACATAAAGAAAATATTTTCACAAGTCTGTTCAACCTGCTAACTGTGATTACAGACAGTTGGCCCCTGACATGACATTTATTGCTCCAGCTTCCAAGTAAGAGCCTCACAGCACTGCCCAGCCAGCTACCTGAAGAGCACATATGTGTGTGGAGACCTTAAACAAGTTTCTGCTAATGACTTCATTTTGTACCCTTTTAGTAGGCCTTTAGCAGCTTGAGAGAAAAGATGTTACAGTAAAGTAGTAAAAATAAGAACTTAAGACTATGTCGAAGCTGACTTAATGTTGCCAAACCTCCTCGTTCTATGCTGACCTTGAAACATGTATTGTAATATATTATATCCGTTTTCTGCCGTGAGTGCTCTTTTCATGCATATTTCTACGTTGCTCAGCAATATTAATCACAACTAGGAACTACTGGAGGGGGAAAGATCTAAAAAAGCCATTGACTACCTCTGCTTGAGAGACAATCCCACACGGAGTGAAAAGACAAGAGGATGAGAAGTGACACCAAAAGTAGGGATGTGCAACAGGACAAGGTGTGCTGATGACAGCCACAAAGAAGAGGTTGACATCATGGAGTCCAAGAGAAGATTGGCCAGAGAAAAGTTTGCCATAAAATGAAAAAAAATGAACCCCCCAAACCCAAAGCAGAGTAAATGAGCAAAGCACATACTTGCTTGTTCCCTGCAAGATAAGTTGATCATGGTCACAGCATCTAGTGGAAACAACTGCCAAAGGACCAACTTCTCCAGTAACTGTTCAGGCTACTGCAAGACCTGCTTATCTATTTTCCCAGCATTTGGGAAGAGAGGAAAAATAATGAAGGCTTTGTCAGGACAAGAGAATATCGTCTGGCAATCATTTGGTCATTAATGATTGTTATGTGAGGAGGGGTGAGTTGGTTTAAATTGGATTTGTTATTTTAAATATTTTGTATGAGCTGCAATCACTTAAAAATGTGTTAAATGGCTTGGCTTTTAGCCTTCTCTTTCCTTTCCTGCACAAGACATTTGTAGGGCCTGAATTCTTCCATGACTTGGCCTATGCTGTCTTACTTTTTGGCAGGTCACTTTGCTCTATTCTTTTCCAAACAGAAATTAAGCTTTGGCCGAGGGAGAAGCAGAGCAGAATGCAGCCTGCTGCAACAGCTTGTAGTGAGTTGGAAAGAACTCTGTGTTATAGATGAGAGCTGAGCAAATACCCTTTTTTTTGGTTAATTTCACTGTCTTATTTTTAAACTTGCATGTGCATCTGCCAGCAGCACTGCATCTTGTTATAATATTCCTATTAAGCAGGTGGATGTATCAATGAGCAGAGAGAATTTGGTTCCATTTCGGTTAAAGGTATGCTCTTTAGTGATTAAGTTTCTTCTATTTCTTCTGTTGGATTGGGAATTAAACTGATTCTGCAGCATCAGTCTGAATGGTCTCCCTCACAATTTTATCTTCTATCATGTCAGAAAATTATGTACAAAAAAAGACTTCTAAGATTCAGTATCAGGCTCTCACAATTTCTTTTGCCAGAGTTGTACCCCCTTGACAATAAAATTACTTGTGCCCACAAAGGATATGTAAGAGCTGTGCAGCTCTCTTCTACCTTCCTCGTTTGCTCTCTTATTTTTTAAAAATCGTCCCTTTCATTCTCTGTATTGACATCAGCTGAAGCACGGCTGGATAAGCAACAAGAGGTGAGTGTCAATACACAGGGATGGAGACCTTGCACTCTGAAACAAAACCATTTGCCCTCCCTTCTTTTCTCCCCATGGTTCAATCTAAAGAAATCATCTCAGAGCAGCCTCCCCTGACACCAAGATCCTCTCCTGGAGATTTCTAGTATGCTTCAGTAAGAAGAACCGTTTCCCAAGACCCTCTATAAATCCCCAGGAATTTTTCATGGTCCAGTCTTGGTTAAAATAAAAAGCATATTCAGAGGGAATGACTAATCCCCTGCCTGAATGCGACATGTCTTTTGGAAAGTTTGTGATCTGGTACACTAACTCTCTGATTTGTTTGGCTGTATGAAAACCTTTTAAGCTGGCTCTGGAAATTCACCCCTGAAGCCTTTTCTGGGGCTTGTATTTTTTATTTTTCTCCCATTTCCTCAAATCTTTCCCTTGTTCCTAAAGAGTGCCATCGTCCGTTCCTGAGCCCTCAAATCCAATTACCAAACAATGTACAAATATATGGCTGAGCGTGGTCTATGGGAACAGCTGCAAAATTGCTAATATTAGGTCTAATTTAGCTACAATAAATTAGCAAGTGTGTGGAAGCAAAATGATGACAGCATAATTATAACAAAAGTCGATGTGTTGAAGTATATGGATGACAATACATACTAATTTTAGCGAAAAAACGCACCAAATGAAATGCATGCAATGAACAGACGGGACTAATAGCTCAGACACATATACTTAATGTGACCAGTCAGTGTAAAAACAAAAAGATAGATGAAGCTGTTCAGAATCTAGTGCTAACAAGCAGTGTAGTCTGAAACCATTAACTGTCAGGGGTAATAACACTCAAAGTACTGAAGTGCAGTAAAACAGCAGCACTTTTCTCGGGATGATGTGCTGATGTACAAGCACACACCTGTGAAGAGGGTACTAAATCTATCCTTGCGTTTATTACTATGGAGGGAGGAAAAACAACACTAATAATGTAAAGTATAAACGAAAATAGCAGACAGCAGAGAGTGACATTTGCATGGTCCCAGTCAGCTTGTTAGCTGAAGTGGGTTTTAATTAGCTATTTTCCAGCAAGCAAACGAGCAAATTAGTGGCAGCCATAAACAAGCAGAGACAATCAGGCCCAAAGAAAAAAAAAAAATGATCGGACCTTTTTCTGTGTGTTTTCCTTTTGGAAATACAATGCCTTCATGCTTCAGCTAAATATTTCTATTAACCAAAAGAATGTGGCAAAGTGAAGACCTTGGCAACGGTGTGAGCTCCCGAAGTGGCTCAAAACACAATGTTATCAGTGTAGCAGGAATAAAAAGCCCTGCTCTGAACAAACCTACGCACTGCATCGAGGGCTAAACCTTGGGCCTCCCGTGCAGAGCCTCAGGGCTCCAGTGCATCCCAGCTCTGGTGGGTGCTGCCATCTTGCTGAAGGCTGCCCACTTGTCCTCTGCTCTTGGGACCACAGAGCTCCAGCACCGTCCCTCATTCCCACTCTGGATGTAAGACAGCAAATGCTTCAAAAGGTGCAGCACAGGGTGTTGGTGCACTGCTCTCCACCTTTGCCTTTGCCCCACAATAGGCATGAGACAAGCAATGGCTGCAGGAGGCCAAAGGGATGCCTGAGGCTACCACCTACTCTTGCTGCTGAGGAGGAGGACTACAGCTCTGCAAAGAGTGCAGGAGACAGAAGCCACTGAAATGAGTGCAAGGAGGGGAGAGTGGTGAGCAGCAGAGGACAAGCCCTGGTGCTCAACTACCTTACTAAGAGAAGATGCTTCTCTGAGTAGGATGCAGCCCTTGGCAGATAACACGGATTCAGACAGCAATGAATGAAGACACACTTTTGGTGCTTCTTTCATGACCATAGTACTACTGGCTGCATAATGAAACCTGTTCCGCTGTTAAAGTAACGTGAACAAGGGATGAGGATCCTCCAGAGCCTGGTCAAGCAAGGCCCAAGGTTAAGCAATTCCCTGTAGTACTTTTGCCTCTGAACTGACTATATGAATAATCAGCTATAATGAAAAACATGGCACGCTTATCCCTCGAGTCTGTCGTGTTTACCCTCTTGTTTTCTCTGATTTTAAGAAATGCTGATATTGCAAAGATAAGAAACCCAATACAGAGGACAGATTGCTTCAACTGTTAGGTTTTATACCTGAAGGATTTAGGTACATTCAGCGTAAGATATAAGTGAGCAAAGACAGGGAGCAGTAAACAACTACTAGAGGTAGTTGCTGGGCAGGAGGCTTCAGAGGTTTGAGCACTAATCTAGACCTTGGGAAACTTGAGTTGACGTTTCACTCTATCAAAGACTTCCCCCATGACCATGGGTGACACAGCTGGTCTGTCTGGGGATAATAGTACTTCTGCCTCAGGAATTCACTGCAAAATGCTCATTAAACAGCATGTAGGGCTCGGATATTGTGGAGAAGGGGCTAATTAGTTGGAAGGAAGAGAAAACTCCTAACAAAAATTAATCTTATTTATGCATCACTATTGGTACATGTGGCACTAGAGAAAGACGCTGCAGCAAGCTTTCGGCTTGTATAAATTATCAGAGAGCTGCAGGAGAGACTCTCTTGCATCCCTGTCCTTGTCTTGTGCCAAGGGTATTACAGTCTAATTAATACAGATAACATGAGTGCAGACGCCTACCTGTTGGGTGCCGCTGGAATACTAACACAAGGGGAGGGCTGGGGAAAGGCTCTTGAAGAAGGCTTATTTTATTTAGTTCATTTGTTTAGTAATGTTTTGACGGTCAGAAAACCCTGGCAATGAGTAGAGCCCAAGAGGCAATTAGTAATGGGGCAGAAAATGTAATGAGCCAAAAAATGAATTAACTTGAGCAGACTAGGCGCAGACACAAGGGGCCAATGCTTTTTGCTAGTTTATAACCCTGCCCCTCCACTGAATTCAGAAAAGTAGGAGGAGGTGTGATTGAACATAAAAAGAGTCCGCAGGACATTTCCTACCGCAGCTGGGGTAGCTCTTCGCCACACAAAGCACTGGCCGATGCGGCTGCAGGCAGGCAGCCGGGATCAGCTCTTGCCTAAAGCGAGCCTCTACCCACCAAGTTTCCTGCCATTGCCACCAGTCCTGTGGAGGGCAGAGCGCTGAGATAACCAGCACTCAGCCCATCACTGCTGTGCCCAGGAAGAGGGGGGCACCAGGAGTACCCCATCAAACACGAGCTCCCGGCATTGCCTCTGCCAGGCAAGCGGGGCCGGTGACAGCAGGACTGGGTTTGTGCAGTAACACAAGGCAAGCCGTCTTTGGCTGATTTTTTGTTCTCTTTGCCTCTTCTGAGTTTCTTTCAGCCCTCTGTTTATTTTTTTTCCTTAGATGGCTTTCTGGTTTTGCTATTAGCAAACATACATACTTTGAATTAGGATTTGGTCTTTTGCTCTGAGTCATGGGCTGCTATCTTTTGCAGCTTATACAAAACCAGAAGCACTTTCACCACATTCAAACCATTTACACATTCTTTTACAAGGAACTTGTTTCCCTGTCTCTGGCAGCTGTACGTGAACACCAGAGGGGGAAAAAAGAAAATCATAGGCTATTGTTCTTGCAGACACACACGTATGGTAACTATCTAACATTCACAATGAGGATGCGAGAGGTAACCATCACCCAGATCATCACGTTAGCCATCATGTTAGCCATTACAATCAAAGATAATGATTCTTAGTTTAGGGAGCTGCTTGACTGAATCACAGAAAAACACAAGTGCCCCCAAGTGTGTGCTAGGATGATTTTCAACGCTTGCTGCTCTTCTGCAACGCTCAGTCCTAGATGGCCCATAGGCTTTGTCCTGAGGGAGATAATTCCAGCAACAAAATAAAGTTGGTATGTGGAGTTCAGGAAGGGAAACTTTGAGGAGAAAAAAAGAAAAGTTCATATAATTTTAATTCTCTTCTTGCATGGATAGTTCAATGCCAAATGAAAGCACGAGAAAGGCACAAAGCACACACACGATTCAGCACTGCTCCTTTCTTCCTGGGTCATGCCCATTGCTATTTCATCATGGCCAGAGGACTTTGGGGGAACTGAGAGCAGAAAGGAAAGAAGAAAGATGATCTTTAAAAGAGCAGAACTGTTGAAAATTCAGAGCAAAGGAATCAATTCACTGCTTTATCAGCATATAGCAAGTGGAAAAGCAAGATATTCCTCTTCAAAGAGGGAAGTCCCCAAATGGATAAAGGTTAAGATAAAGGGGCAGAATTTCTGCCTGGCTCCATGCAGCTCATGGCTGATCTGACATTGGCTGGATCCTCGGTCTTTTTCAGGTGAAGTATCACTAAGCGCAGGAAAGTCATGACCAGCTCCCTGAGCATCCCAATGGAAAAAAGCAAGGGGTCTAATCCACACACTTGACACTTTATATCAACAACTGTAAATCTTTGCCTCAGCTCCTGCCAGCCTCAGAAGTTAAATGGACAGCACTGTTCATTCCTTATGCCTATACTGCTCCATTGCCTTTAGTCAAGTAGCAGGTTATAATTGAGAGTCTGGTAAGGATCCCTTTTCACTGAGTGATGTTACTACCTTCCTTGCTGGAACTCGTTTAGCCTTGTAATAGCTCTTTTTAAAGGACAGTCTAATCTACTTTCCAAAATCTCCTGCAGAAAATGAGTTGCATTCATTTTGCAGGAATGAAGTAGAAATCTGAGAACCTCCCCAGCAATATCTCACTTGCCTCAGGACATGTCCTGACAATCCCTCTGGACATTTCAGCAGCAGCAGGAGGAACAGCTTCCACCAAGGATCCTGACAGAGCAGAGACAAGAAGCCTTCAGCAGCCCAGGGTGGTAGGGCAAGCAGGATACAAACAGCTCAGCATTCAGCCCCACACAGGTCCACCTGCCTGAAGTGGCCAAGTTACCCCCTACCTGGGCACTGCAACAAATGATAACAGCAAAACCTCTTCTGTTTGGCATCTCTGCCTAAACCATCCCATACACAGAATAAGGATTAAATGGAAAGATACTCTCCACTTGCAGTTCACCCCCACTAAAGAGTTACTGCTGGTCTCTGGGGTCTTGTCTGAATACAGTGGTGAGACCACCCTCGAGTTTTCAATAATGCCATAGAGAGACTGCACCACAAATGCATCAGTGCCCACAGCAAAACTACATTTCTTCTCTATTTTTCTCTCCCTGTCTTTCTCACTCCTTCACTTGCAACTACCTTTTCTTTAAAGGTAGTTCTGCCATCATTACCTGCATTGAGTGTATATTAGACACTGGGCTCTCAGGAATTAATGAGAGAGCTTAGCAAAGGCACACCAAGATAACACAGGGGTCAAGACGGCAGAACTGGATGCTAAATAGCAGCTTCTTTGTGGCTGGATTTTGGAGACACAGATCTACCTTTCAGTTCTCACTGGTTTCAGAAAGAGCTTCAAGAAATGAACTCTTGTGACATGACGTTTTTCCTTCAGATTGCTGTAAGAGAATGCTCGGTGGAGAGAAGCAAATTAAAGCCTAACCAGGTACATGCTAAAATCCACAGAGGTCACACCTCAGCTCACTAGGTCATACTTAGTTTTGCTAGACCAGCATGGTCCAAAAGATCAAGCCATGGTCTCTCTGGTTGGTTTAGTTAAAGGAAGTGGCCATTTGGTGTCTGCCATAATGGCAAAGAAATCACCATTTTGGATTTTGGAATAGGCAGCCCTTTTAATAAGGACTGTTTTGAGCCATCTCTGTAATATTTTTAACACAGTCAGTGTTTCGCAATTAGTCTCCCTTCTGAGAAGGCAGAAGATGTATTTCTGTTGGAACTGAACTGTGGCCAGGCTGACTGGCTGGAAATGAAAGCATCTGCCTTTCTGCTTTGCTTATAGTTGGGAAGACTTAATCCAGTCACACATTTTCATGGGACATAGATCTGACTGAACAAATGTCTCTCCTTTCCCTTCCTGGTAGCTCCCCTTCTGAGAAAAAGGGGAAAGAACCAAACTTCTAAATGCAAACGTTTCCCACCAGGTAATGCGGAGAAACTGAACGTCTCCTCCTTTACCGAATCCTCCTGTATCCTCTCCTCTTGCCTATTTTCCCTCTTGAATGGGAAAAGGGGAGTCAGTTCAGGCATCTTACATGAAAGTGCAAGGATGCCTCAGGCTGCTATTTTGCAAACGAACAACAAAGCCCAGAGATGAACTTAGGATCAGACTGTAGTTGTAATAAAACTACTCCCTGCATACGTGATTATTGGTAGCAGTGGGAATATGAGAAATTCATAGGCTGAGACAAAACGAGCTCCCTTAAAGTCTCGGCATTCTTCTGTAATTTAAATAGATTAAGGGTGCAGATCCCCCCAGATGTAATCTCACAAGTTCATTTTCCTGGCACTTCATACTTAGCCAAGAAGTGCTTCCCAGAGGCGTCTTTTCCCCTCCCGGTATTTCCATCCTTCTGTATCTAGTTCCAGCAGCAAGTATGGAGCATGGGAAGAACTGAGCAAAACCAGAAACTGTCTTAATTGGAAATGGAAAGATCCTCTTTGGATCTCAAAGATTGTGTCTAGCTGTACGCTGGGGAAAATTCTTGACACTTCTTGTGATTATTTAGACCAGCCAGTTCACATTTAATGCTTATTTCTATTTCCTTTAAACCTTTGTCACAGAACATATATTCTGCATCCAGGTATAACAGTGATTTCCTCATAAAAGATGTATTACACCAAAAGTAGATAGCTTCTTTTTTTTCAAAGACTAATATAACTAAAATAAGTTCATGAAGAATAAATGGGATATAGGCACGGAAGCACTCTTTTTGCATGGCAAATACAGAAAATCAGATTTCAAACCACTGAATGTGACATAAATATAGCCTTTTACAGATTAAAATTAATGGAAATACCACTGTTAACTTCATTTGGCTTTTGATCGCCCAAATGGATCGCTATACATACATATCTAAAGCAAAGATGGCTTTGACATAAGCATGAAGGCCAGCCACAAGAACTAGAAGTCTAGAATCTGGAAAACAAATAAGCCACCCATATAAAAATATTCAATGACTTTTCATGCTGCAAATACTTGCAGTGATGACTTTTCTTAAGTTTTTCAGATGATCTATGTATTCCCTTGTTCTCATCTGCTTTTCTGTCGTGGCCTTAATTTTATTCAAATGCAGCACACAGAAAAGGAACATTACCTCTTTCCTTGGATTGATTATGCCATTATATAACAGACCAAAACTCATGAAAATGGGAAATGCAGAAAAAAATCCAAACCACAAAAAAAGCTTATGTGCAGGAATGATAAAAAAATCAATTGCTAAAATGGCTTTCCTGGTATTAGCTTTTAGGCAGCAGTGGGTAAATAGAAAAAAAGTCTCACTGTAATTCTTATCTGAGGATAAGAATGCCTTAATTCTTTGGATTTGCAAAACTGTGGTGGCATATTGCGAATTCAGGTTTGCATTCTCTGAACTTCTAACATTAATATTTCCCCTTCCCCTGGTTAAGTGCAAGGGATGACCAAGAATTCGAGAAAACTTCAGTGGTGTTTCTGTATGTGGGGTTCTTGGAAAGGTGTTGCCTCACCACCTCTCTTGCTGCAGCCTGGTCTTCATCATGGCTTTACCTGGGGTTCCTGTAAGTGCTGAGCACTCACAGATCCAAACAACGTAAGCAACGCTGAAGCACATTGTGGGTTGCTTTATCTGCCTCCTTTTATGTATTTTTTTTTTCCTTAAGCGTTCCTTGGCTTTCCTATGATATACCAATGTGACAGAAAATGTGCATATCGGATTAAAATCTCAGAGAAAAGTGAGGCATAACATTTTACAAAGAAGTTTTCCACTAAATTCATAGTCTTCTGCTGCGTTAAACATTTCTGCTGTGCTGTGAAGATGATGATTAATAGAGGACTCAACACCAAAACAAATGAGATATAAGAACGGTATTTGTTGTCCTTCTCTCAGCAAATTTTTCTCTAAGCTCTTTCCAGATCAGAAAATAAATTGGTTTTCAGGACTTAGGTGTTTCCAGTTGTGGAATAAAAACCGATATGAATCAAATTATTGAGAAATATTGACAACAGTCCCTGAAGATACAGGAATTTTCAAGGTATGACTGAAAGGCAAGAGAGGGTTTGTTGCCTGACAGGAGAGTGTGAAGACACAGCTGCTTCTTTTGAAGGACAGTGTGAAAATTTCATGCTGCTCCAAATCAGTGCGAAATAAAGTACATACTCAAGATTTTCTAGGGAAGGGTATCAGAAAGAGCTGGAAGAAGAATTATCCTTCTGGAGTAGGAATAACTGGCTTTCTGAAGTGTTCTAAAGACAGAGATTGATTTACATCCCAAGGCAGTGCACCTGGACAAATGTAATTTCATGGACGTTAACATTTAATAATGCCATGACTAGCATGGTAGCAGCAGATCACATCTAGCCGTACCAGAGTAGCTATGAGACATAAATATCAGGCTTTCAGAGTAAAACATTTCATTGATGTTGTATAAACTGGAGCTAAGAGATGTTATGAAACAAAAGGTCTTAACTGTTGGGAGACAAAGCTAATGAAAGTGGGAGCACCCTTTGAATGGCACCTTCAAGACACCTGGCCTCCTCCAGGTATCCTTAGATCTTAGGTAGGACTCAAAAGGCTCTCCCAGCTCAAGTATCTGTGGCATTAATGCCACGCACTGGTTGGATGACAGGAATATATATGACCCTTTCCAAATTCTGAGTTTTGTGTTCTCAGCAATACACTTTCTCCTCTGCCACCTCCTGCTATCTTCTCCCACTCACCACATCCCAAATCCTGAAGCAAACATTTGTTTCTCTCACCAGAAAACTCCTTTCAATCAATAGCAGATCCCTTCCAGTCTCTCAGCCCACCTCTGAGTCACATAAAGGAGCATCCAGGGTTGTGCAAGCAACTGTCACTGCTCCCATCCAGTCATCTGCATCCTGCCCCACATTCACCCGCTGCTCAGAGCAGCTGAATACAGCTAAGCACACCCCAGCGCAGCTTTGAATTCAGTTCCATCAAAGCCTTAAAACTGGTTTCTGCTTGAAATATGTACCTGTTTCAGTAGGAGAGCCGCTACATTTGTGTCTTCCAAAAGTTCTGGTTCCTGTTGCACAAGTTGCTTTACTGTTCATGGGTCTTGTTCCTTCCTCTCAGAGAAGACAAACTGTCTCCAGATCTCTGAGGACACCTCACCTGACACACTTTAGGAAAGCTGTCACATCAAAGGCCACTTTGCCTTTCAGTCCTGACTTCCCTGCCTGAACAACACACACAGAGAAAGAACAGGGACAAAACACTTAAGACTTCAAATCACTAACACAAATGTTGTCAACACAAATGTTCTTGTAAGCTACAAATATTTCCAGATGCCTTTGCTATAAATCAAATGCTTTCATCCTGAGAAACTTCTAGTGGTGCCTTAATTCTGGAATAGAGCAAACTGCCATTCCCAAACTATTCAGGGTTTGGGATCTAGCCAATCCTTCCCAAAAAATACAAGAAGGAAGCAGCTAGAATACTTGTGTGATCAATTTACCCTTACTTCTTTTTTTCTGTAATAAACTAGATAACCTGGGAGCTAACACGAACAAGGTTGATCCAACAGGTCAAGAACAACCATGTATTTGTCAGAGATGTCATGTTATACTGGTAGGGGGGAGAAACTATTGTCCCACCATGTTGTTATTGGTTTCAGCAGCATAAGTTGAGCTTTTCATTTCAAGAAGAAATGATCCATGAATCCATCTCATTTATCTTTGGATTGGATGGGAGCATCTCTCTTTTCCTAGCAAAAGAAAAATGGTCACTATGCTCATTTTTCACCACTTCTATTACTGATTGTCTTCTTGCCGAGGAAAGAAAGGGACAGATCCTCTTCTACAACGCAAGAAAGGACCCAGTGTTGCAAGGAGTTAACCCATGCATAAAAACTTAATTGCTAGAGTTCTCTTTATCACTATTTCTTTCCTTTATCACTGTTTCTTCAGACAGAGACCTCCTGAGAGTCCCTTCATAGCTGGCACCTGAACCTGAGACCTCTGGGTACAAACATATGAGCCCTACCTGTTGCATTAATGTAGGATTCCTATCAGCTGTCACTTAGAGTAGCTCCGATGTGCTCCGCTCAGCCCCCTCGGCTCTAGGTTGGAGACTGTTGCAGCCCTGAACAGTAGGAGCCCATGCTTGCGTATTTTATTGATCTCAGGATGCACTTAGGCAACGCTTTTTCTCTTTTAACATTTATTTTACAATTGCTTTCAGAACCCAGCACGAAGGAGGAGGCTTGCTCTCATGTCCCCAAAGGAGAGCGCATGCTGGCACAATAAAGTGGATGCAGTACAGAGGGCAGAGGGCAAACAGCCCCTCTGCATGCCAGGGGATGGGGGGAACCCTGGGGGGTTTGCAGCACTAGTGCAGGTACTAGTAGGACAGAGACCAGGATCATCCCATACACTTGGCTGTCACCTCAGAGGCAGCTGAGAAAACTCGTCAGAGTGGGAAGGCTCAATAACAAAACCCTTTTTCTATTTAAAGAATGATCCTATTTGTCACCTCGGGCTTGCCCTGCTAAAAATCTCCTGGTCTTCTACCTTTGTAGCCGAACTGCAGCCTTACAGACATCACACATATGTTTTGCCTCAGCATTTTTTTTTTTCACACATCTTTAAAAAGAGAGCTGCTATAAATCGTTTTCAAGTTACAGAGCATTTTGTTCCCCAGACAATACTTCAGTTTCCTATAATCACAGATAAATGAAGAAATATTCTGGTAATTATACTAGCAAAGAGCAGTCGCTTTCAGAGATGGATATTAGAAAAAGATCCTGGGAAACTGCAGGTGAAGCAAAAAGAAGCTGTGCTGGATTTGCTCTCCCCTCCCCATCTCTGGTGAGGGCTGCAATTGCCCCATCTTCCTCAAGAAAGGCACCACAGGCTGGTGACCAGCATCTCCCATCGCCCCCCGTGGAGCCAGAGCAGGGCTGGGCACGAGAGCTGCCCAGAAGCCAGCCAGTGGGGCCAGAGTCCCCCACACTGAGATGAGGGAACAGGAGCTGCTCCCACTGACTTTCTCCCTCCCTATTTTAGCCAAGAAAAACACAGTCTAGTAATGCCACCAAGTCAGTTATCCCCAAGACCTCCCCTCAGCTCTTCAGCAATGAGCATTTTTCTACCTGCACTACTGGGGAATATGGACCCCTCCTAGCTTTAGGCCCTGATTTATCCCGTTTTATACCCACAAGCAATTGGCCAGATGCCTCTGTGGCAGCATGCAGCATCTTTACACACACCTTGCACAAGTAAAGGTGGGAAGGGAAAGGAGATGTGAGCCCAGATTCCAGCAATCTGTGCTTCCAACCGGAGCAGCCGCAAGACACAGGAAGCTGCTGGTCATCTGGGAAAAGCCAAAGCATTTGTTAAAAACACTCAAAAACACCGGTTTTGCAAATTTGAAGGGGAGGATGGCAGAATTCTTTCTGTCAGTCTCCAGTGTCTTTTCTGAGACCATCTGTAACAGAGGAGTAAAAAAAGGAGGGCACATGAGACGCAGCCCTGTTGCAGAATGTTGTAATGATGCATCTCCTGGAGACAGCGCTGCCTTCGGATGAGGCATCTCCCCAAGAACACTGTCACTCCCAGCTTACTGCAGGTGTCAGGTGCCCTGACTATTGTTATTATTATTATTAGGTATTTGCAAAGTGCCAGCAGTGCACCTGGTGCTCATCATCAACTCAAACAAGCTGCCGATTTTTAACAGTGGCCTCACTGTATTTCCACTTGTGAAAATTTGCCTATTTGCTTCTTCAGGCACTATCTTCTCCAAGGGGAAATATGCAATGTACTTTGTTTCCTTCCTCCAGGACTTAACTGCTATTTTTTTGAACCCACAACAGCCCAGCTCCTCGCCACAGTAAGCCGGTCTTTTTTATCTCTTCGGGATCAGATCACTAATTCACGTACAGGATAAGACAACTGCCAAATTATTATACTACAAAGAGAAGATCTTCAGACACCTGTCATCTTGATGAAAGCAGCACCATCAACTGACCTTTGCCAGTTCAAGGTCGATAATGAGACAAGTCAGGCAGGAAGAGCAGCGTGTGCTGACTCCATTAACGCTGGCTGTGTGCACACTCAGTAGCACCGCGTCTCCTGTCAATTAGTGTGGGTAAACTAGGGACTGCTGATTGCCAGAGACATGGCATAGCGAGCTGCTGCTACCTTTACTTCTACACCCTGCTGCATTTTAATTAGCTCCAGTCCCCTGACTATTTCTTCAGAGCTTCATTACTGCCGTCTTCAAGAAACTCGAGGCAAGCCTTTTACATTGCATATCGCTAATGAGAAGAAATGTGAACATCCTCACCATGGAGTTTGATAATGCCGGACTGTCTGCATGTGTGCGTGAGGGTGCATGCGAAGATTTAAGCCGCTTCTCAGCGTAAACGTCGCTCAGAGATGGCAAAAGAATAGAATGAGTCAGAGCCCACAGAGGGAAGGTATTCCCAAAATGACCAAAAACACAGGATGGAAAAAGGATGCACGATGTGCGCAGGTGAACATGTGCATGCTTGCATAAGGTGTGGTTTCAGTAATGGTTATTAAAGACCACCCACATACACTACAGCTTGATAGCATGAGGTCATAAGCTTGGAAATAGCATGTTGCCCCAAAAGGCATCAGCTCTGCCTTGCACAGTCCATGCAGAAGCCACCGGTACAGCAGCTGTGAGTTGGCCAACGAAGGATGCAGGACAGTCATTTCCAAGATTTCACATGGAGCACCACAGCTTTTCAACAGGAAGCCAGGTGTTTGGAGGTGGCAAGTTTTGCTGTATTTTTAACCTTTTTGTAGTCATTTTGATAGTAACAGCCTAGCAGTACCAATTTTCCTTGAGTTACAATTATATTTGAAGCAACCTGCGATAGACAATTGCTGTCTTTACAGCCGAGTACTGGCCAGACCTGCTTCCGGATAGCTTCAGGTTAAAATATCATGGTCTGTACAGCTCTCCCTTCACAACACACAGATGTGCTTGGTGCAGCTCAGCTTAGTGAGGGATTCATGGTGACATTTGGAGTCAAAGTCTTGGTCCCATTCTGTCTACCAGGCTTCACCACCTGACAGCTCCCTCAGCACATGGGTGGTTCTGCTGCTAATACTTGGCTCAGGCCAAGTATATATCCCAGTTATAGCTCAAAAGGAATATTACCCGAGTCCCACTCCCAACTTGTATGACCACCGGTATTCATTCCTTCCTTGCAGCAACAGCTCTTTTAATTAACTTCTCTCATACATCACTCACGCCCTTACAGACTCACAGATAATGAGCCAGCAAACCTAAGTTAGGATTGTTTT
Organism: Eurystomus gularis; assembly: GCA_013400335.1. Lineage (NCBI taxonomy): Eukaryota > Metazoa > Chordata > Aves > Coraciiformes > Coraciidae > Eurystomus > Eurystomus gularis. The sequence continues at coordinate 448,616 of VZZY01019812.1, read as the reverse complement.
CCTCAGTGAACAAATCTTGTAGACCCAACAAAAAGTTGGAATGAAAGTGTACTTTCTGGAGACGTGATGAAAAAGTCATGGAGACAGTCTGAATAAATTCTGGTTTTTACATGGCTTCAGCACTGTTTGGACCAGAGACCCAGTAGGAAAAGAATTTAGGTTCTTTTTCTGACAGTCCTTTTATTCTCAGCAACTGTCTAGAAATAAGGGATAGGTCTCCTTCAGCTCAGTGGCTGCCTTTACTGCTTTAGAAGGAAAGGTTCCTCAGAATGATTTGTCCCTAGGAAATCTCCTTTACAATTAGTGACCCACCTTCATTTGTATTTATGGCTTTAAACTGGAAGAGGGTAGATTTAGATTAGAAATTAGGAAGAAGTTTTTCACTATGAAGGTGGTGAGACACTGGCAGAGGTTGCCCAGGGAGGTTATGGATGCCCCAACACTGGAAGTGTTCCAGACCAGGTTGGACAGGGCTTTGAGCAACCTGGTCTAGTGGTAGGTGTCCCTGCGCATGGCAGGGGGGTTGGAAGCAGATGATCTTTAAGGTCCCTTCCAACCCAAACCATTGTATGACTCTATAAGTGACTGCCTGTAAAATGAACCAGTCCTCCTGGAGGGAACGCTCCCATGACTGTGAAATGGAGGGAGGAAACAAATCCCAAAGAAGCTGGCTGGCCACAGGGGAAAGCTGTCATTGTCCTGTAAGGAAGTGGTGGAGGACTGTGCCTCTCTGGTGAGCCTATGGCCTTTGCAAACCAACTGTCCAGCCTCTAAGGCTACACAACTTCATCCTGTTGCTCATCATAGAGTTGTTCTAAAATAGCACACTCTGGCCTCAACTTGTATTTCCATTATCAAAAAAAAACAACAATCCAAAAGGAAAATACTGCTTTCCCCCCACGCCTTATGCCCTTTTAAAAATTTCCTGTGAATGACTAAGAAAATAATACTTTGCACCCAGGCAGGAAATATGGTTCATAAAAAAATTCAAAATCACATCATCAAAACTGGGTTTGTTTTCCTGAAGTGCCTCTACCCGACGGGATTTTTGTTTTCTCTGAAACAAGAGCCTGCCGTCAGCCTCCACACAGCCCTGTGCACTTCCCCAAAGCCAACCGGAAAAAACTGGTCTGTCCTTTCATAAGGCAGATAGCCATTATCCAGAAAAGCCTGGACACCCAGCACTGCTTCTCTTTCTATTCCTCACCCACGGGCGGTCAGATCGCTTCAACGTTCGTGCTGGGCCATCTAACAAATGCTTATTAGCCACCTGTGTGGATATCTTTAAAACAGTAACTTTAAAAAACACCCACCAGCATCCAAACATATGGATAAATTCCCAAGGGCTGAATACATTCTGTACATACAGTTATTCTCATACCCGATGCAATGTGATACACCATCTATACTGTTGCAGGGACACCTCCCTGCATCCTCCTGCAGGCACTTACACAGTGGCTGGGGATCGGTCAGTGGGTATCAGTGGTAGCCACAATCTAAATTCACTTTATTATCTCATTGTTAGGGCTTTATTGTGCAGCCCTGATGGATAAAGATATAGTTTACACAAAGGAATTGTATTTCAAAGGAGATGCATGGAAGTCCTACGGATGGTGGCAAGAATGGGTGCATGCCACAGGGGAGCATCGCTTCACGAACCTCTTAGCAGACTTGGTGAAGCCACTTTTACCAACTCTGGCTATTCTATTAGAAATATCCTTTTATTTCTTTTTTATGATGCTCCAGCTGTGCATGCCTGCACAGCATGAGGCTGACTTAAGGAGCCTGAAAACATAAGCTTTAAGGCTAAAAACCAGAAGGAAACCACACCAGATCCCAAATCTCTTCAGGACCGCTGCCCAGAAAAGTGCTTCTTTCCCATGTTTGATTAAAATTTTCCTTTTAGATGAACTGATTTCTTGACAGAAAGTAGTATCACCAGTAGAGCTAAGCCTGTTTTTTCCTCCACAAAACTGGTCTATCTTCAAGGTGAAAAAACTAAAAACTGAAAAAACAAAATATATTTGCCACATACTTCCCTGAAAGCTAAAACACAAAATATTTCTGACATGTATTTCATTGAAAACCAAAATGTTTTGACTGGAAATATTGAAGGGCCTCAAGAGATGTGCTAATTCATTGACTCCCTTTTCTCCAAGGCGCAGGCAAGATTTGCCATGGCATGGCAAGGTGAAGGACTCTCATTTTGCAGCACCTCAGCTCTTTGAAGGAGGACATTTCCTGAGGAAAGATTTGGTGGGATGAGATAATGATGGCTATAGGAAGCATACAGGTTCTCCAGGTGTCTGCACTAAACTACAAAGGCAGCTTTTCAGAGTTGAAATTACTTTTCTGGCTTAATTGCTTCATCTGATCCTGGGCATTATTCAAAATTTTAATTTTCCCCACAATTTTAAACAAAATGAGTGTAGAAAAAAACCACTTGTATTTGGGCAGTCACTGTATTTTTCCCTTTCCCCACACTTCCTCAGACCACACTTACTGGCAAGCCAGGCAGCAGGCAAAATTTCCCAAGCAAACCGAAGCAATGCACACTATGCATGAGAGTTACACACGAAAGACCAAGAAGTCAAAGGAAATTTTCCCATAACTCTCTCCTAACTGGGCTGCACCATCTCCAGCCTGCACAACAGTTTCTCCTTCCCTGCAGCACTGACAGGCAGGACCCGCAGCACCTGGACCACAGCTCCCTGGGCAGCAGCTGTTTTTTTCCCAAAGAAAGGCATCTTGGGGCTTTTCAAGCTCCAGCATATAGGTAAAAAATTGTGGATGTCTGTCACACTTCATGACTCACTTTAGGGCTCTGGCACATCCTGAAGCCTGCTCAGAAATGCCTGTCACTCTGCATATCCTCTGCTCAGCTGACAGCTTAGTAAGGGGCTGGACTCTAATAAACAGAAGATAGCACAGCAGCAGCAGCATCCAACCATCGGTATCTATCATGTCATTAAAGACAGACATGCATAGAAGATTTCCTCCTTGATCATAATTAGATACCATTTTCATTCAAAAAATAAGTGGCAACTGAGGTAAAAATTTGCTGTGGTATGCCAGTGTCTAAAAAAGCAAAATAAGAGGATTTTTGAAAGCATGTTGGTACCTATTGCCCTTTAGAAATAAGCTGACAAGAAAAGTAGACAACAGACAAAGCAATGCTGATTAAAATAAAGGAAAAGAATTTAGGGATTTATGTTTGCCCAGTAGTCAGCTACATAAATTGCCTGAAAATAAGGGTTTAAAATGTTTTAAAATGTATTTGAGGCTCACTTATTTGCCAGGGAATATTTGTGCCTTTCTATCTGCCTGTTCTAAATCACTCAAAACAGATTGTTATGTTGCTAGTAAAACAATATGAATCCAAAACGAGCAGGAGAAGAAAACATCCCTAGGTAAAGAAATAAGAAATAAAAGATGTGGATGGGTTCTGAAGCTGAGAGTAGTTCCTGCAAACCAACAAATCACTAAATGCGTGCCAAAGAAGCAGGAGGGAGCAAACGTGGTGTAGTAACCATTGTGTGTCCATAAGAGATATATCTTGAAGAATCTCTCAAGAACCAGTGTTATCTGTCTGCTAGGAGCACAAGGATGTTTAAGCAACATGCACCTTTAGCAAGGTCTTTCCAGACAAAGACCCAAAGAGGAGAGAGGTCAAATGGAAACCTGTATGATTTTCTGTTTTTCCCAAGGTTAACCAAATTCCTTCGGGGTCACAGCCAGGAAAGAAGAAAACACGGTGCTTTCTCAAGAAAAAGAGAAGATGAGAAACAACTGGCCTAAACTTGAGAGTTCAGGGCCAGGTTGTGACTATCATTTCATACCTTGGTGCCCATGCCAGCTGCCCTCCATCCTGCCAGCCTGCATGGGTTCACTTCTGGGTTCGCAGCTGCACGTGTGGCTATTCCTCAGCAGCTCCTTCCCCCTGCTCTGCAAACTCAGCACACCTCTTGGGGTGAGCCATGGCTGACCAGGCTTTCACAGGTTGTGTTGTAAATGAACCAGCAGCATCACTAACAGTCAGACCTGCTCCTTCTGCCCTCAGCAGTGATGAGGCTGAGAAACAGCCCAGTAGCCACAGAGCTGTAACGTGCCCGTGTCAACACAGCAATTCATGTGCTGAATCCTTTAAGATTTGGTCATGCTGGAAGAAGGTTCCCCTTAAATGCAACTTCCTATTAGGTCATGATCTATAGATCATGGCTGGACTGCATGAGAAAAGCTAAATACCAGCATGTGTTGAAAATATAAGGGATAATTTGGGCTATTCACTTTCCTACCTTGGCGACCAAAATGGAAGTCATTTCTGCTGGGCTTGTGTTTCAAACATCAGTTCCTTGCTGTAAGGTTAAAAGCACTTTCAAATGTTTTGTTCAAGACGTATTTCAGCAAGGCAAATTTTATTAGAGGAAAGGCTAAGTATAGACCACATTCTGCTTTCCCCTAAAATCACGTAAATTAATACAGAGCTTCTCTACCAGCTTTGGTCTCTGCCTGTGCTTGATGCTACAGAGAAGAATTTGGCTCTACAGATTTGTTTTGAAAGTTGCTGTGGGAACCAACATGCTAAAGCAACCCTAAGAAACGTACATGAAAGAACTCTTCTCGGCTTCTCTTTTCCTTAGCTACAAGGTAGTAAAATCCACAGATAGCAGTGTCCCCAAAAATAAAATAAAGAAGAAAGAAACCACTAAAAGCTACCAAACAACAGATAAATCAGCAGGAAATTAGAAGAAAGACAGACGGAAAGAAAGAAAGGAAAGAAGGAAAGAAAGAAAGAAGGAAAGAAGGAAAGAAAAAAGAAAGAAAGAAAGAGAGAGAGAAAGAAAGAGAGAGAGAAAGAGAGAAAGAGAGAAAGAAAGAAAGAAAGAGAGAAAGAGAGAAAGAAAGAGACCATAACACCCTCGCAGTGCTCACTAGACAAAGTGAGAATGGAATAAGTCTCCATTCTTTTACTCCCCATTAAAATGTACTTGTACCCCCCTACTGATCATCCTTATTTTATTTTTTTCTGGATGGATTTCTGAGATAATCACTGGGAAATCAAGAATAAAAGTCCATTTGGTCTCCTGGGCCTTGGCAGAATTATTTTAAATTCAGCAGAGCAGGGAAGAAGGAGGGAGGGTTTTCATTTTCTGTTTAAGTCTTGGATCTTCCTCTAGTATACGGCAACCCTGCATGGTTTCAAACATGCTCATTAGGTGCTGAGCTAAAGGTAGCTATAATTAAATGCAATTTTCCATCTATTGCCAAGGTGCATAGGTTTCCAGGGAGCCAGCTCCTTGTCACCTTTTCTGTGTACTTGTGGCTAAATATGAATATTAATGAACTCTCAGTTCTCCTCACCCTCCCCTTTCCCAATTTATTCACAACTATTCTGTCTTTCTGAAATGAAAGAAGAAGGAAAAAAAAGGCAAAATATAATTAGCTTCTCTATGAGCCCTCAGTCTGCTCTGGCATCAGTGACTGAGCCTCCCACTTTGCCAGTGGACAACATACTGATGAAGAAAAGGATCTTTAATAAGATGGGGGTTTGATTATCTTCAGCAGCCCTGACAAGCTTCAGAAAGCCCTGGAATGAAAACAAGATTTCTTGCTTGTCTTCCTGGCCATGTCATTCAGAGAGGATGTTCCCCTGCCTAGAAGTAAACATTTTACCCATTGTGGGTCACAACATTTCTTGGTCGAAAATCAGCAAGCTCTCAGAGGAGTGAGGACAGAGGATTTGGTCTAAAACTACTGATGCTAATAAGAATAATGACATCTCTCCTCTGCCAAGCCATCACTTCTCCAGAGCTTGCAAATTAGCTTTAAAACTGGAGTGGGAATCCATAATAATCAAGCCACATCCTCAGTACATACAGCTTGCCGACACTGCACGCACCAGCTTCCAGGCAAACCCTCACCAGTCTCAGGCCAGGCAAAGCTGGGCACAGTGAATCAGTCTGCTCCACTACCGGCTGACTCCAGCTCAAGAGGTGGAGTCAGGAAGCAGATGTCACCACAGCCTGTGATCTTCTCCCAAAGTTACACCGTCTTGGAGAGCTAACAGCAGTGCAGCACTTCTCTTCCCACCAAGGAGGGCAAGAGAACTTGCAATGAAAAACCATTCATATGATAAGGTGCTCCAGGGAGAGGATTCAAAGCAGGGACAAAAGACACCAAGAAGGAAGGCAGAAACGTGAGTGGTTGATCTTGCTAGCCTGGCCAAGGGCTGCCACATCACCAGAAAGGAGTCCAGGCCTCCCTGTCTCTCCTAGGCCACATTACTGTAGGAACAGGTCAAGTCCCACCAGCTCGTTAGTGCCCAACTCTACTGAGCATCACCTCCACAGGGGCTCGGTGCAGCAAAAGCTCCCGTTTCACATCTCCCCCTCACCCTCCAGAAAAGGACTGGTCACAAGGACTGCTGTGAGGACCCTCACAGTGCACTGATTCATCATTCATGACCGGCCAAATTAAATGGGCTGGTTCATACCATGCACAGGTACACCGCCAGCTCCCTTCAATCTAGGGCACATCTCACTGCATCTTGCACTCTAAAAGCACACTCCTCTTTTCACCCTGTCCCCCAAAAAGGTACAGGCTTGCACTGAGCATGTCTGGGTTTGGACTGAAGAGTGTTCCCCAAAACACAAGACAAAAAGCTGATGCCAGCTTTCCCCAAATTATTTTACATTAAAAATTAATTCCCTTCAACCGTGTTCACACCTCTGTGGTGTTTACTGACTGAAAACATGCTGGTAAATGTGTTTACTGAAGAAACATTCCCTGCACCAGCAAATTTTAGGCAAATATTTGTGGTAAGCAATTTTCAAAACTGCAAACCCAAATATTTATCCCAGAAAAAGGATTCTAGAAGTCTGCTCAAAGGACAGAAACATACCCTGTAACCTCTGTCTCCAGCCAGCTAGATGGGCGTCCAGCAGCTCTGCAGACAAAGAATCCTTCAGAGGGATGCTGGGGGAGCTTGATAAAATCCCAACTCGCTCATGGGCAGACCAAAACCCGAAGGACAGGAAGGACAAAAATTTATGAAGCAAGCAACTCATGGCAATTATTTGCTCAGTGTGCCCATCACATTTGCTGGGAGGAGGAAGCATGTTCAGGGCCTGACAGAGCTCCGCCAAGGTTCAGGTGAAATGGGATCTATCCCCTTCTGTTTCTCTGGCAAATGAAGAGCAGTGGTGCTCACTCCAGATTGCATTTTGCAGGCTATGCCCTTAGAAGCAGGGGCAACACGATGGTGGCCTCAATTAGGTTTGAAAATATCATGTAGGTGGAAAGTCATACATATGGGTAGAAATGCCCTTACATCTGCATAAATTAAAGGAGAATAAGGTAGGTTAGGAGGCAAAATTTATCCTAGATCCAAGCCAAGCATCTATAACATACATTTTGTTTGGTATTTATCTGAAAACGAAGTTGCCTTTAGTTGCCAAGGGTAGCAGATGTGTTTTCTGCAAACTACTGCCAAAAAGTTAGTTAAGAAATGGGGAGAAGTGAAGAGGGAAGTTCAGCTCCTTCACCATGGAGAGCCTGGTGTCCAAATACTCTGAGTCAACCCACTCACAATAAAACTTAAAATATTTAACCCAGACAGCTGAGACTGCAGCTGATTATTTTTAACTTCACCAACAGCAAAACAATCAAACATCAGTGGCAGAGTTCAGCTTTCCTGGTGGGTACCTTTACCCGTCACCCACTTTGCTGCTGCCTCCTCCAAATAAACCAGGAGGTTCAGGCTACCGAACAACTTGATCCCGCAGCCCAGTCCCACCTGACCAGCCCTTCCCAGTGCCCTTTCTTGTGTGCTTACTGTGGAGGAGAGGGCTTGACAACCGGTGCATGATGCCCTCTGAGCAGTGTGCAGCCCCTTCAAATTCAGTATCTCAGGACCTTGGTGGGAGCAGCAGGAGGAAACCTGTGTTGCCACCAGCCTGGTGCAACAGCCATGCTGTTCTCTTAAAAAAAAACAAAGGGATTTATTTTTCAGAGTTCTCAGCCTTTTCATCTTTCATGACCTAAAATTTCAGTCTCAAAGGACTTCCTTGAAGGCGTTTTAAGCAGAACTAAACATAAAAAGCCCAAATGGCTGACAAAAGATCAATAGTGTTTTTCCCAATGAGACCTGTGAAAAATTGTGGTTTTAATGTGCACTTTTAACCTCTCTCAGACTCCCTGTCTCAGTGACTACCACACAACATATGGTTCTAGCCATCAGAAGAATTAAGCAAGTATCTGAGAAGATAATGAAGCAGTAAAACTGCAATAGAAATTAAACTCTCTGGAAACCTGTGAGTAACAGGAAAAGGTTTAAAATGATGCTTCATTGCAAATCAGAAAACAAACAGAAGACAACTTTGTTTTAAAGCAGCTGAGGGTATGAGGAGACAGAGAACTTGTAGGAGAATTTGTTATATGTATAAGGCAGAGCAGTTGGTCATCAGTTATTGAGAGGGCTAACCTATTGTTGGAGGGTGGTAAGTACCAGCAGCAAAACACCCAGCCAGAGCCTGCTGGGGAAACAAACTCTTGGGACCACTATGAGAGTTTGCCAAGCAAAGAGAATTTTCCTGTCTGGACCAGTGCTTGCGCTCCTCCAGCAGTGTAGACACCATAAAATGTTCAATGTACCTAAAGGGAAGCACTTGAGGCAGAAATACAGAGCTCAGAACTGAGGCAGCAGGTGCAGAGGGCCTGGCAGCTCTCAGTAGCCAGATAAGAGGAAAGGTTTGAATCCACAGCATTGTTTCCAGAGGTAGGTACATGTCACAGGACACAGTATCTCTGCAAAGGTCCAATTTGCCCAAAATTCTCATGGAAAAGAGGCAGAGTCTGCCTCTGCCCACCACCCTTGGCACAAGCTCAGACAGGGGAGAGCAATCTGAACTCCAGCGTGACTCTAGTGGCATGCTATCAGCCAGATGCTGTTTCATCTGCTGGGACACCCTCTGAACCACAACATGGCAGAGAGCATCTCAGAGTCTCCATGGAAGCCACAGGTGAACTGCCCTTGTCCTGTTGGCCCTGGGAAAAGAGATGCACAGAAGCACATCTTTCTGAAGATTTTGCAGGAACACATTTGCACCAGTTGTTGTGTTGCACAGAAGTCCATGTGTCAGAGCACTAGCCAGGTTGCTAACTTTGACAAGACTGAGAAAGTGCCTGAGTAATCCAAGACCAACACAAACTTCCCTACTGGAATGTCATAAAAACAGTATCTGAGCCCTTGATAAAGGCTCCCAAAGTCATAAAGCCTCCCATATATTAATAAGCTTAATTATTTTTCAGTCTCTGGTGCCTAATCATTAGTGCACCATAATTAATGCAAATGCTAGTCACTATGGCTTCATCTACGTTACCTGCTGAATTGCAGAGTCTGGGGGACCTGAGGTATCATGGTGTACGCCACTCTCACTGGGCCTGTGTTTCTCCTGCAGAGGTTAGTGTGCACTTGAGTTTCATCTTACTAAAATATTCCCCCAGGCTCAGGAACCAAGACATGCTGCTGTGTTCTGTAATGTGCTGCAGGTAAGGACAGAAAACCTCACCAACTGCCCTACAAGCCCTTGCAGAAAGTACTCGAAAGCACCTTCTGTTGGAGGCCAGCTAAGAGAACAGAAATATATTTTCTTTATTGCTCCACAAGGGTTGAAGACTATATAAAAAGGAGTAACCAATAACAGTTGTAGCAATAGAGAGTACTTTCTGGGATTAAACTGCAAAGCAACATTTGCAGAAAACCACACATTGCTTCTGACCCTGCAAGCCACCGAGACTTTTTCTTGGTGTGAGTCCAAGCTTCCACCTCCACCACACCAAAACTGATCTAAATGGACAGCACAGGCTGTTTAAGAAGCTCTTGTTTTCAGAGAATGACAAATGACAAGAGAAACATTTATATCAGCACAATAATTTCTTTGGGTCTTTCACTCTCCTTCTCCCAACCCTGGCTATTAAATAGATCACTCTAGCTAGGAAGCTCTTCATATAAATTCCTTACCTATACACCACTGCTGACTGTTTGATGATACTGTCAACCTCCCAAAGCCACAATGTTTTTTCAGAAAAAAATGCGGGTATTTTTTCAGATGACATGCTATTTAACAAAAGACAACAAACGGCAAACCTCCAACTTCAGACGCTGCAGAAAACCATCATCCCGTGACCAAGAACCGCAGAATGCCTGAGGTAGGAAAATACTATTTATTCTTGTAATGGATTTTATGAACAAATCAAATGAGGTGAGATGTTTCTGAAAATTTGATCATTCATCACGAAAGCCTTTTCCCATCTTGTACTCATCAGTTCTACTACCTGCCGCTGCTGGAAATATGTCCTGTACATTGAAATAGATATAACACACGCACACACACTCACGTGCACACTCTCCAAGCAAGTGCCTGGTCTTCTTCAGAGAGCAGCAGATTTATAAAGATACGAGGAACATATAATCAGTCATTTTAATTTGCTTTTCTTCTAATAAAAAACTACTTCAGCTATGGAATGTGAACTGTTACCTACTTCTTATATTTTGGACTTAACTATTCTCCTCTCTTTTTTTTTTCTCCATCTCAGAAAGAGTCTTAATATATCTGCACAGGATACGCATCGTATTCTTCAGCTTTGATTTTGTCTGTCAGAATGGCAATGATTTTAGAGTTACAGAGATATAAAAACATCCCAAAGGATAACGGATAACTTAGATACCTTCAAGCATTTTCTGAGACTTTGGGAAAGGAGATGCTGTGGCCGCAAAAAAGTGGTTTTAATCCTGGCAAAGTTTTGCACATGTGTATGCATGTTTGTCTGTGTGTTTTAATGACATGAATTACCAGAAAGAAGTTTAGGGGCTTGTGGGAATAAATTTTCAGCATTTTTGCTCATTTAAGGGAGGGCGGCCAAAAAAAGTCTATTCACGGAAGCTTGGCAGCAATCCCTCATGGAGACAAATAAGTACATTGCAAGATAGCGCTGCTCCCTTTCCACTGTGCAGCAATGCAGGATTTCAGACCCTGTTCACATTGCAGAAGATTGAGTGAAATTTATCAGTGCTCAAAAGGATCATTTTAAACAAAAAAAAAGAGCAAAAACCAATCCTCGCCCTGCAAGCCCTCGAGGTTAGCAGCTGCTGGTGTGGGGAGGTACTGTGATGGGTTCAAAGACTGGAGGATGTGTCTGCCAAGGCCATACCATTACAGGCTGGTTTGTCTCTTGCTTGTCAATGGAGTGGTCAGTCCTGGAGCTTGCCCTTGCCACTCCAAGCTTGCCCTTGAGAACTTTCCCTCAATTTTTAAGACTGAAGGCAGATGGTTTTCTGCTATTTGTGGCTCCTGAAGGAAAAAAAAGAAGCATAGAATGTCTGTCATTTACTCTTCACCTACCCTGGTGGCTGGTGATCAAACAAGACAGTTGACAGAAATGGTCTTTGGCTATCTATCATCCATCATTTTCAGGCTGGATAGCACCTTGCTCTGAGGAAGCAATGCTGCATTGACCAACAATTTCAAACAACTTAAAATACTGTAAAACTCCAACTCCAAAACTATTGCCCCAAAAATAAAATCACAGGGGTTACTTTTCTCTTCTTACTCCAACATCCTCTTTTTCCTCCTGCTCTGGAAGATGCTTTTCCTTCATCTTTCATTCTTTCTTCGCTCTCACCAGCTGTTTTATCTCCCTGGTGCACAAGAACTCCTCCTCAATATCATCTTTGAAATTTTCTCCTCTGTCTGCTTCACAGCGGTCTTAAAAGATACTCTCAGATGTCATCCTTCCTGGCCAGATCGTCTTCAGCTATCCTGCCCCACCAGAGGCTCCTTGGACTTTGTGGTGCTTATGGGATGCGTTGAAATGTATTGCAGCTTTCTGATCCCCAGGGAAGCCCTGCAGCTGCTAAGGTTAATAAGAAAGCTGAGCTGCAAAATTTGGGAGGAAAAGCATCCTAGAGGGACACCAAGGTGGATACGTTCAACATTATTCTTCATATGTAATAAAACTGGTTTTGCTGGAAATCTCACAAAGTCTTCACAATATTTCTGACCTTAATTTTTGTATAATTGGGACACACAAAGATCTAAACTGAGAAAGAATTCAGGCTTGGGTCCAAAATTGGGCACATACTTGCAGTGGCATGGCACTGCGAAATATCACGGGTGTGAAATCTTTCAATGAATGAAGCTAATTTTTTTCCAAAAAAAAGAGATTAGAACAAAACCCTGGGGTGACCATTATGATTTCCTTTATAATCTCAAAGATGTTAATGGCAACGACTAGCTTGTTTCTAATGCATTAGAAAATTAAAACTGTACATGTAAGACTTATCACATTAGGGTAGTTTTAAGAAAATGGACCATAACATTTTCCTGGAAAGTGATTTGGCCGTGAAAGTACTTCTCTTGCTGTCCTCATACCATAACATTATCAAGCAGGCTGGTTTGTTCAGACATAATTGAAGCAGGTTGGGGTTTTTTCCTTTTTTTTAAACTGTAATTCTGAAGTGGTTTCACAAACGCACTCAAATATTAGCACTGTGAATGAGAGGTAATTTCTAAAATGCACATATTATTTCCTTCCAGTGTTGGTACAAGAAGGAGAGATGGCTTTGGAAAGGCACTTTGCATCCCCCCTGTGCCATGCTGAGACGAACACCTGACCTTACGCTTCCACATCGCATTCAGAGCTTAGACCAAAGGGGCTTTATCTTCTTTTATCTGATAGTTTTTGGCTTCATCTGGGTCACATTGTCTGGAAACAGCCGTACAGGTTAGAAATAGCCTGTGTCCATGCGACTGAATTCTCCTACCTTTTCAAAATGCATCCAGACTCCCTTTTTCCACAAGAGCTCCATTAGCAATCTTCATTTCCCAGTACATACCCTGCTACTTAGAGCATTTGTTCCTGTTGGCACCACAACAGCTACCAAAGGACAGGGATAGGCCGGTGACAGGTAGCCTGGCTGACATGCACCCAGGTGCTCTCAAAGGCAGGTCCCTCATGTTGGCTTTCCTGAGGCCACCTGACAGAGATGCAGGCAGGAAAGGGGCAGGAACAACACTAACTGCAGTATAGCTGGATCTAAAGTGAATCTGTGTCTGCACCCAGAGATTATAAGCTCTTCAGGCAAATAAAGACAACAATATTAGATGCAGCATAAATGTTCATACAATTTACCTGGGGAAAAGCAGCACTAGGAATAAGGCTCCTCAGAACAGTGCAAGACCACTGCACATGCAAGAAAGCTCTGGAAAATTCCATCAGATTCACGGGCACCCCGGTGATTGCAGAATTTTAATTTTTAATTTAATCATCACAAAACACAACTCCAAAGTGCACTTCTTCACTTCTAACATGAATGTTGGTGCACATAACATAGCAGCTGTGTCTGCTGGATGTCAGTGGCAAAACTCTCACCAGCATTACTGTAGATATAGTGTTAGATGACCAGTTTATCATCTAACTGTCTCATGCTTTCTGCAAGCATGATTTCCTTTCTGCAGGTTTCATCGACACAGGTATTGTAGACTCACAGGAGGCAGAGCTGGGAAACATCTTGAGATGTCTCAAGGTAGGAAAGCTGTATCTTGCTGCTGTTCCTAGAGGATGCTTGTCTTCTCTGCTCTGAAAAACAGCTCACCAAGGAGGGATGGCTCCCCAGCTCCACAGATGTTCTTGCCCAGTTCCTCACTATCCTTATGTTTTTTCTTGCTTTCCCACATAGGTCCATCTCTCTGCAGCTTATGACCACTACTTCTTGCTTTGCCTGCCGTAGAGGTAGAGAACAGATCATTTCCTCCTCTTTCCACATGAAAACTGTTATCCTGTCCCATTTCGCCCACCAGACTACTCCCTCAGAGTAAATAACCCAAATCTTTGACATTTTTCTTCTTAGACTATTTGTTTAGGTCACATTTGCTAGATATCTTCATCTTGCTTTACTCCATCCTCTCCAAGTGATAGATGGCTTTCTTGAAGCACAATGCCTAATACTGGACATGAAATAGCTTTACCAGTGGAAGGATTATTTCATGTCTTCATTGTTTACACATCTTAGGATGGACTTTCTCGTTTTCACAACTGGCTGACATTTTTCACACCTCCTCAACTTGTGATCCAAAGAATTCCAAGATCTTTCCTGGAAGAAACCAACAGTTTCTCATGCAATATTTAGTGGTTTTGCCCACTACCTTGCATGAGGCACTGTGAAATTTCATCCCATTTTTAGGAAAAGTCCTCAATGTGTCAGAATCGCTTTTAATTCTAACTCTTTCCCCCGTTGTGCTTGCAGTCTTTCTCAGACTTGTTTTATCTTCGGACTTACTAAGCCTCCCACGATGCAAGTTGTTGAGGAGAGCATGGGATGAAGCTGCACGAAGAACAGGCACTTGTGCCCTATTCACAAGGGGAGATTTCTAAAGAGCTGGCACTTTATCACTATTCCATAATATGTATTTTGAAATTCCCATTCCCCTTTTGATATCAACCAACACTCTTCTAAGGCTGTGAGTTTCAAATTAACTCCTACACAAAGGCTGTAATAAGTTCCTAGAAAGCATTTTCTAATTGATAACTCCACACTTCAGCCAGGCATATGAATCTGAGATCTTTAAATTATACAAATTCATATCTGTGTGGATCCATGTTTACTACTAGATATTTTATACCCCTTCCAACTAACAAAAAGGTTGGAAAATCCTGTGGCATTCTTTCTGATGCTCTGTATCTCCTTGCTGAAGGCAAGTTTTGCACACATTATGAATTAATAATATATTTCTTATCTCTGACTTTTTTGACTGGCAGAAACTTGAGTTTTTCCTGGGCTGAATTTCTTGCAATCTGAGTCACTTTATTTAATGCAGCAGATCTGTATGCTAAGGGTCTGCAACGCACAGGCGGCATGCTCCTGGGCTGAGCAGAGAGCCACGAGCCAGAAACTCGACCTTATTTTTGCCATATAGACAACTGCATAGATCTAAGAAGATATTTTAGCTCCCTGCCTTGTTTTACTACCCGTAAGTGCTAAAACAATGGGGCAGACAATGTTTTCTCCCTCGTTTTCAGTAAAAGTCCAAAATTAATACTCGCAGTGAATTGCACCAGCTAAATGCACTTAACTACAATTATTCTTTCACGTTTTCAGTGCATATTTACAAACAACATCTTGGAAATAGGCTACCAGATCTTCAGCTGGTGTAACTGTGAGGCTCCACAGATGGCCGGGAAAACAGTTCATGAAGGCATTATGTTATCGAACTGTATTATATTATCGGGTTCTGTAAATCCTATTTGACATGATCTGCTATAAAACCAGTTTCTGCACCCCTGAGCTTTACTGTGAAACACCTGCATTTAGATTTCTTTCTTCCACTGAGGGCAAAAATATTTTAGAAGCTGAATCTCTTAATGGAATTGATGTATCAAGGAAGAGCAGGTGGATTTCTTAAAGATTTTAAAAGGCAAACAAAGGGAAGGGAAGCAAAGCAAAGTATAGTTTCCCTGTAAAGAGACATTCTGTAACAGAATAGTAAAGAAATACTATGAGAAATCAAACACAAGAAATTAGGAGCTACAAAAACTGGAGATAAAGCAGAATTAGAAGTAAAAGAAGCAGAGCAGGAATACAATCTAGAAGGTCAATTGATAAAATACGTAGCGAGCGCTGAACCCACACAGATCGATACCGGTCAGTATGAACCAAATCGCAGCCTAATAACCACATCACATCCACTTTGTGCTACTATCTGTCACAGCAACAGCAGGAGGCAGTGGCAATCCAACTTTCTGCGCTCTCCGATGTACTGGCCTTGCTTGGGGTCTGGGGTGGGAGATAGGCAAGAAGATGAGAAGCTGAATATGCAGCTAGTGGGATTTGGAACCAAATGAGAAATGGTTCATCACAGATTGCAAAGGAATGCAACCCACAGTCCAGTGTGCGGGGGCATGGAGGAAAAGCAGAGAGAGGAAAGGTATATGAAGTGTGGAGGAACATACACTACTGACTAGCTCCAACCACGTCAACGGGGGGTGGAAAATAGCCTGGAGGAGCAAGGCAGGATGTATTTTGCTCTTGGTGCTCTATCTCCAGCAACTGGAAAGTGACTAAGAAATACAACACCACCAAAGCAAGACTGGGGTAGGAAGAGAGCAGCTGAGCATGATGCGTGTCAGACCTCCCAGACGGGAACAGCCTACTCCCTGCATGGGAGTCTGCACAAAGGAGAGTGTCCTGGTGCTGTGTCCTTCTGTGCACAGGTGTGCACCCAGCTGATCACAGAATCACAGCATGGGAGGGGTTGGAAGAGCCCAACTCCTCTGCTAAAGCAGGTTCTCCTTGAACAGGTTGCACAGAATCATATCCAGGTGGGTTTGGAATCTCTCCAGAGAAGGAGACTACACAATTTCTCTAGCCAGCCTGTTCCAGGACTCCATCACCCTTAAAGTAAAGAAGTTTTCCCGCCTATGTTTAGATGGAACCTCCTGTGGTCCAGTTTATGTCCATTGCCCATTGTCCTGCCACTGGGCACCACTGAAAAGAGACTGACCCATCTTCTTAACAGCCACCCGTCAGGTATTTATAAACATTGATCAGATCCCCTCTCAGTCTTCTCTGCTCCAGGCTAAACAGCCCCAGGGCTCTCAGCCTTTCCACATAAGATAGATGCTTCAGTCCCCTCATCATCTTCCCAGCCCTCCACAGGACTCTCTTCAGTAGTTCCTTGACAGTTTTGAACCAGGAAGCCCAGAACTGGACACAGTACTCTTGATGTAGCCTCAGTAGGGGAGCAGAGCCTCCCTCGACTTGCTGGCTGCACTCTTCTTAATGCACCCCAGGATACCATTGGTTTTCTTGGCCACAAGGGCACACTGCTGACTCATAATTACCCCAGAAATAGCACCACACACCTCACTGCTAGTCCTGACCAATATGCAGGTGGGCAGGGAAATTCTACTGCTTGGTCACAGTGCGTCCATCTCCAGGTCAGCTCTGAAGTAAAAACTCTGCCTTCCCTGTAGAGAAGGATGAACTACCATAGAAAATAAATAGATATTGGATTGAGAAGAGTCCAGCTTCAACATCAAATGGTGAGACTGAAGTCAAGTCTGACCAGTTTTCATAAAATATTATAGGAAAGTCTTGTCCCCTTTCAAATGAGTAAAAATTTCCGAAGTGTTTCAAAAGGCCTGTTACTTCATCTTAGGTTTTGATCTAATGTTTATCGTGTTCGACCTGCATCATAGCCTACTGTATCTTTCCCAAAATGCTGGTGGATCTCATACAAGATTTTTAAAAGGACAGATAATCAGCAGCATATGTGTTCCAGGAAAAGACTACATTAGTGCTCAAATATGACAGCACATTTGATACAGGTTGCAGTTACTACTATGAAACTGGGACTGTTTAGTCTAGAGAAGAGAAGGCCAAGGAGAGAGCTTATTGCTCTCTACCACTACCTGAAAGGAGGTTGTAGAGAGGTGGGTGTTGGTCTCTTCTCCCAGGTAACTAGAGATAAGATGAGAGGAAATGGCCTCAAGTTGCACTAGGGGCAGTTTAGACTAGATATTAGGAAAAATTTCTTTACTGAAAGAGTGATTAAGCATTGGAACAGGCTGTCTAAGGAAGTGGTGGAGTCACCATCCCTGAAGGTGTTCAAAAAATGTATAGACATGGCACTTCAAGACATAGTCGAGTGGTCATAGTAGTGTTGAGTTGGCAGTTGGACTTGATGATCTTGGAGGTCTTTTCCAACCTTAATGATTCTATACACAAAAAAGGGATTGCTGAAATAAAAAGACGGGAAAAAAACCCCACCTACTCTTTCTCCAGTTATCCTTATTCCAAAGAAGTACTGGATGTTTAACATTTTCATATCTATCCAAAGCCACTTCTTCATCCCAAACTCTGCCCTGAGCCTGGAGGCTCTTCAGGCTACCACCGTCACAGCACGCACCCAGTACCTGTTGCTAGCAGGAGCAACAGGCCACCACCACCAGCAGTGCCAGCCACCATCCGTTGCTCACCTGCCTGGGCAGTGCCTGCGGCACTGCCAGGGAGGGCACAGGGGTGCCTGGCATGGATCCGGACTCACACACCTGTGGATCTGCTGGAGAGGACGGCAGCCCCTCGAGCACCACGCCTGCCAATGCAACACACACAGACGCTGTTGGAGCAGTAGCCCTAGGAAAGACTGGGAACGGATTTCCTTGGTTTTCTCCACACCTTTTTCCTGTCTTCCAGCTGGCCTTGTGCCTGGGAACAAAACCTTTTTTAAAGTGTGGGTTCTTTTTGTTTGTTTGTTTTGATTTTACATTTTCGCGAGGATAATCAGTGTTGTCTGACAGAAATACCAAATTCAAATTCTGAAAATTCTTCAGGTTAACTTCTTAAAAAGAAAATTAAACGCATCTGACAAATGCACAATGAGATGAACAAGCCTCATATTTCAAAATATTTCACCTCACCAAAAAAATCTTTCAAAATATTAACCTGCTTGAAGTATGACCAAGCAGCAAAGCAAGCTTACAGCACTTGAACTAGTACAGTCCTTCTTCATATAGTAACTAAACTTTCAAGAAATATGCTCTATCGTATTTTTTCCCCCTTTCAGTAGCAATGGTGCTATATACATTTTGGGATGCATTTTGAGAATCCCATGTGTTGCTTATAGTGGTATCTCACAAGTGAAAGGAAATAAACCTTACCGCACATATTTACAAAGCTCTTTACAAGATTTTGGACTCTAATTAATCAGAAGTTCTCCCCAAATGAGAAAATGAAGAAATCACAGGGAGATTGAGAAGTGGCACAAGAGTGGAATTGTCTCAGGAAATTAATCAAAATGTGCATAACCAATTATTTGACAGATATTATTTCTTCTAATTATAGCTAGATACTGCAGCTGACAGAGAAGGTAAGGTGGCTTTTTACATAACAGCAAAGCACAGGACATCTGTCACCAAAATCTATTCTGCAGCTAGTTCTCTTAGTATCTCAATTAAGACCGTCTCTGATAAAAATGGCAGATAAATGCATGTTTCCTATTCTGTGGCTATGTAAGCAAATTAATTCCACAAGCTGCTGAGTCTGAAAAATACTGCCCTGTGTGCTCGACGTCCTGTCCAGATGCAGGGAGAAATCCAGCTGAGATTGTTATCTTGACCCATGCCCAGCTTATGCTTGCAATACACTTTTGTGCTCCCTTTATCCCATGCTATTTGAAAACACAAAACAACTTGTTGAGTTTCTAACATCCATTATTTCCCCATGCCATGTGCTGTTAATCTTCAGTGCTGAGGGTGGCTTTGTTTTGTTTCAGAGTCATCGAACTAAACTCAGTCCATTGGGATTAATTCATCATCAGCAACCCTGGCAACACTTTTACACTACTCCAAATACTGCCAGTGTACAGTTCAAACACACTCGTATCTGTATTCACACATGCCCACACACACTTTCAGGCATGTATATGTAAATATGTGGGTACACACACACAAACAACTCGAATACATCAATGTTCTCCTTTAAAAATAATTTTAGCCAGTGGCATTGCAAAATCAGCCTGGCCTATAACCAGGAGCCTGCACCTGCACAGATCCCAGTTGCAGAACCCGTCCTCTAGCTGTTAAGCAATTTGCCTGTTAAGCACCACTGGCAAGTGTCTGGTAGATCTTATGCTCAAAGAACCACATTTGTTTGGCTCATCCGTTACTAAGACACTGCATTATTCTTCAGACTATCTAGAAAACTGTCTGTTGCCATACTGGCAAAAGGTTTTGAACATTACCACCTCAAATGGTTTAAATGCTCCTTTACTACCCAGTAGCACAGCCCAGAAGTACCAAATCCTTCCTAAAATAATGTTCCTATCCTACACATTCTTCCTATATTTGGAGATGTGGGAAGGAGCAGTGCTCATCGTTCCCTGCTCATACTCCTACTCTTCCATAGAGGAGCTGGCTCTGAAAAGGGGGGTGAGGAGGAGTTCAGGCCTTTTTCCTTGGAGAGAACAATTGCTTTCTATTTCTTCTCACTTCACTCTCTTGCCAGACTTCCTACTTAGTCTTTCACCAACATTATTATATCCACCCTGGTCAGAGCAGCTTGCCCGGGGAACAGCAGTGAAAATGCACTACAGCCATGGCTACACGACAGCAACGAGGCTAAAGATGACCCACAGACTGTGGGCCCACGCTGCAGTTCCTGCGGCTTTCTGAAAACCACGTTGCCCTGTCTTCACTGCTACTGCCCTGCTTACACATGCTACTTATTGCTGGGGTACAGGAAAACATACTGAAAACCACTGGCAAAGATATGGTAACATGACTGCAAATAAGGGCTTTCCAGGGGGCCAGGGAAATGCTGGCAGAACAGGTATAGAAGTAGGAGCTGAGGAACATCTTTCCTTGGTTTGATTCCCTCAGCTTCCAAGAAAGAAGACCTACTTATTTGCAAAAACAAACACAGAAGTTTCACCAAAGATGCCCAACTCAATCACTGGTTAATCCACAAAGTCCAAGGCAGTAAATCTTGTCTGCCTGCCCAGCTCAAAAAGGAGCAACGAAAATGAGTCATATTCTCCATTCCTGGAGTTTCCCCTCTCTCGATTCCTCCCTCTTGCTCTTGAGTAGAACAGACAAAGAGATCAAAAATAAGCAAGTCCATAGATCTCTGGTGGAAAATTTTCTGAGATTTCTGGTAATAAGTGCAGAATCATAAAATAGCTACCAAACTCTGTGTAGTCTAGAAGCAGATTTGCTAACCTGAACCAATTGTCCTCTGTAGTCACTGGCAGGCAATAGGTTGATAGATTCACCCTCTAGAGATCCCAGTCTCAGACACGTACCTTGGACATAGCAAAACAAACTTTGGGGATGCTTCTCTCTCTCTCAAAATTAACTGTAGGAGGATCCCAGAAAACATCAATTTATGTGCATTTTTAAGGGTAATAATATATTATTATTTAACTGCTATATATACATAGCAGTGAAAGAAGTGAAGTTAGGTGAGGGGGATCCTACCTTCAGCATCTTGTGACCCACATGAAGCACACACAGAAGGGCGTGTCGAGCCTGCAAACCTTAGTATCATCTCTGTGTCTTTTACCTTGATTTTTATTTCCCTTGTAAGTTTGGAGTAACTAAAAATCTGGGCTACCGGCCTTTTACTCAGGCATTTTTTTTAAGATAACAAGTTTTGAGGCCATTTTTTGCCTTTCTCTGCAATTTCTCTACACATACCAGATGAAAAGCTTTCTAGTCATGCCATTAATCTGCAGGTACTTTAGTGAGAAGATGATGTGCAGCTTTAACAAACTACTGAAGATGAGTACTTGAAAAATGAGGACCATTGTTATTCCATACCTTGCAGATCATGA
This sequence comes from Eurystomus gularis, assembly GCA_013400335.1. NCBI lineage: Eukaryota > Metazoa > Chordata > Aves > Coraciiformes > Coraciidae > Eurystomus > Eurystomus gularis. The sequence continues at coordinate 427,227 of VZZY01019812.1, read as the reverse complement.
ACTGATAGCTGTAGTCTCCAGCCTTTGCTTGCCTTCCTAACTTGGAAATCTCTGCACACGTAGAGAAGCATTCAGTTAAAAAGGAAATGGATTTCTCTAATTAGTCTAAGTGCTCTCTCCTAGCCTTTGTCCTTGTCTTTCTGGGATCTCATTTACGGTCCTATTTAAAAGGAGCCACATCTGCTACAATGAGCTGTCTGTCAACTAAACATCCTATATCAGACACAATTTTCTCTCACCTTTTACTTATACTTTTCAATAACAAGATGATAGATGCAGATTTTAGTCAGCAGGCTTTTTTAAAACTGCTGAAAGGAAAGTTTGCCCTCCTCCCTACCCTCTTCCAGCTTGCAATATAGTCTTGATTTAGAGACACCATGAACACAGAATAGAAAACCTGGATGAGTTTGGCCTCCAAGCTCGCTTTTCTTTAGACCACTAAAAAAAAAAAAACAAATATGTAATCATCTTGGTCTTTGCATGTTTTAATTGAAAAGACTGTTCATCGCTCGGTAGCAATAGACATATGCCTCACTGTAAATTTTACATTCACCCGTAGCAGTTGCAGCTGGTGTTGATTTAGTGTTACCCTGATAACCCTGCTGGGTGGTTTTTTACTTGATTTACGTTCCCTGTGAAGGGTGGAGGTAACATTTCCAAGAGTGTGAAAACAAAGTGACCTTACAGCTAAACTCTCCCTTCCTACAAGCAGCAAAGCAGTGTTTTTTACTGTCTAACCTTTAAAAGTGAAATCCCACCGGTCATCCTGAACAACATTGCTACAATGAGTTTTGTTTTCATCTATCAGACACGAATATTCAGGGCCAGCTTTGAATGTTTGTTGCTTACTTTGATTTTCTCCATCGGTGTTTTTTGCACATGCATACAGTAAAGTGAACCCAGCCCAGGGAAGGTGGTAGGCCTTGCGTGGCTGGTTGGCTATAGGTGTTTCAGAGCCCACCTTTGGATGTGCCATGGGTGCACAAATACACAGCACCACACTAAAGGCTGCTGTGCCACTTCCAAGATACTCAACCATGTTTTCCAGGCAGCGCAGGGCCAGAGAACCTAGGCCAGGTCCTACAGCCTCACCAAGGCTTAACTCAGGGGAGCACCTACGTCACTCAGGCAGGGGCTGCCACCAGGACTCTGACACGGTTTTCAGGCTGGATGCTCTCCACAGCAGCTCTCTGTGTTGCTTTTATGAAATAGCTCTTTCTTGTGGCTCTTTTGTGCGTTTAAGCTATGAATTCCTAATATTTGTTGTGCCTTGTTTGCCAGTGACCTAGTTTTACTAAGCCTTCACAGACTCCATCATAACACATATAATGATTAATAGTAACAATAAAATGCTTTGTCTGAAATGCCTGTGTCTTGCTTGTAACGGATAGCTGGTCAAGACTTCACTCTTTGCAATTTTAGCATCATACAGGGTAATGAACAAGGTTTTTTAAAAAATCCGTTCTCTGTCAGTGTGTCAACAGTTACTTGCTGCTCTCTTGTGTACAAATTCTGGTAGGTCTGAAGTCTTATGTTTTAGTCTAACATTTCAATCTCGTTGAAGTGTAGGCTATTGCCCTTCCTGCTTAAGTTGTATGTTGAAACCAGGCTTAACACTTCTTAGAAAACTGAGAAGAGTGAGCAGAAGCAGGGCTCAGTCTTTACAAAGACCAAGATATGCATCTGGCTGATGGAAACAGCTGAGATGAAAGGTGGGACCAACATGGAGGGTTGCTAACTGCTTCTGTATGTCATTTCCCACTGTTTCCACTTTAGACAACACAACTCCATTGGCACCAATTGATATTTAAGAACTAATGGTTTGAAAGGTTGGGTCTTTTTGATTGCAGGAGGATTTAAATTAAATTTTGACACATAAGCTTAGTATAGCCCTTAAAACCTTTAGCTCCAGTTTACACTGTGGGGAGGGTATGCTAGATGCAGCCCTTATCTGATCTGAGCCAGCCACAGAGCAGGCAGTCTTTGCCACATTTTATCTCACAATACAGATACCTTCTCTTGGATTGTATTTTGGCTTTGCCAAGTTTAGTGTGAAGCACAGCATACAGCCAGAGGGAACAAAAATCTATGTTTTCAAACCGTGTTCCTTAATGAGCCTGCTCCAAATTAAAACAGCCTCCGTTATAACTTCAAAAACCTTCCCACTTGTCAAAAGATACACTGCATATATCTCGGAAGCAAAGTTCATGCCAAAGGGCTTTTTTCCTTTTTTTCTTTTTTTTTTTTTTAGCTTAGCTGCCAAATGCTGCATTAACTCACTAGCTGAAATGCTGATTCATCAGACCCTACTTGTCAAAAATGCCTGTGTGCTCTCAAATAGAGCTTGCTTTCTTTTTGGAGAGTTTAGAGGCCTCCTCTGTGACAGTCTTCAAGCTTTATGGCCTCAAGAGATACCTCATCCTTATTTAGTTCTGGATTGCCACCACAGATTTAGATCCACTGGCTACCCTTTCAAAATCTCACATGGGTGGAGGGGCATGATTTTTAAATTATTATTATTTTCATTATTTTAATTATTGAATTAAATTGTCGCTCTGGTTTTTTACAACAGATTCTCGTTTGGAAGCTAGATCACAGATGTTGCTATCTGTCCATCTTATGGGGGATATTTGTTTTCAAGGGATCCCAGCTCAGTAGACACACATTCTTTAACTGAAACTAAAGTGATTTACAGTGCTATCGGCTCTCTTGGTTTTCTGATTTCACTGAAATCACAGGATTTCAGCAGGAAGTTGGAAATTAAGAGAAGACAAAAGTAACACAAGAGCAGAAATAATGAGAGAAGGGCACAGTAATGTAGAAACTGGGCAAACAATATTGGTTTGGTAGTTCGGGGCAAAATTAATCACTGAGCAGAGGCAGACAATGTGGCCTACAGTATATCTAGTGGAGGGCAAAATCACTTTGCCCAGTAAATGAGCTGATAGTATGGATTTCCTCATAGATATCTAGTAAAGGTAGTTTAAAAATAAGATTACTATTACTTAGTTTTAACCACAAAAATGCTAAAAGATTTACAATGTGACTTACGAATGTTAAGCGTCTAAGTCTGACTGAACCTTTTCAGGTTACCACTATTGTCAATGGGTCCAGAAAAAAAGAGTTTAAAATCACCACTAGGCAGAGGGCATATAGGGCAAAGAATATGACAAAATTCATAACATGACAAAAAAAGAACCCCCCCCATCTGAATCACCCAAATGTGACGAAGAAGATATTCCAGCAAAATTCCACTTTTTGATTCAAAGATGCTTGGTTTGGGCCTGAATCTGTTCAAATCCAGCTCCTGTTGCTATTTACAATGTTATCAAGTGATAGTGGTTTTTAAAACATTGTCATTCCCCTTACACTGGTATTTTATGGGCTGCAGTCCCATGATCCCTCATGCAGCTGTCAAAACCTCTAACTTTCCCAGGACAACTGTTAGAGTTTATTTAAGTGCTATCAGTGCCAAAATCTGGGGCATTCTGGAAATCTGAGGGTAGCACAAAATAAACTGAAGCTGAGTGTCAGAAAAAATGAAACAGGGAACACATTGCTCACTGACCGAGTGAAAATACAAAAATGAATTAGATAATAAAAACCTTCTTTGAAAAGAACGAGCTGCCACCAGAATTCCTGGTTTTTTCTGCAAAAATCAGTACTGAAAGGCTGCAAAAAGTAGGCACTTCACCCCAGAACTGAGAGTTGGCTTCACACTGCTGTGCAAATACAGCTTTTGCCATAGGACAGGCATGTCCTTTTACAGCTTAATAAATATGGCAGCCATCCAGTCACGTCCCAGAGATGCCAAACCTTTACTTTCCCCACTTAGCCCGCACTGTCAAATACTTCCATTGACTTCTACAGGGCCATTTGCAAGGGTGGGAGTGCTACCAAGATCCGACCCTAAAACACCCAGGCAAGACCAGTAAAAAGCTGGTGGATCTGAGAAAGATAAGAAAAGCGAGACAAAGATCATAACAAAAGATTACAGATGCCTCTTGCCTTTTCTCCTTGTACGTTCGCAGGTGACTTGGTTGAGAAGAACCTGGTTCATCCCAGCAGCAGCAGGGGTGCCGTGGAGGTCAGGGCTGGAAGGCAGCGATGGGACCAGCCAGAAGCCAATGTGTCATTAGGCTTTTCTGATGCGTCTTTCTTTGTAGATTTGTTGGCCTGCTGGGCTATGTAGCCTTTCTGATACAAAATGTCGCATCTGAAGAAAACACACTGATCAGTCTTAAGGTAAATGCAGGGTTACAGATTCAGTTTTCAAAGTTTCCTTTCAATTTATTTTTTAAAAAAAATTAAATTGGTACTACCAAATCTAATGACAAGGCTACCCTGCTGAGTTTGGAGCCCAGAAAGCTATTGTCTCCCTGGTCTATGTATCCTAGACTGTGCTAATGTTTCCTATAATGCAGCTAATAACCAACCATCAGCAATAAATGCCTTGTCATCTCATTGTCGCACACAGCAATAGCTGGAGCAGCGATACTGACAAATGAACCTGCGTAATCACTTTGGATTTCTTTGTTACATTTCACAGTGTGAAGACTGCTTCTGCTCAGCACGTCACAAAAAAACAAACAAGAGCTATAGCTGTCTCTTCCATCAATCTCAGCTTATTTTTGTCAGCTCTCTGCCTGTACAGCCACAACCCCACCACCGCTTGACAGTGGATGGGGGAGCTGCTGATTGTTTGGTGAAGGGAAGATGGACGGTGGTCAGAGTAGGATGGATGGACCTCTGCACTCTCCCTTCATCCTTTAGAAGTCATTTTTGCCTTGAGAGAGCAAGCGGGCAGAGGGAAAGTGAACTTTTTTTGTACTTTCCAAGGCTGCTTCACATGGAAAAAGAGAAAAGTGGGGAGAGGAGGGGGCTCTCATTAAAATCCAGTCGAGTCTGCCATTTTCCCTTTTACCTTTTCAATCTTTTTATAGTTTCAAATCATTAACTATCAGCGTGAAGCTCAAAGGTAGCGCTAGCCATCTATGAAACAGTGACACATTTGACAATAATGCTTTTGAAGAGCTTGTCACATCCTCTTCCCGAATCAGTCTCATTAATGCTCAGACTGTCTCTCTTTTCTCCCTGCTTCTTTTCTCCTGATTTCTCTCTAATTAGCTTGTTTTTTTATGCTCCCTCGTTCCACAGTTTGAGCTTAAAAAAAAAAAAAAAGAAAGAAAGAAAGAAAAAAGGAAAGGAGGTGGATGTAATTTCCATGAACCCCAAGGCCAAGTTAATCAGCAGAATTAATGACTCTATTACCCATTAGACTTGGGGCTATGGTGCTTATACAGCAGCACCCAGTGTTCTCCAGTCCCACGCTTCTTCACTTTGCTCTGACAAATGTAAACTTTTGCTCTCTCCTGCAAGCACGCTCCCTGATCCAGCCAGCCTACCATACTTTTCTTCAGCCCACAGCAGCTGCTGTAACCCAAGAGGGCAGCCTGGGCACCACGCTGTCATGTTTCTGTAAGGAAGGTAGCAGAACTTACCATCTGAAACAAAGCAGATAGGCAAAAATGAGGTGGCATTGCTTTTTCTTCCCTCTTTCTCGCATCTGTCTCCTAGTGCTGTGCCCAGGCTGTGTCACTCCTGCTACTAAGTTCTTCATGCGGATGCCTTGGGGGCCTGATCCGGAAAAGTGGCTGGCAGCTCTCTGTGCTTCAAATCCAGCATGAGGCACAAGGCTCTGCAAAACAACATGCCCACAGGATTTATCTCCTCCATAGCTTTTACCCTCCCATCTTTGCAACCCATCTGTACAATGGGCAAAACATGACTTGTCCTTTTGTTGGACAGAAATGGGAGCAGAAAGACAGGCTTTAATGCCAGGAGCAACCAAAGAGAAAGAGCTATTGAGCCCAGACATGAGCTCCTGATGCTCATGTTGTTGGAGAACATGCCCACAGGGATGTCAGGGAAGGGCTTGCACAGGCTGGGAGTCTCTCCGGATAGGCAGGAGGTTCCCCCAAAACTGTTTGCAGAGTTTTTTTGAAGAATAAACTAAACTAGAGAGCGGGGCTAGTCTCTTTTCAGTGTTGTCCAGTGATACAACAAGGGGCAATGGGCACACAGGAAGTTCCACCTCAACATTAGGAAAATATTCTTTACTGTGAGGGTGGTGGAGCACAGGAACAGGCTGCCCAGAGATGTTGTAGAGTCTCCTTCTCTGGAGACTTTCAAAACCTGCCTGGATACATTCCTGTGTAACCTGGTCTGGGTGAACCTGCCTTGGCTGGGGTGTTGGACAAGATGATCTCTAGAGGTCCCTTCCAACCCCTACCACTCTGTGATTTTACGAACCCTCTCTCAAGCTCTCTCACACCATGATGTGCCTAAGCCACTCCTTCCATGTTGAAGGGGGTCAGTCCTGGCTCTGGTAGAGCAGAGGCACCCAAGAACCCTCAGCATGGGTGGCAATGCTGCATTTTGACCTGTTCCTCTTCCACACCAGTCCATGTGGCACCGCTGTGTAGATGAGGCCAAGTCTCAAACTGGGTCATCACAGCAGTCTACTCTCAGGTTTGCATTTGCACACTTTTGGGAGCACTTTCACCAGGGGACAAAATAATGATATTGTTTGCATCACTGGAGAGTGAACATGCTCAGGCCGTGAGCTGGTGGAGAGCTGCTCTTTTTGAGTCACTAAGTTTTGCACAGCAGCTTCGGCTACTTTTTTCTTCTCATTCCAAGTGCTTGATTCACCCTTTAACAAAATTGCATTGTTACACAGGCAAAACACAGACAGCCCTGCTCCCAGCTACCTCTGCTCAGGAAACAGCACATTCTGGTGACTTAAAGAAGACTATGATAAGAAAGGGCTTTTCTCAGCTTGAAGAATGAGAGGGGCTTGAACTGGCTTTCCGAGTTACATTTGTAACCAAAACCAAAAAAGCATGATCCCTAGGAACGATTTGCACACCTGCTCTAGTCTGCAGCCACACAGCCTTAAAAATCAGTGGCAGTTCTGCCTTGATCATGCCAGGAGTGAACAGACTACTGGAAAGCATCTTGTGTTGAAGCACAGCAGTGGGACATCATCCACGGGACTCAAACCTCTCAGAAGACACAGTAGCCACGCCAAAGATGTCTGAAAGCACCTCAATCCTTTTGGCCCAGGTGATCCCTATAGTTTAAAGGAAGCAGAAAATTGAGCTTTCCCTCACACCCTTTGCACATTGAAGCAGTTTTGCCGATAAAAATGCAGCCTCTGAACTAAGGTCAAGAGCCTCTCTCCCCAGAAAGGTGCAGGATATCAAGTCCAAGCCATATGAGGTACAAGCTGCTTGCACGTCGAATAGTAGGAAAGTTTTTAACTAATAGAAATATAAGGCAAAAGACAAGTACTACGTGCCATCACACCCAAGAGCATCCAGGAAAGATATATGCAACCCCATTAACTCCCCACACTGGTTTTAACTCTCACACGCACAGATGCGAACCAGGGTGAGCCAAGACTGAACCCTGCCTTCTTCTGTGCAGAGCACAGCACTTGAAGGGGACAAAAATAAGAAGCATCATCAAAGTGGCTGTGCAAGGCTCCCTGCTCCTCCAGGGAGCAAAAAGGCTGGGAGCACAACCTCTTCCAACTCTGCTGCCTGCCTTGGACTAGTTTAGTCCCTTACCGGAGTTTTTATGCTATAACTTCATTATGGTGACCCCTTCTCCAGCTCTGCCCCTGACCATTTCTCTCTGGGCACTCAGCAGTGATGATTTCGGTGCCATGGACTCATCCCTGCAGGGCATCCCCTTCCCCTCAGGATTACGCTGCACTGTGGAGCCCATGCACGCTCAAGAAGCTGCTTGCACTAGTGCCGAGGAAACACCACGCCGAGCCCCAGTGTGCCAGCTCCTTTCTATCAGCCAAACAGAGCAGTTTGTGGGGTTAAACCTTTGAATTGCAGCTGCAGCACTGAAAATGAACCAATTCAGATGCAATTCTACTTCGCACATGCAAGCAAAATCACCACAAAGAGTGCCGTGAGCTTGGTTGCTCACAGGTGCAAGTCCTTTCCTCCTCTTCTCATAAACTGGGATTTCGCACATGTGGCCATGCCAGGTTCTAGAATGACAAGTTGAAAACATGGTTCCAACAACACACAAGATGCATCTAGACATTATGAAGCCTCAGTATCAACCACCCATCCACTCTCCTGTAACTCATTGCTGTGAAGTCACAAGCACCAGTACAATAGAGCAAGCATGTTCTCTACATCCCATTGCCTGTAGCTTTTCCCTTCTTTGGGGAGGCATTTCACAGTCCTCCCAGACGGCTCTTTTTCTTCTTCTAAATGTAACTCTGCTTGGCAGCCATCACAGCTTTCATGTGACTCTCTGGGTATGACCTAGAGGAGGAGGACAACACAGCTGGACCAGGAGGCTTCCGGCAAACAGCTGCTCAAGAAGTAAGGCTATGGAGAACATCAGCTCCTTTACAGCTTTAGCTGGCTGATTTGGAGACAGAAGTTATCAAACTCTGTAAAAATAGCTTGAATGTGGATGAAATAAATTATAGAAAACTGAGTCCTTCCCCTTCTTTGCTTTAACCTTTCCTGAATATTGTGGCACCTGCTTAAAGTCAGTCAGGCTCTTCCTGAAGGGCCCAATCCTCTGAAGCAAATGGGAGATGAATCTAAAATAGATGAAGAAATCCCAGACCTGGCCTGTTTGGCACTCGTCACTGCTAGCAGCTGTGCCCCAGCAGCACCACTGTCCTCATTACCAAAGTACACCCAAGCCTGCTGTGCCAGCAACAGTGGTAGAACATGCTTGCGGCTCTACATGTGCTCAGGGTGTCTCTTGGACTGCAAACCCATCAGAGGTACCGCAGTCCTGGTGTTGTCTTCCAAGGCTCATTCCCATTTCCCTCATAGGCAGCATGAAACCCTCGACTGCTTTGCAGGCTCCTGCACATGGGCACCATGAAGAATTTTCTTGCGTGAACTTCATAATGCAGCAAAAATATTTGTCTCAAATTACCCTGCCCTTGGTGGGCACTGGGGTAGAATAATAATCAGTGAAAAAAAAAAAAACTAAAATCCAGGAGTAAAAACCGAGAAGCAGCCTAGCCAGTGATGAGCATTAGCATTTCTCCACACGGAGACATTATTTTGCCACCATATTTTTCACGTGCTCTTGTTTCAGATTCACTGGACCGATGCGACTGAGCAATCGCTCCCCTCACCCAAAACTAAACTGACCTCAGAGAACATCTTCGATATTGCCTTGCTTTGAATGCCTGTTCAGAATTCAGTGGTTCTTTAGATACAGCTTTAATATGCACTTTAGAAAAGTGCTTTCAACAGTAAATATAGCAGACCAGGGATAAATTTGGCCCAATGCATTTAATCACATGAAATAGAGCTAAGACACAGGGGACATCCTTGAGTTTCAACTCATCTGCCCCCCAAAAATCCATAATAATAATATTTTTATTTTAGCACTCATACCTGAAGGCCTCTAGGTACTTTAAAAAAATGTATAGAGCAGTAAAAGCAATTTAGTCCCCAATACTTGCATATTTTAATTCATGGTAGATTATTATTCCTCTGCACACATATTGCTTTAGTCATCTACATTTTTATACCCTTTCTTTCTACTCTACAACTGAGTTATTAACTATATTTATGGACTGCTGTATTTTCCCAGTACACCTATGCACCTTATTATTTATTCATAATCTCCTATTTCCCTTTAAGTTATTGTTTGCAATATATTTTTTAAATCAATAATACAACTTTAGCTTCAGATTTTGACTTTTTAAACTAAAGAAGTGACTGCAGAGGGCTAAGCAAAGATTAGTTTACACATAGGAGTGAAGGCAGGATTTGGCCCAGGACTACATCACTCCAGGTAGGAGGGAAACCATTAAGATTCATACCGCATCCTTTCTCTCTCGCACACCAACAATGAGCAGTCACAGGTATCAGCCGACTCCGTGCTCATCGTGAGGAGGATGCATTTTGCTAGCACAGACATCTCATTAACAAGAGAAATTCCTCGTAGCTGCAGGTTAGCCTGGGCTTCGACAGCAAGCTGCAGTGTTTCCCAAAGCACCTTCCTGGAAACAAGGATGCTCTTGTCAAGTCCTTCCCAAGACCACTGTCCCCTCCAACAGCACCGACACAGGTAGGTCTGCGGGCAGCCATTCAAATCAGGCACGCTGTAATTATCTACTTTGTCATCGACAGTGCTGGATATTTTAAAACATTGCACTTCTGAGCCTGGTGTTTTTCCATGTCTTGTTCCCTTGAAGGGCTTTCCCAGAGAGGAACACTGAGTATGGTTAATCTGAATTAACTGCTAAAATGGATTAGTTAAAAATGCATTAAATCTCTACGTACACGTTCTCCTTCAGAATTAACTTGGCCTTTATAAGACTTATCTTGCTCAGAATTAACTTGGCCTTTATGAGACTTATCTTACTTTAATTCTCAACAAGAACATCTACACAAGAATTTAATGCCATTTAATCAATCCACTTTAAATTCAGATCATATAGCTAGTTTGGATTTCTTTCCTTCCACATGCCTGTGCAGACTAACCCATGACTCAACATGTCTGAGGGATGGCCAGGGGAGAGTAGGAATCTGCAGAGTGTTGTACCCATTTTCCTGAAAGACAGTGTCTGCTTCCTATTTTCACGTAGGCATACGCACTCAGAGAGCCTAGCAAAGCATCCATGTTCCCTTACAGTTTTGACACAGAAACCCTCTTGGAAGAAACTTGTATCTGAAAATGCACAGGATCCTTTCCACCATAACCACACAAAGACACCCAGTGATGGCCCTTAGGAAGTCCATGTGGTTCTACCAGCATCAACACAAGAGCCTCCTCCATGTTAAATTCAGATGTCCCAATGGAAGGAGGCAGACCTACCATTTCTTTTTAAATTCCTTCCTACGGGACCGAGTCATAGGGAGACATAAACACTATTTCTTGTAACACCTTCTGTTCACTGAGCTGTCAGCACCAAGAGAATGTGCCACACAGTTGTTGCTATCTACCAGCTTCTGCAGCAAACCAAAAAGAGTTCTCTCCCTGGAGTTACAGGAGACCAGTTAGTCCCACTTGACTGTTTGGTTGTGGCATTGCTGAAATGCAGATCATTTAAGCTGCTTAAGAGGAGCTACCATGTTTCTGACTTTTCTGTCCCAGAAAGGAGGGGAAATGAGCTGCAAACACAAAACCTTACTGTCTTCAGCTTTCTCTCTTACCCATATATTCATACTGATATATCTAAGCCTTCTGCCTCTCTATTAGCTATGTTTCTCTTCAGAAGTCACATATTTCACTGTTCATCTCCTAAGGGCAGCCACAATTCCACATGAAAGGGAGTTGTCATCTCTCTGCTATTCCTTTGGGGTTCACATCATCATTCAGAAAGGCACAGACAAGCCTGTAACTTGCTGGATTTTGCAAGTTTTTCCTGCACACTGCATTTTCTAAAAACATTTGAAATAAAATCCTCAATACCAGCAGACACAATACATATGAGACAAATACTTCTTTGTTGCTGGGGTTGAGATGGAGGAAGAGAAGCCAGTGAGAGTCAAAAAGACACTGCATAGGTTGGAAAGAAGTGAGGCAGTGTCCCTGCCTTCTCACAACATAGCCACATGCTCCTAGACTGCATGAAGAGAGGAAAAATAACATCTTTTTCACATCATATGTCCAGTCACTGTTATCTGAAAAAAACTGACTTATCATGAGCACCTGGACAAGTGTCACCAGAGCTCTCCGTCAGAAGAAAATAAGATTCATAAGCAAAAGGGCTTGTTCTGGGTTTGATGCCGTTCTCAAGTCAGAGAATCAATGTCTTTCCCCACTCTCTCTCTCCATACGGAGTCAGGCATCTATTCCCAATGTATTTACAGCACTGCTCTGTCCCTCTGCCTGCATCCATCCTTGTCCCTTTGGCTTCACCAGCTTGTAATCGTCATGCCTAGTACCCCACATGGCATCTTCCGTGGATTATCTTTTCTCTGCCTTATGTACAGACCAGTGAAAAAAATTTCCATCGCTATCTTTTCAGGTTTTCCTTCTTCCTGCTCAGACAGACAATAAAAGCACTTTTCCCGGGATTTTCTACTCTCCTTTGCAAGGCCTATAGACCCACCTCTGCAAAGGATATCTAACCTTTTTGGCAGCATGACCTCCTCTTCCCTCCAAGCACATTGCAAAGCTGGTCTCCAGTGTCACATACCTCACACCTTCACCAATGTACTCTAGTTGCTTGCTTCGTCTCCCACCAGTCGTGTCCTCCCTGTTGTCACCAACACCAGCTTTGCTGCCTGCTCTTCAGCTTCTTGTGATGATATTTCAACATGCTCATTAGTGCAGGCCCTTACACAAACACCTTCTATATGCCTAAAATACCAGTTTTACCTATCGGTCCTTCTCACCTCCTCATTCTACTCCTCTCCACAGGGAGCTCCCATACAACCAGCCCCTTATTGAAGGCTGGGGCAGCCAGCAGCCAGCTATCATTCAATTCACAGCCTTTTCATTGCAATTGCTTTCACAGCTTTGAATTACTTTGCTCCTCTTTGCCCTCTTTCCCTTCTCTTAGGCTACACAATTTTCTATCTGTGTTTGCATAGCACCAACCAATCACCACTATTCCTGAGCCCCAGTTGCTCCTGCTGAAATGCAGACATTAAATGATGGTATCATGGGACATTGGAAATACCCTGGATGTGAAGATAGGTGTTGCCTTGTCTCTCACACACACATGCACACAAACATTAGGTGGTCATGTAGAGCACAAGTGAGAGGCACCATCGAAGTTATAGTTAGTGAATTGCCCTTTTGCTTGTATCTTGTTGCAGTAAGAATATCTGTCATTCTCTTAGTGGTTTGCTGCTGGAAGGGTGATTTTAATTAAAACGTAAAATGTCACACATTAGTAAGAAGGAGGATAACCCTGTGGGGAGTGAGGATGAATCAAATTTATTAGTCACTGAGCAGCAGGCTGGTAGCCCTTCACTTGGAGAAATTTTAAAAGGCAGTTAATGGGAAATACAGATTCAGTCTAATCCCCTACTCGTTCTAACTAACCTTCTGAAAAACAGTATCACAAGTTTCCACCAGTTCCAGAAATTAAAGACAAATCTGCTACAGAGATTAAAAAAGCCTCATTTTGTGTGTGCAGGACACACAAAAAGCAAGCTTCATTTATGGACTGTAAAGGAACATGCCTCTCTTAGGGGTGTTTCACTCTGTTATCAAGAAATGGCTGTGTTCGTACTGTACACACAGTCTAACAGGGCTGTAAGAGCCACTGGCACTTGGTAGCATGCATGAAAACCAACCCTTGTGACTACTTTTTAAGGAACTTTTTCCAAGAGCAGAGTTAGCCAGTCCACTGGCTCAGGAGCCATCCACTGCTCAGGAGCAAGGATGACTACAGACCGCTCAACAGGCATGGAGAGGGTCAGGACTGCAGCATGTACAACCTCCACCTGTCTTCCCCCTGGCACGGTATTCTCTGCAGTTTTGCTTTATGCTGTTGCTAAATCCCCTGGATTGTTCTGCCCATCTTCCTTATCGATCACAGACAAATAGCATCTTGTTATTTTGTAATGCTCCCTTTAAAAAAAAACCCACTTTTCTGGTGTGCTTTTTACTTTGTGAGCATCAAGCTAACAAATACTCACTTTTTGGTTTTTTGTGTTTTCAAGTTTCAAGCTTAATAGATTCAAAGGAAGAGTAGAAAGACATCCCAGATGTCACACAGATACATTGCCTTGTGACTTACTCCTCATACAGATCACTGAGAAGCTTCTGAGGACGTTGAGAGCCCTTTAGCTTATGCAGGCAGCTAAATGCACATAGTGACACAGAGAGAACTGTGCCTGGCAAAAGAGGGGCTGTGGGTGGGCATCTCCAGCTGGGTTTTCAGCTCCTCTACAAATGGATGGCGGCATTTGCTCTGAGCACCTCTATGCATGGCAGAAGCTGCAGATTTTGGTTGATAATCATGCCCCTGGGCTTATCTCCAGCCTTTGCACACTATTTATTCATAGGGCACGGTACAAGAACCCCTCCCTGGTCATTCATGGGCCACACACTTGGGCTGTGCCCTCATGTTGGGCTGCTCCTTAGTTGTACCACCTTCCTTCTAGGGCTAGGCTGCCTTGTGAAAAGGGGGTAAGTCCTGTCCGAAAGGGCATCAGCTGCTACAGGAGAAAATAAAAGCAGTAGTCTGAACAGAGAAATTAAATAGGGAATAATTTTCGCATCGGCGCTTCATAATGAGGTGACTTTTTATTAATGCAGTGATTTTTTTGGGTTTGGTTTTTTTTTCAACTTATGATGGGGTGTAGATTCTGGTGAAGATTTTGAACAGCTTTTAGCTAAGAGTCCTCAAAATTAAACTGTTTCATTTAACTTGAAATCTAATTCTATATGGCAGAGAAGACAGGCGGCATTTGGGAGGTGGGGGGAGAAAAAAAAGAATAGAGCAACAATATAGAGCTTACAAATTACAACCAAGTGGAGCTGTCAATAAGATCTTGCTCACCATATTGTCACAGAATTTTCCTTCTGTGTCACATTGGTCATTACTGTAACACTACATGAGAAATCACTCCATCTGTTAAAAAAGAAAAGAAAAGCAGCTGCTATACTCTTGCAAAGATGGAATTAACAAACACCCAGTAACTGTATTCCTTTCAACTTTTGCAGTCACAATTTTAGTCCAACTTTATTTGTGCCATGCAAGCCACCGAGCAGGTCTGCTGCCATAGAATAATGCCCCCAAAAAGCTCATTAACCAACATGAAAGATGCTACCTGTGGAAACAGCAACAATCACGGCAGTTTTGCTTCCTGCAATGATGGTTTGGAGGGCTTCGGGTTTTCACTGATGGCAGGGGAGGAGGTTATAATATTTTGGGGAGAGGAGCACTGATCCAGTCTTTAGTGTAGAATAGGAGAAATCTTCATAGAGATTCAAGATTATTTTGCTGACTTAGCTTGGCAGTTGAACCAGGTGAGTCCCATTACATCCAGCCACAGAAAATAAAAGCGCTTGAATGTGTGAAGCAGAGGAGCCTGGAGCAAGAGCAGCAGCTGCCAGCAGAGGCACTCAGGCTCGGGAGGAAGCCTAGGCTAGGGTTTTATGACTTACCATTAACACTGAACAGCACATGGAGCCCCTGGGAACAGGTTTCGTCAAGATCACAGCTAGGCTGTATGTGCCAAGAAAAGAGCTGGGTGGGATCATGCCTATGCACCATACTTTTCTGCGCCTAAATTAGGCTGGAGGGTAGCCTGTAGCTCCTGTGATTCAGGGGACATTGAGCCAAGCTCAGGGAGAGCCCAAATCAAACACCTAAAGGAGACCAAATCCCAAACCAGTCACATCTCTCCTATGAAGGGGGAGATCACTAAACACCACTTACCAAAAAGGACCAGTAGCAAAACCAGACGTGATAACTCCTGTACTTAAATAGCTGTTGAAGAACAAAGGCTGGTTTGAGTGTGATCAGACAGGACTGTATTGGAGGCAGCACTTTGCAATCAGATGGAGCTGCCTGTTAAATAATGGTTGCAAGCTCCAACTTGCCCAGGGAACATTTCTTCTTCCCCATGTTTGCACATGTCTCCTTGCCCTCCCCTCCAGCCCCTCAGGCTTGGCTCTGGTGTTATACATCCTGCCAATGGCTGGCAGGTCTCTGCACCAGCTTGAGCCATGACCAGACATGGTCAAGAGCCACGGAGCCACAGGAGGGTGTTCAAACATGTATCACCATATTCACATCACCCTTCTTATGCTCTTCACCAACCATGTGCTGTTGGCCAGGGAAGGGTATAGGAGCCTTGTTGGAGGCATGGTTACAGTGAGTATAGCTGCTATCATACAAGAGTGGTTTGGGTTTTTTCCACCAGTCTAGACATTTTTTTCCTGGCAGGTTGCTTCTACAAGCTTGTAGCCGCATCTACACTAGAAGAGAAAATACAAGAGGCAAACACAGTTCCAGCTCTTTGAACAGAAACCCCCTGAACTCAAAGAGAGTTCACTCCAGGGGCATTCCTCATCCATTTACTATCCTGTAGGATGCTTCAGTTCACTGGGGGATGATTTGCAGCTATTCTGTGGCAGAAGAAAAATGCCAGTAGGCAGCATCCTTCCAACAGTCTGCAACATGGTACTCTAATTTTCTGGAAAGAATTAATTTTGTTGTAAGTGTGTGACTTGTATCTGTTCATCTGCTCTGTTAATTCATCCAAAGGCCTCACCATTCTTATAGGCTCAATGGCTACTGTAGCTGGTAGGATACCTCAAAATAACCATTAGATAATTGGGTATTATTTACATTACAACAATACGACAATACAAAGGCCCAAGTGAGATCAGAGTTCCATTTTCTAGCACAAGAAAGTAATAAAAATCTAGTTTCAAGGAATTTTTACGGAGAAGGCAAGTAATGGGGGAAAGGAAACTGAGGCATAGAGATCTGAAGTGCTACCGCAGGAGGGTAGCAAAGCAAGGAGTAGAATTACATGTTCTAAGTCCCACTGATATATTTCTAAACAGGATAATCATGTTAGTATCGATGTAAGATATTCAAATAAATTGTTCTGCTAGTGAAAGTGATCTAAGAAACCCAAACAAATAAGTGCCCACTAAAGCTGCTTAGGAACTTTTCAGAGCTTGAATCAAATGTCAACCAGAGAAGATAGTAAGGTTTTTCCATAAGAACCCGCCAGTTTCCAGAAGAAACAAAACCAGCAAAGCAAACATGAGAAACCATCCTATCAAATTTTCCTCCAACCCAGGCTGAAACTTCTAGCCATGCCCAGAGAAAGACAGAAGGGGCTAGAACCGACTCTGAGATGATTCAGAACGCAGCCTGGCCCAGAGTTTTCACCTGTTTGGAGCACCTCATCATGGTGGGCCAAGTCATTCTCATTTTTCTTGCACTGTTTCGCAGGCAAATACAGCTGGACTGATGTAGGAGACTGGGTTTCCTGTCCCTGGTCTGAGCAGGACAAGAAGAAACTTTAAACAGGGGCTTCCAACCAAAGGGTTCCCCTGCAGGACTTACCTGAAGGGCTCTGGAGTTTCAAAATCAGCAGAGCAGTCAGGTCTCCTGCCTATCTCTGCCACCTACATGCATGGGCCAGGGCCAGTGTCTTAGCACACATCATGGGTTTTAAACATGACAAAAATATTCTGTAAGGGATGCCTGACTTTCCAGCCCTATCGTTTCTACCAGGGACAGGCCAATAGGTTTGGATCCATACAGGTATTTTAAATACCACAAAGTTTGTCGCTACCGTTTGTGTGGCTTGGGTTCAGGCCATCCCGTTTTGACAAGAAAGGGAACTGTCATTTTGAGGCAACACAACGCAGGCATTCAATACATCTGCCAGTCTGCCACCATGCCGTTTTTCAGCGTAAAGGGTCAGCAAAACCGCTGCACCACACATGAAATTTTACATAGTCGTATTTATTGTGCAAATGAAAAACTGTTTTACCCGTCATGCCTGACCAAGAGCTTGGCACCACTGCAAGAACTAGTCTATGTAGCAAAATGGATTCTATCGCAGGCTGAAAGACTCTTAAAGTCCTTGAATACAAAGAGCTCCATTTAGCAAGAAATTGCAGTGTGTAAATATAATCCACAATCAAGGCTCTCAGAGTCACAAAATAGCATGACTATATCTCTGATTACTAATTTAATCAGGCACCACAAGCACTTAAGTGAAGAACCCCAACCAGACAAAGGGAGCTCCTTACAGCTGTTTTTAGCAGGCTGTATTTTGCAATCTACATGTGAGTGCAGAGCTCAGTTTGTAAGCGATCCCATGTCTGAGGGGCAACATTTACTAAAACAGAGATTGCACTGACATGTATTGCAAGAACCTGCACAGACCCAATCCTGCGTTGGCAAACCACGTATTCAACGTGTTACAAGTGAACTCAAGTCTTTGCACCATTCATGTTGACTTCCATTTGCTCAGGATGCATCAGAAGCTAGAGCTAGCTTGAATGGCTGAAAAAAAAGGAGACTTTTATAGGAAAGATCCACCATTATTTCTGATGCAGGCATAAATAAATCAATGACTCAAACTAAAACCAGACAGGTGTCTGCTACAGATGCAAGTCTCATCCTGGACTAAGCAGAAGTCCTAAGTAACCTATACTCTGCAAAACATCTAGGGAGAGCAAGACCTGGTGGGACTTTTCTGAGGGGAGACCTCCCTACAAGCTCCAGAGCTATGAGGACCACCACTGTTGAGCCCAGTGCAGCAGCACATCTCACACAGCAGATGGAAAGTCCTCCTGACCACCTCCCCCTGAGCTCCTCTGGATAGGAGGATGTAATGTTACTTTATTTTTAAATTGCCAAAGAGTACATAGGTTTCTCAAGCTATGCGTTAGGTATCTTAAATATACCTGTGGATCTGGGTGGGGTGCCAGAGAATAAAACAATGTGAGTACACAAGCAGCCATTGGTTTTTAGCCTACTTCCCTTTCCCCCTATTCACCTTGTTCTGTCTGCACTCACCAAAAACTTTTGGAGCTATTTCAGCTGCCACCAAAGCACCTACTTCGTAGTGCTGTGCCACAGATTGCCAATCCCATACAGACATCTCAGACATAGCAGGGCAGCCGAAAATGAAGCAACCTTTACATACCTATTGATAAGTCCTATGACCAGCCCACTGCTGCTTACAGACATGAATTATATCCATTATCTTAATTTTCTGACAATATCTCAAAGTAATATAAAAATATCTGTATGACACATACCTTCTCCATCTCTCCCACTCTCTTCCCTGCTCAGCCCTAAGCAAGCAACGGGTGAAAAAAAAAATCACAAAGCCACATAAAATGAAATCTCTGCTTAGTTGGATGTATTAATATCTCAACCCATTTTCTGATGTAATTGCATTAATTGTTCCTGTCCCAACTGGCTTTCTAGGAGAAAAAAGAAAGGTTCATTTAAATACTAAACACAAAGTGTTGTGGTTTTTGTTACGGCTTTGCACGCAGATGTGAAGCAGAGTGCTAAATATCAGCACTCTGCCTAGTTGAAGGCTGTTGTGTTAGCAGGAATCCTCACCTATTCGTACAAACTAGCGTGTACCAGATGGCTCCATGGGAGTCAGGAGGCTTGAAATGGAGCAATCATTCAGTCTGCAGATGGAATATACAGTACGTTCCCAGTTAAGTAAGGGGCTCATTTATTCAGATAGATTCTGCATATATGGAGCGTGTCTCGGAGGACAAGCCAGTTTCTGTCTCCAGATTTCTAGCAAATTTCTAAGCTAGGTCCATCCTCCATCGTTCTTCTGCTACTGGAGTCCAGATTAAAAAATTCTTACTAAAAGCATGGAATTTTGCACAAGCTGTGCTGAAGTAATATACTGAACATAACAACTGCAATTTAAAAAAAAATCTTCTCAATCTGGAAAATGAAAGGTGTTACCTTTTTTTCCTTCTTCTTTTCATTCATCATGTAAGCATTTGGACAGAACCTTCTAATTCAGTGCTCCAGTAAGAGAACTACATATTTATATGCTAGTTATGATTATTTATCACCAGAAAATAAATTAAAGACTTAATGCTAATTGAGACCTGCAGCAGCAACCCGTACTGTTGCCATGCAGAGTCCCAGAAGAGAGTCAGCCATGCCTGCCTTTGACGTCTGCACTAAATGAAGCACAGAGGCAAGACACATGCTGCCTTAGTGGAAGGAGGTAAGAAGGATCCTGCCTCTTGAGCAGACATCCAGAGAATTCCAAGCTAGAAGTTTCTGACATGGGATTGTTGCTACTTGTATAATAATGTGGACTAGAAGCTGCCCTGAACAGGACTAGGGACTCAAGCTATTCAAAGACATTGCAAAGTAACCTTGCTCCCGAGTATAAAGATCAGACAAGCATGCTGTAACACTGGATGTGTTCAAGGCCAGGTTTGATGAAGCTTTGAGCAACTTGGCCTACTGGAAGGTGTCCCCGCCTGTGGCAGAGCAGTTGGAACTATATGATCTTTAAGGTCTCTTCCAACCCAACCCATTCTATGATTCTAGCCTCAAATTTTCAGTGACCCACTACAACTTACCCAGGCAAAAAATTGAGGAAAACTATGAAAAAGCATTTTCAAATGTCTGGGTGAATATATTCATTGTTTTGTATCGTAAGGCTTTGTAGAACTGATTCTACAGCAGAAGGAGTATGAAGGGCTATCTGGGTTGTGGTGTGTTTTAACCAAAGTCCATGAAAATACAAGAGCTCACATTCCACACAGAAGGAAAAATCCTCCTCTTATGCATTGCTTTCACAAGTAAAGTGATTAAAAGCATGCAAAGCCTTTCTCTCCATACCAAGTCTAAAAGTATGTCCTGAGAGCTTGGTCAGGCCATGACCTAGATCCATCCCCAGCAAAGTCACTTGCCACCTTGGTCCTCCTGGGACACCAACCTGCTTCAACATACATAGTCTGCTTCACTGCTCCATAGAAGCACCTGCACTTCCCTGCACGAGCATCTCCAGCAATTATTGGCAGCCTCCAGAAAGGGGAAGTGATGGCTTCCAGGCTGGCAGACCACTGGATGCTTCTTTCTGCCCTCTCCACCATCCGTGCTGCTGCTGCCTCCTGGGGGATCGCACACTTGATCCTCCATTTTTTACCGGTAGGCATAATCTTGGCTCACAGTACATGAGACAGGCGACGCAGTGTGTGATAATGGTATAGTTTACAAATGTGAACATCACAGGGAAAGTATTGATTTATAATAACAAGCTGGAGGAGCAGGATGAGGGAATTGTTAAGGGACTGTCTTCTATCAAATTCCAAGGATGGGAGGAACTCAATTATACCCAGCAGCCTCACCTAATGTAATTGTATTTGCTGGCTGTTTGCCTTTGAAGTACCTCTCCTGCAGTATGTCTTGGCAGTGTATTCTGCCACATCAAAAAGGGAAAGTTTTACTACCTGTGCTTTTGGAGGGCTCATTAAAAACACACCAAGTAGAAAGATGGAGCAGAAAATTGTTATCAAATCCTCCGGGGCTTTTTGTTTTGTGTTGTTTTTCTTCTCAGATCACACAGAAGCCCATGTACCTCATGGACTCTGTTACAGAAACGTTGATCGCACGGACTGCTGTTAATTCATCACAGCTTTGCTAGGCTACTTGTCTTCATTTGCCATGAACACAAACAAATTCTACAGACACACCATATCAAATCTGTTCTCCTGAAAAGACACATTCACTGGTGAAACAAAGAGAAACGTAATGGCAATTAATAAACTAACATTTACTGCACTAATTAGCATCTCCTAGAGGGCTTGATTATGTGTTTACACCAGTTAGATACAGCTCAGTATGAGAAAATACCCACATTTCATACATCAAAAGACATTTCTTTCATATTTCCTCTTCCATTCTTATAGTAGTGAAGTGTGAAGACAAGAGCATGAAGGAAGGTAGAATAATTCATTACCTTGTCTCCTACTGATTTGTACATTCAACATTTTTTTGGAATAAACACAAAGTCATAAATTAGCTTGTAGCAAAACAGAATTAATTGAATGTCTTAGTAGGATCATCAAACCAAGGTTTAAAGTCAATTTATCTGCCTGGGATTTTGCTAATGTAGCTTCAGCTCATTAGGGTGAGAGCTAATTCTGTGGATGGGATGCACAGGCTTGTGAAAACACAGACCAACACACGTTTTCCTATTTAGGGACAAAAATCTCTCATGTAGGTCAGGTACAAACACAGACACATGCATACACGTGTACACACCTACATTCAGAGAGGAAAAAGCCTAAGCCATAAAATAAGTGCTCTCAAGAAAGAGATTTTATATCAAGAGGAGAGCACAAGGATTTCAAATGCCTCCTGAAGACATCTAGCCACATTTATAAACCCAGACGGCCCCAGGTTTCCTAGGATCCTTCTAGCACCATGTTACTTCCTTAGCTTGCAAAGTCGCATTAGTAAGCAATGGATACCAGGAGACAGTTTGGCTACATCAGCCCCTCTAAGAGGTAATATTCTAAAGCTGGAAACAGATGCTGACAATTAGGACACAGAAGTCAGTACTGTGGTTTTGGGAGATGTTTTGGTAACAAATACTGTATTAATCTCTGTGGATACTTCATTACAGCCAGAATGTTTCTTGTCAAGAGGGCTTTCGACAATAAACGCTCCAGCTAAGCAAGGCAGGTGGAGCGCAGCAGGAGCAGCCTGACACAGAGCATGCCATCAGCTCAACAGGCAGCAGGTTGGTAGGGTTTCTTGAGCTGGTGTCGCAGAGAAGCAGGACGTAACAAGCACCTCATTTGCAGATCAGAGCTTGAAGCCTATCCTGAGTGCTCAATGCTCCCAGATACATCCTCCAGTAACAGCAACAGATTTTTAGGGGACTAGTGAGGAAAAAAAAAACCCACCAGGGCTCAAA
Source organism: Eurystomus gularis (assembly GCA_013400335.1). NCBI lineage: Eukaryota > Metazoa > Chordata > Aves > Coraciiformes > Coraciidae > Eurystomus > Eurystomus gularis. Next base: position 404,794 of record VZZY01019812.1, on the reverse strand, counting down.
AGCATCTCCCAGCTGTACCTAGCTAAAGGGTAACTCCAAGCTAACAAAAGACAAAAGTAAAACCATGTGTCATTAGGTGGGAGAAGGATCACACACACAGCAACTCAAATAGCTTAAATCCTGGAGAAGGAAAAGATGACGCCGTGCGGCACTTTAGCACAGCTTCAGATGAAGTCAGCGATGGTAACATAGGCTGATGCCAAAGGCCAAACACAACACCTGGCATACAAACAAAGTCAGTGCACTGAGACAAACAGTCAAGAAATAAACAGCATTTCAAACTCACAGGCCTGTGACACACAACTTGCCAGCTGTGAGCATCTCACTTCTGTCACTGCATACATATCTCATGCTCTTATTCCTGTTTACTACTTGCATTCTGGGAGGACTTCAGTCTCAACCAGCTGTGCTGAGAGCCACCTAAGTGTACAGTGGCAGGAGGCCATACTTCACAATCTAGTAAAAGGAGGAAAGAAGCTGCAGAAGTGATGAGAAAATGAATTATGAGACCTCTCAGAAAGGGTGATAGGCTGTTCAAGTCATATCTTTAACACACTCTAAACAGAGCAACACGTCAGTCGGTTTACACACCAAAAGATACAGAGAGGAGAACGATATAGGCAGTAACCTCCAAAAGCACCAATGTTCACGTCCTCCTGCAGAAACTCAGAAGTTTTTGATAATGTCAGTAGGTGCCTTTGAATGGTTTACTGAACTTCAGAAAGACACTCATACTCATTACCTTTAATTACAGCTCCAAACACAGCCTGTAGACAGAATGCTCAATTTACTGGCAACCCCTGGGGGGTGTTACCAGTGGCCTTACCTTTGTCTAGGAGGAAAGCAGTTTCTCACAGACGTCTTCTAGTTTATCACTACTTTTGCTGAGCATGCTGGCCCCGACCATAGACACAGACTGTAAGTCCACATCATTGATATGGACACGACCTCACCTACACCCCCAAGCCATGAGATCTATCTCTTTGTGTGGGTAGGAGCAAGTTGTCCTAGGTTAGGTGAAAGTAATGCCTGTAGGTGGTTTAAAACACACAACAAAGGCAGCTGGTGCTCAGGTGCCTCCACTGGACATGCAGGCCTGACTTTTTCCAGGTTGGCTTGCTAATTCTCAATGGAACTGGATCAGTTGCTGCTCTTGGATCCCAGAGGACAATCATGGTAGGAATGGCCTTTTTGCACCTTGGACTGGCTAGAAACCATGACCTCTGTTGTAGGAGGTGGGATTTTGAAATCTTTGAAACTTCAGCCCAAAGTTTCAGAGAATTCCAAGTACAGCAAGCCATCTCTGAAAGTATCTCTGTGCTTCAGCCTGTGCCATGCTGAAGTGCTGTGAACACTTGGACATGGACGCATAAATATGTTTGCTCACTCTTCTGCCCAGCCACCCATTTATTACCCCACAGCTAGCTGCACTCCCTTCCCATTTTACTAATCTGTTTGCTAAAGACAGTGCAGCAGCATCTTAAATGGGATATATCCAGCTGGGAACAGGGAAAGCAAATAGCTGGCAGCACCACTGCCTTCCTCTAACAGTCCCAGCTTTCAGTTGTCTTCTCTCTTGCCAGCCGTCTGTCCTTCTTCTGTGAGCGTGGCTGGCGGCAGACCATCTGATATGAAGAAGATGTCTGGCACCTTGTGGTCTAAATAGACTCTCTGATGTAGCCCCTCATCCTTGCCAAACATCCCAGCACTAGGCTAGATAAGGGAGAGCCAGGGCTGAATTATGTATGCAACTGTATTACCCAAGACTAATACAAATATTTGGCCATATATTCAACGAGCGTTGAACCTAGCACCACTAGCCACAATGGACCAATGCCCTTTACATCAGACCTCCTAAACAGGAGCAAGCCTGTTTAGCTGTAGATACAAGAGAACTTTTAAAATTCTTTATGAAAGACCTATTTTCCTTCTACCTTAATCGGCCCTTCTTCAGGCAAAATTCCACTTTCATTTTATGGAGGGAACTTAGGACTAAAAAGTCTTATAAAGGGTCAGTAATAAAGAAGAATCAGAACTGCTCTGAAATCCAGCCCATAAACTATATTATTCAGACTTCAAACTCTCCTGCATTATATAGACTTCTCACGTGCATCTGTGTGCCTTCGGAATAATATTTATGCCTGTAATTTCCCATTCTGCACGCACAAGTTTCTGCCTTCCTCTCTCAGAGAGCAGACATTTTTGTTTCTGCTATGTCCTCTTCTTCTGCAGAGCAGAAGGTCCCTCTGGCCCACGAGGTAGGGCAGTGCATAGGCTCTGTATACTCCTTCAGCAGCTACCTTTTGTAGCTACTTAGAAAAACGAGAATTCCGAAATCCTAGAAATGTATCTGCTTGACGAAGATTAACCTGTTTGTTTTCTTGCAGTAGAAATGACCATGGCTCCAGTTAATAAAAAGATTGTTTATTTTCGGTGCCTTTACATTTGTTGGCAGCTTGAATGTCCCTCCAGCTCCACTGCTGCCCTGTCCCTCCCTTTCATGTGATCTGAAAGCAACTTTGGTTTGTTTCTCTCACTCACAGCAAAGCAGAGCTGCAATAACAGCAAATGGTCCTTGGAAATCACAGTCACATTAGGCTTCTGTTCAAATAGCTTTTAGGGCTGCAATAATAGGAGGCATTCCTAATAACTGGTGACTCAGTGAGACCCTGCACAGAAGGCCTCCAAATGACAGTACACAATTTAGAATTTAATCTAGAAACAGTGGCGGTGATGAGATTCCAGCTGGGGACCTTCTGGTCTGGAGGCCGGTGCTGTACCAAATAGTCTAAAGCAACTACTTTACCCAACCAGAAAGGAGATGAGTCCCTCCTCTTCGCCTGAACTTCACAACAACTTTTGGGGTGGTGTTTGACCCATGAAGCAGAGAGCGCTTTCATTGCTGCCTTGACTCTGGAGACTCACCACCCTTAACCACAGCACGTTAAACTGCTGATATGTGGAGAGCATCCAATCATGCAGCATTAATATGAAAGTTAGTTCCTCAACACTGAATTTCAGCAGACTTTGGTTCACAGGCTACCCATACTGTGCTTTTGGGCTGTCCTTGGTCTGCTATAAATCTAGACTGGATGCTTGCCCAGAGAGAACAAAGAAAGAGTCCACCCATCACTCTCTCCCCCTCCCAGCACACTGCTTATTTTGAAATAATGAGATGTTAGTATGGCCTGTGCTTAGCAACCCAGCTTAAATAAAGAAAAGGTTTCTTTTCTGAGAGGAGGAAGCCATGACCCCAGTGGCAAAAAGAAGTATATTTTATTTCTTAAAACAAAGCCTTCAAACCCTTAGTCTTTGCCTCTGTGACGTGCAAAGGAGGGATATTCAGCACAGACTCGTCTTTCCAAGAAGGGCCATGGTCTTTGGGTGACCACTGGAAAACAGTGAATGGCCAGAGACAAGCACAGTGCTTGGAAAGGGAGAGGATGGATGAGGGTCTCCTGGGTGCCGGCATACCTATGCTCCTACTTAATGTTCCTCTGATTTGCCCAGGTAACATCCAGTAAGAACAGGAGGAAATGTCTCGTGCATGCAACATGAGGACAACTCCACCTCAGGAAAGCAGGTTGAGAGGAGCAAGTGATGGCGCTAAGATGGCTGGGTCCCATTTAGTGCAAAAATCACCATGGAAAATAAACTTCAAAAAGTCAGGACAGCATTTCCTGACTGGTGAGCAGTCAGAATAAATACCAGTGTTTGGATTTTTTTTTTCTATCAGTGGTCCTCCAATGGGGTGCAATATTTGCTAACAGAGTAATTCGAGTTATCCACAGATAGTTCAAAAATACAAAGAGTTCACTGCCCAGATATCTCTATTTAAAATAGATTTGCTTTTGTTCATCAGTGTAATGCACATGGCTGAGAAGTGGCAAGGTGCCAAAATGAAACTGCTCCTAATTTTCAGAGGAGGCCACCGGCTAATTACACAGACTGCAGGTGTGAAGAGAGAAGCTCAAAGTAATCAATAGTAGTAATTAATCTGCTAGACTGGAGCTAAAGAGCTAACAGCTGGACATCAGAAATGGACACATGCAACAAGATCAGCAATAATTACCTCTTTAAATATTGAATTTCCATAGCAACAATTAAGCATATAAATAAAGGCTTGAAATCAAGGCTCCGAGGCATGATGCTGAATTGCAAGCACAACATTCTCCAAATCAACCCTTTTAATAAAACAGTAACAATATGCTTGGGTTGGGTCGACTGGTCTCTGGTGCTAGCAGAAGCTCAGCTTCTGCTGCCTCCAGATTTTTTGGCTCTTCCTCCTTAGCTGCTTCCAAACCCACAGGTTCTGCTGTAACTTCTCTTCATTCAACTAGCGTCTAAAGAGACCTGGTGCAACACATGCCTGCAACTCACCCCCTCTCTTCTAAGGCTGTTTACCTTATGGCTTTGGCTTTTCTACCCTCTGGAGATGGTTTCCCTTCAAAACACACTGCTAAGGCACCACTTTGGATCAGGCTAGCAATGTCATCTTGACTGGGCAATGTTGGAGCACTAAGTGGTAGGTGACCTCACTGCAGCCCCTGATGGGCTGTCAGATGGATCAAGTGCCAGAGTGACAGCTCTGCTGAGAGAAGTTTCTCTGAGCATCCTGCCAGTATGGGAAATACTGCCCACCACCTCTCCTGGAAGCACCCAGAGACCTCTCCTCTTGTCTCATGGCATAGGTCCACAGCTCACAGCAACATTGCATTCCCCCAGAACTTCTGTGGAGTCAGTAGCACCTGCAGAAATGGACACCTGATTTCCCTCTTGGCTTAATGGCACAGATTTATCGTAAGAGCACTCTCTGCCAGGGAGGCTGGAGATGACAGGAAGCTTTCATTAAGCTCAGGCTAATCTTCTCAATAAATGTTACTTTCTGATGTATACTGGCTAAAACCCACCTTTGCTTATCTCAGCAGAGATGTCAAGGCCATCTTCTCCCTGCTCCAGAAAATTCAGATCAATGGAAGAGTCACAAATCTGTTCTTTGTTGTGTTCTCATGTGTCTATAGGATCTGAGATGGCTCCATGGATCCTGACCTCTGCAGGCTGCACCTAACCAGGCAGCAATCACAGAGTTTGGAATAGTTCTAGCCATTGAAGCAGCCAAGACCAATCTGTCTCCAGCTGCACCCTGCTCATAAGTTTAGTGCAAGGATGAGGTGCCTTCTCCTTCCTAAGAGTTAAATAAGGCATTTCCAATGTACGTGACAGGCCAGATATTAACTCATGACTCAGTAATAAGACAGAAAGAAATAAAATAATTTTAAAAAAACTCACTCAGCAACTGTGAGCAGAAGCTATATGAAGCACACACCAACAGAAGCACTATCCTCCCTACATCTGCTTTAGCACAAAGAAAACTAAATCCCACCTACAGAAACCCAAAGAAAAAAGAAATCCTAAATCACATACTTCATTTTCATCCCTACATTTTCAGAATCAAACGTGGAGCTAGTTGAAAACTTGGGGAACTCTTTTTAGAATTTTTATTGCACATTTTCTGCATTTTAAACATTTCTTTCTCTGATCATTTATCATCTCAGAGTTCTCTTGCTTTCTAGGACTTTTTCTTTTTTTCCTTAAAATAGCTAGAAGGGACCCATCTCTGTAACCTCATACTGGCTCCAGTTAGATAACTCAGTCAAGGAACAGAAACCCCTTGAACTTTCCACTGGTTTCAGTGAAACTTCATAAAGGTCCATGTTAACTACTATTAAGGTAGGATGGGGACCTATATTTTTTGCCTTAGAAGGCGGCAGCATCTCATGATTACCTTCATGTATTGATTCTCCCAACCATGCCAGCAATATTTCTGAATCTCCATGGTCTGTAAATATTTCTACACACTGTATTTCAAACTCTTCCATAGTATTGATTTGCAATGTACCTGTCACGCTATGATATTTTACCAGTGCAGTGTTTTTGCAGCTTTGGAACAGACTGTGTTTTATGCCTTTCTAACAAGGAGCCAGCAGTTTGACTCTCTGGGAAGAGCCATGGCCAGATATTACCAACACATCTAAGCTGAGCTTATTTTAAAAATAAAGTGATGTGCTAAATGACACATTTGACTTAATAACAGGCATATACTAACTCTTAGCTACACCCAGCCACTAGCCCAAAACCAGTATGATGAGGCTCACCTGCTTCTCTCCCACACTTTCCTCCATGGAATAAACAGCTCAGCTCTCCACAAGTCACACACATACCACTGCCATTGAGAAGCATTTGGGAGAGGTAGAAACTGTAAGGCAGCTTCTTCTCAAGCTCCTCTCTGGGCAGCACCTATGATTCTGTCTGCCCTAGTGTCTCAGTGGTTGGGTGCTGAGGATCAACATCCAGGAACCACAGACATGCCTGGCCTTGATGGAGAGGAGCCAGGCCAAGAGTAGAGCAGATAGCCAGCAAACACAGCTGCCCAAAAAACTGGAAAAAAGCAGCAGATCTGGCCCTTCAGTGCCTCATACCTGACATATTCCTAAAAACTGTGCATATATGTGGTGTGAAATGCTGCCATCCTAGTTCAGGGATTGAAAAGAAGGAGCCCATAGGAAGGTCAGTGCTGTGTGGCTGAAGAACAGGTTTGTTCTTAGCTCTACTGCAGCTCTCCTGTGAGCCTTCAGCTACATCACTCGCACCTACCTTGCTCCACCCGTTCATCATGACATTGGAAACACATGTGAAGAAAAACATCTTCTTCATTAATCTCCTCGCTGGTCTTCGCCAGAGGAGATCTCTTTCTTAGGGAAGTTTGTTTAGATTAGGCAGAGAAGTCAAGATTCATTTTCCTCTACCTCCAAAATGGGCACTCTATGCATGGTGGGGGCCAGGATCTATATTAAGGCCCTTCTCTATCACCGTACAGGCACAACAACAGTGCTCACAAGGTCAGGCACTCACACTGCCCAGCTGTTAGAGGACTCAGAAAACGCAGCAGTTGACTCCAGCCCACCCTCAGAGTGCCACATCAATAGTCCCCTTCACATAGGGAAAACATTGGAAAAAGCCTGTCAGACACCTCCTCTTCCTCCGTCATTCAGGATGTATCAGAAATCCCTGTCTGCGGCTCAAGGAAACAGGGAGGCAGAGAAAGAGGGATCCTGTCATCTCAAGGTGCAAACAATTGTGGCAGCTATTTATTCTGCCCAACTCTAGGCGGTAAATTTAGGTGCTGACACTGAAGGAGATAAGTCATCCTAAGCTGCCCTTATATTGAGAGAGGATGATGCCCCTCTGAATTTGTGCTCAGAGGACTATGTTAACCTTCTGTTTGTCCTTTTCTACCTGGTGCACTAAGCCTCCTGAAATGCATATTATGCATGGTTCAGAAGACAGGTTTTAAGTATATGTTTAAAGGTGGTGTTCAACCACCTTTGATGGAGGTGCAACTATTAAAATACAGTGTGGAAAAATAATAGGTTGTAATATTAGTATGGCTGGAAAACGAGCTAGGGATGGGAAAGGGATCCTTCAGTTTCTTTCCTATATAATCATCTTTTGGGGAAGAAACAACAACAAACTATCAGGTCAGTGTCAGTTCATCAGAAAAAATGCCAAGGCTGCCTTTCTCAGGATATTTTGAGTGCATTCACAGTGGAAATACGCAAGAATAAGAAGTCTCATGACATTTCTGCCAATTCATGTCTGGACTGCATTATCATTTGAGAAAGAGACCAAGCCCCTCCCAGAACAAGGAGTCATTTCTATGAAGGGCTGTGAAACAGAGCCAAAACTTAGAGCAGATCAAGGGGGAAATCAAGCGTGGGGCAGGCTTTGGCTCACCCTGCAGCAAGTGGGACAGCCCCTCTGGATCCTGCTGCTGATGGCTGGGGGGAGAGCTGGGAGCCCTCTGTTCTTGCTAAAATGCAGGCATGTTTTCAACATAGAATTAGGAGTTTAGAAGCTTAACTTTAAAGATGTTTCTCATTAAAAAAAAAAAACCAACAACCAACTAAAACAAAAACCAAAAGCCAATTTGGCCTCTCCTAGTTCACATCTCCCTGTGAGGAGCATTCACTCAGGCTTACGGCAGCCTCGGCGCCCACTGTCAAGAGAAAACCACTCTTGTGGGGAAATTACCAGAAAAAAAGGTCTACCTCTGCTGCTCTAGATTGCACCTGGAAGGAGGTCCTCTCTTCCCTTTGACCAGAGCAGGAGCCTAGATTCATCAGCCTTGCTGGGATCAGGTATACCATGTGCAGGTATATATATATATATGTGCACATGTATGTATATATGCACCCGTAAGTGCACAATAAACAACTTCTTCATTGTTTCATTATAAAATGGCCTTCCTGAGAAGCATAACTTCTTTAAAGTCAAACTTCAATAGCCCTCATCTGCCCATTTTCTCCTGGTCAGATTATGGTTTGCCACTGCATACTTGGCTCATTAATTCATTCTCTGTTTTCCATACATCTTTTGGCTTTCTCCTCCCACAGCATGCAAGATACACACACAGGGAGAAGTGAGATTTGCATGTATGGTTGGTTCTCTGTCATTGGTGGATCAAGCCCATCCTTTAGCAGGGCTCATGGACTCCCTAGGCTGGCAGCCAGTCAGAAAATTCCAAATCAGGTGGACCAGCTGCATGTACTGGACTGAGACACAAAGTGGATGAGGAACCACAGTGTTGTGTGCCAATGAGCAAGGACCATGCCTGATGGCAGGAGAGACAGAAGTTGGCTGCATAAAAAAACTCACATCTGTTTGCCTAGCAAACACCACCCGTATGGAATAGTATTGACTAGACAAAGATTTGCCAGGTGCTTTTGAAGGCATCTCCAACCCAAAGAAGCCACCAAAAGGACTCTACAAATTACTAAGTATTCTTTATGTTTATTGCATTGACAATTTCCCCTACACATGCTCCAACCTCATGCAGATCCCAAGTACCTCTTCCCACACATTCATCCTAGCCTTCCACAAACTTCATTGCTTGTGACCAAACAAAACAAGAGACTCATGCTTTTACACACACTACACGCAGTCAGTAGTCATCTCCAGAATAAATGCCTGCAACAGGACATCCGTGGGGCACATGTAGTACCTTGGGTGGAATAAACACTGAAATTCATATTCCTGCATGCCATCATAAGGCACTCTTGTAATGACTTTGTGCAAGGATATTCGTTTTATCAGACAAGTTAGACAAACAAAAGTAACATTACACAGGCATCCATCTCCTTGGATGTCTATGCATTAGAAAAGCCCTGACACATCAGAGAGCTGCTGTTGAGTGAGTGTTAAGGTAAAAACATGTATCAGTGTGACACGTTGCAGCCTCTAGATATTGAAGGAGACATTTCAGTAAGGTCACATGTCTAGCGCCAGCAGACAGACAACTCCTTGCAGCCCTTGGAAATGACCCAGTACTTCATACAGACAGCCATTTCAGGGAGACGGACATGATATGATTATGCCCTGTATCAAAGCACAGCTCCTCAGCTAGATGTGCAAACCCAGCTCATGAGGACTGAGAATTGGAGTCACTTCCATTTCCACATGTCTTAAGCTGAAGTCACGATATAGGATTGGATTTGTTCTCACTGAGGAAAAAAAGGTAGCTGAGTCTTTTTCAGACTCGATAACTTGTAAAGCACTTGGACTACCATACTTGGAGATTAAAAATACACAAGAGAAGCATAGGAGTCATCTACTGTGACTGTGCAAATATCTGGCCTGTATAAACCCAAGTCCTCATGGCTGGTTTTATTGTCTTCCTTCCAAGTGTTATTACATCTTCTCAGACTTGAGCTGTAAAATACTCTGAGAATGGAACATTTCCTACTTTGGTCTTACACAGCATCTAGTGTCATGAGGTCCAAGCCCCTGTGCTACCAAAACTCACCTAATGTTTTGAATGTTGCTGTTGCGTGCAGGATTTATTGCTGCTGTTCCCGTTCAGGCTGGCACAGAAAACATCCAGTCTAAAACAAGATGACAGCTCTAAAGACTTGGAGCTCTTGATTCACCAGATCTGTAGACTGACCCACCCTGTGCTGCCGTGCACGGCCCCATTCCCACTCAGTGGGATGCAGCTCAAGGGCTGAACCTCTCCATCCCACTACACACCACTCACATACTGGTTCATGACCGCTTTTAACATGTGCAGGTAAAGGTCTTCTGTATTTAACAAAACTACATGTGTACAATGCTTGCCATGCTGTTCACACAGGAAATCAAAACACTTTATTTTTGCAACAGGCAAATTGTGGGCTAATTTATACAGATGTATTTATTCAGTGACTCATTAACAGTAAGTATCAGGAACCTAATTTACTGCAACATCAGCTCACAGATTGTGGCAAATTATGTTACACAGAGAAGCAGGACCCAGGTCCATCAGAACTGACTTTTAGAGTTGAGGTTTATTTTTAGCATCCATTTCACAGCCAGCTTTCATCAGGAGGATGGATTCTGTCGGTACTCTCAGTCAGTGCTTACTTACCTGTCTTCAACTCTTTTTTATTACTAGTATTATATTTTTATTCTGGTGGCAATTTTTTTATATGGCAAAACATAAGTGTTCCTGAGGATTAAATAAGACAGCATGTTGGGTCTGAGTGCTTTAAAATGCACCTCAATAAAATGACATCAATATTGATTGCTTGTTCCTCTATCAAACCAAAGAAATATTGCTGGAGTGGTATAAGGAAAGGAAATATTTAACTTGAACTAAAACAGCTTTTAAAAATTTAGATTTACTTTGCCTAGTAAACAAGTGCAAGCCCATCTTTTTCATTTGCTCCAATTTGAAAATGTTTGTATTTAAGGCACTTATAATGAATAAACATCAGAAGTAAGGATCTACATACACAAACTCTGCATGAGAAGACCATTCTCCTTGCCTGCAACAGTCTAGTGGCCAGACTATTCACCCTGGAGGCAAAAAAACTTTTTTTCCTTCCCTCCACCTGATTCAAAGAAATTAAGCCATGGTCTCCAGCCATCTAGAAAAAGTTATAACCGTCAAGTGGGCTGCGTGGTATTCTGAGAAAAAGTTTTTCTTTGAGTCTCTCCTATTAGAGATGTTCTACTTCTCAGTGAATATGTATAGATTCATTAAGAGACACAGAAAGAGACTAATTAGTACATTTAGCTGGGAAGGCTGGTTATCCAGTCCCAGTCCCCGCTCTAGTGAATATCTCATTATCTGTACAAAGAAGAACCAGGGGCAAAAGACAAGTTATAAACACTCCCCTTTCCAAGCCAGAGCATCCTATAGCTTGGCAGGCAGAGAAGAGGTCTCATATGTGCTGCCATATCGTGGTTGAGCACCCTGAGAATCAGGCTTGGCACTAAAAGATCATCCATAATGATCAGTCTAACCTGGAAAACTTTCTTTTGCCATCTTGAAGTATTTAAGGGGTAGAAAAGAAGAGGAAAGGCAAAAAAGCCCCGTTCTGATTTCAAGACATATTCAGAAATTCAAGTCCCGAGAACCAGCAGTGCCTCCCAAAAGCCTCAGCCCACAAGACCCCTTCCCTACTACTCCAGATCAACACCTGTTAGCTTGGTTAGATAATCCCAGAGTTCCAAAATAGAAACAATGTGTATTTTTTGAGCACTGGGTTTTTCCTGTCATTGCCTTTCCCTGAATGGCACATGTAAGCTTTAATATAGGCATCCATTTGTTGCTTGCTTTTAAATTTATAGACAGCCCATAAAGGATTAATACATATCCATGAAGACGACTTTTATATCAGTCAGATCAAAATTAATGAAACCAGCCAAGTAAGTAGGTGGTTGTTCTACATGTTCTCATTCTAACATTATCCTATCACACATTACACTACCCTGAAAGTGTTTTAATGTATTTTGTATGTGTTGTGAAATGCCGTTGTGGTCTCTTGCCACTGCACCCTGGTGAAAAACATCCCCTGGTTAGAAGTGTTTGAATAAATTACTAAATCCAGCACAAAGGAAGAAAGCCAGTACAGAAATTGGTGAGGAGGAGCAATCAGTGCGAGGAGAGAATATATTCTTAGACACAAACTCCCTTACATAATACTTTGTTCAATAGACTTTATTTTTCCTTAGCACTGAGGGAAGAGACTTTTTTAGCAGATTAGAACATTTTGAGCATTTGATGGAAGGCAGGCGAAGTTTATAAATAAACAGAACTGCAAGGGAACAATAGGCACTAACATCTGTACTCACTTGTGAGGTATGTTTCTGAGTGTCAGCCTGAGAATATGAATTACTTCTTTGCAGACCATCCAGTTCATCACACAGCCCAGGTCAATGGAAGTAAGAGCCCCTGCAATACCTTTATTTGTCTTCAAGACTAACCTTGTACAATACAATTACTTTTTTTTTTTTTGAGAATAGACATACTGTATTTCTGAAGAGCTTTTAAATCATGGAAAAAAAAAAATCATTTCCTCTAACCCTTTTTTTCTCACCATTGAAGGTTAAAAAAAAAAACAGTGCTCCACCTGCTAACACTCACAGACCAATAACTTAAAATTTTGGCACTTATTTATAAACTAAATAGATCCATCCACACCTGCTTTTCCCTCAATTAGCTGGCTATCCAAAGGCTGCAGACAGCTGCTACCAGCTTCCTGTACTAACAAGAAGATCGTTTAAGGCTGATGTAAAAAACACAAAATAAATAAATAAAAAGATCTCATGCAGAAAAACTAATAAGGAAATTATTAACACAAAAGGGTGAAAATTAACAAAAACCAAGAGGGATATGCATTGTTGGGGACGGTTGGTTTTGCTGGACTTCAAGTCAAACCCGGGAACATCTAAGCCTGCAAAGGTCTGTAGGGTGATAAATAAGGAGCACAAGGTCCCAGTTCAGAACCACCACACTAATTTCAAGTTTTGGATCACCACAGAGAAGAGGAAATCTTTAGCCTCCTCCCACTACACATTGAGTTATTGTGGTGGTAGGACTCAAACTATTATTAGATTAGCTATTAGCCAGAGGGAAGAAAATGCTTGAGAGAGATTTACTTTTCACACTGCTATCAGCTGAGCCGCTACAATAGTAGGCGTTTGAAGACTAAAATGACAGGAACACTGTAAGCACCTAAATGGGCAGGGAAAGTTTTGCCTTCCCCCCCCCCCCAAAGAAAACACTTGGGTCTTATTTCTCCAGGCTAGTAACACGGGGGCAGCACTTACTACATTTAGCCAGCATACACCCTTGCAAAAGTTAGTCTCTCATCCCCAGACAGTGACTGTGTCAAGTCAACACTCTGTTGCAACTTGGACCCAACCCATTTCAAAGGATTGGATTTGCTTCAAGCAAGGGCTGCAAGTCGCACAGAAGATAGTGGTTTTGTTCAGTGCCCTGCCACTTTTAAGTTCCTCTCTTAACACATAGGATACTGCACCCTGCACAAGGACGTCCTCATCCATCTTATACCCTCCAGACAGAGCCGTAATTACGAAGTCTAGTCCTACCATGGCTCAGACCTTTCAAAGTTTTATTTTTAGAAGAGTAGTTCCAATAGAGCACTCAAGTTCTACTGTTTCCAAGGCTCAAAGGAAAAAAAATTGCCTTGTGGTGCATGTTAGGACAGGAGGAAAGGAAAACTGTGTAATTAAATACCTAAGGATGAAATAGAACAAGTAGAATAGTAAGAATTAATTAGTCATCTGAGGGTTTGCTTTGACCCGCTATTCTGCAGTCACACCTATTTTACTATTAGGTTTCAATAACCCATTTTGTTCTGCTCCAAGCCTCAGACCTATGATATTACAGTAGATGAATTTCCCACGTTGTTCCTTTCTGTTTGGGAAGCGGTATAATTACAGCGACTGGTTTGGAGAGCAATAGTTTGAAAATCTTGCCTGAGGCGTACCAAAGTCCCATGACTGTGGTTGTTAATAAGTTACTTCTCTCCCAGAGGCTTTTTTAAGGCTACTTCTTGAAATAACGTTAGCACTCCATTGCATTTTCCTAATATTGTGGGTATCCCAAAACCCAAGGATAAGGGGAGACGTTTGGGTGTATCTGTCATAGCGGAGGCTCAGCTTAGCTCTCAAGCAGGCTGAGAAGCCTGTCCTGGTAAAAGGTTGAATCTTCAAAGAGGTCTGGAATCTCTGCTGACTCAGGCTACCTGCAAATTTGCCATGCCTCAAAAGGGCTTGCTCGCCATCTGGAGTCAGGGGCTTTTGAGAACAGGCGACTCAAGACACCTCTGTGAGACCCAGCCTGGGGCTTAAACACCTCAGCTCAGATCCTACCACTTAGAGAGGTCCGTTCCAGCATTGCTATCAGGAGCTCACCACAACCCTCATCATCTGCCTAAAGGCTGCACAGAACTGCCTCTAAGCAAGGCCATCATGGACTCCAGTGCGCCCAGGACAGACCAGCCCCCTCTTACCTACCAGAAAGGTATTTAACATGTCTTGTGCTCATCTGCAAGAGTCTTTACCTTGCTCCATGCCTGAACTCCAGCAGGATGGGGGATACATGCTTGGACCTCGAGCCCCAGCCCTTCAGCATGTGCTGGAGCAACACAAGGGTCAGGACTTGGCCACAGGTCAGCTCTAGAAACACAGTTTAGAGCAGACAGTCACAAGGGAGCTTAATATATAGCTTCTGAGCTATCAGTGTTTTAAAGGCATGGGAAAGGGACTAGGCCAAAGGTACAGGCAAGTTTTACATCTTCCTGAAATGCAGGGCAGAGAGAAAAATGGAGGTGCACTGGCCTGCTGTTGCAAGCTTCAAGCTGCTACAGCTGCCACAGGAGAAAATACTGAAGACTTGGAGAGACAGACCACAGGTTGGAACTCCCTTCCTCTTCCACTAGCCCACAGATATTTCAAACCATGACTATAATGTCCATTCCATGGTAACAAAATTGATTTTGTTACACAAAAAAATACAACCTCTTTATCATAAGACACCCTATTTCATCTTCAGTGAGATATATACCAAATAAAAACCTATATGCTAACTTCAACTGCTTAAGCCACCACTATATTCAACAGAGGGGAAGAAAAACCAAAACAAAACCAAACATTTCTATTACTATTGAATAAACCTAGGAACTTCATTGACATAGATCTTTATTATCAGAAAGCCTAGGCTTCCCAGTGATAAATACCACTCTGAATAAGCAACTCTTTGGAAGTAAGCTGTAACAACTGTCCCGTGACACTTTGTAGATGCAAGGAGAGGGGGATGACCACTGGTGAGAGCATCCTCCTTTTGCCAATCACACCTACACTACACCCAGCTACATAACCTACAACGGCACCCTAGCCCAGCACTAAACCTGTAATTCAATATTATTTTATGCCTTGCTGCCATTAAATCTCTATTTCTGGGTATTTTTCTCCTTGCTGAATCCTACTAGTGAAGTGAAATTCCCAAGTTCCCCCTGGCACATCGGTGCTGTTTTCCTTTTTGCATACATATTCACACACAGGTATGTGTATTCAGCGTCTCACCCACCCTGAATTTTTTTCTTATTATCCTCCAAGCTCTGCCAAACTCCAGCTAATCTTCCCACTGTTCAATACTGCTCCAGCTAATACAGTGACTGCGGCTGGAGTGGTTGCACATAATTCCCAGTGAGCGCTACCAGCTCCAGGGGGGTAAAGTTAGTGTTTTATTGGCATGTACCTTGATTCTGTATTTCCTGGTTATGAATATTCCACTTGGAAAGGTCTCTGCTACAACCAGGTCATCTTGACTCTGCATTAATAGGGACTTTTTTTTTTTCTCATAACCCTCATAGCTTGTTTGTGGTGAGGTTACTGTAAGTATCTTCAAAGACTTTCAGAGTTTTTAGCATCTCATGTTGCATATCGTCTCTATAATAAAACTGAGATTTGTAAAGCAAATTACAAATCCCAAATACTGGATGCAGAAAGCTATACATGTAATTTGACCAATGAAGACACCTACATACAAAAGAGCAAATCTCTGCAGCACCACAGGGTGAAAAATCTGGGTACTAGGTGTGGGAGAAGAGGCTCTGTAGGTGCTGGAACAACAGGACGGAGCCAGGACCTCACTGTGGTTTTCAGGCAAATACTCCATTTCTAGGAGGCATACTCCAGTTACTTAAAGAGAGGATGATGACAGCGCAGCAGCTTTGAAAGCCCTGGTGGGTTTTCAACCACCACCACCCCTAGGTATGTGGGACGAGTATCATCCTCATTTTCTGCCCTCATGAGCAGCCCCACTGACAAAACAGTGTGAGAAAATGGTGACCTCTTCCTCATTGGCTAAGCAGCACCTTCCCCCAGGGCAGCTGGGCAGGAAGGGCATCCTGGTGCCACACACCTCCCTAAGTCCCTCCACATGGCCAGCCAGCAAAAACTGCCACCATGGAAGACAAGCTGAGCCCACAAGAAGCTGCTCGACATTGTACAGAGCCCTACCAGACCAGCCATGCTGGCACTTCATCCTCTCAGCCTAGGGACAAGCCAGGCAAACACACATTACCATCTAGAATAAACATCTACAAGGCTTGGTTGACCAAACACTTCAATCCTACATCCACCTAGCATGCCCACAGGGAAGCATGTTCAACCTTATGCCAAACCAGAGCATTATGACTTTATTGTGGTGGTTTGGCACCATTTCAGGATTCTCCCTTTATCCCCCAAGCTTTGTATAAATGTAAACTTCCCACTGAGGCTGAAAAGAGGGTAAACCGGGTTCTGCAGCTTTTCCTTTTCATCATTACTCAGCTCTAAATCATTATACAGGGGGCAAGGTAAGAGAGCAGACAGCCCCAGGGTTGCCACAGGGATGAGTGGGCAGAGCCAGATTCCCCAGCTGACCTTGTAACAGGAACCTGCCCTCGTAAAGGGAACTACCCTGTTAGAGGGCTTGCAGCATGCCACCAGCATCAGTAAGTGCCAGCTAGGCATGGCCAGACCCCCTCCTCCAGCCTTCCTGACTGCTATTTTCCCTACTTTTCTGCAAACTGACCAACTCTCCTGCCAGGTACCGAAGGTTTCCTCCCACAGACCCTGCATGAGTGTCCTCCTGCCCGACACCTGGAAGAAAGTCTAACCTGACATAGCAGCAACCTGAACCAGCCCAGAGCATTTCATCTCAACATGACAAACTCACCAGCACTATTGTACATGAAGCACACTCACCCACACACAAACAGTCATTCACATGTGACTGCTTCTGGGGTGGCTTAAAAGCATTCCTAGGCTCAAACAAGCTACAGTATGTATTAAAGTTTGGAGTTGGAGTTTTCCTTAAGAATGTGACAGCCTTCACTAGGACCAGACTAAAAGATGTGGACAGGGTAGTTTATGCTGACCTTGATCAGAGGTTGCTCATTCAGCAGTACGGGAGATGTCAAAATTTGGCCAAGCAGCCATTGCAGCAGGATGTTTCAGTTGTTTCAACAGTGACAACCATCAGGTAATATACTACTTTTTCCTCTCCGCCCCCTGCTCCAATGTGACTGGAAACAAAATTCCTCTATCTATTAAATAAGACAACTGCTAGATTTGAATAAACAGGCTTGAGCAAAGCCTATTTCTTAGGAAAATTCTCCCACGTCCTCTGTGTCCTACCCTATCGTGCCACAGTACAATTTGGATTTTAATTCCTTAACTAAAGTGTTTGGCTCCTGCATTCCGTACAGAAGTTTTTAAGTAGAGACCTCTTTTTATCTATTCCTGCAGCTGCTTTCTTACAATTACATTAGCTATCTATTTATTTTCCTGCCTGGAAAAAAAAAAGAAAACAAACCAGTCAAACCAAGCAACTCACCGTTATGCCTCTTAAAGTATATATGCACTTTTCCCTAAAGCTCTGCAAATTCTACAGAGCTTCATGCCCTTCTTCTCTTAATAAGACTCATTTTAAAGAGCACCAATATTCCCAAGGAAATGGTGCCGCCTTCTCTTCCTGCACCAGAAAACGCATTTCAGACATAAACAAGCTAGCAGCAACCATATCTTTGGCAAATGGAGTAGTCTCATCGCTTAGTCCCGTTCATAGCAACACACAAAGGAGAACTCTGTAGCCAGGGGTAATAGCTGATCCCATAATCTGGCACTAACGCTTAGAAAGATTAATTACCCTATTAAGATCTTAGGCACTACTAAGAAAATCTTTGTATAAACCTTTTAACTCACAACAAATGCAGCATATTTGGTGCCATCAGTTTGTTGCACAATAAAGGTTCTCACCCTCCCACACTTGCTCAGTTTTGTCTCTGTCTCCCATACTACATAAACACACACACACACACACACACACGTGCTCACACACAGCTTTTTTTTTTTCTTTCTCCTTTTTCTTTTTTTTCTCTCCTGTTTTTCCAATACAAAGGAATAAAGTACAAGTGTGTTTGGAGCAGATAAAGTAAAAACTCCTTCTGTCCTCAAATTGGCTGCCTCAGAGATTAAGCAGCAAGAGCAGACGCTCGCTGATTCAAAGGCTGCTGCTGTGTCAGAAACCAGAGGCACCTGAGCAGATTCAGGTTGTAATCCCTACACAAATTATATATCCAAAAATACAAGGCGGGTTAAATTATTAGAGCATGTTATCAAGGACACCTTCTAAAGTACATCGTTACTGATTAGCACCATCAGATGCCAATGCAAAATAGCTCATCACCTTGGCACGGCCTCCCACTTCCACGCTATCTCGCTCTGTCCTTCTCCGCCACATCGTCACCAGCGAGAAAAGCTGCGACAGTGTGAACAGACTTAGATAAAGCAAATGTGAGTTATCTGGCAATGTTTAAGATCACCATTATTGCCCCGGCTACCCACAAGGCAATTGCATGTGATTAAAGTCCAGTGCAGGAGAGGAACATGCGCTTCAGGCCCAGCCTGCGGGAAAGCAGCCGGTGGCTCTCCTCTGCTGGGAAGAAAGCAAGAGGATGCAGGGAATAACGCTCTACCTGCACCTTGCTTCCCTTATTTTCAGAGGGTCTAAGCACCAGGCTTTCCACTCAGGAAACACTTGGGCTGCAAGTCAAAGGTGCAGGTTAACCTTTCACAGTCCTTTTCTGAGGGAGCACTCCCAAAAAGAGCATCAGAAAAATCTAAAAATCTGATGTTTGTGTCTCACAAATGAAATGATGGGAGCACCTCTTACCCTAGATCCTAAATGCCACGGGCATCAGCAGTAACTTCAAATCGCCAACAAACTGCCCGTACTACAAAGATCACATCTGCTTTGATACATCCCTCTGTTGCCTGAGCTTACTATTTTTATTCTAAAACATATCTGAAGAAGCTGACCTTGGGAACATACCAGGAATCCAAAAAAAACCCACTAACATTCACATCCTGAAACATAGTTTTCTTATTGCTCATCACAGCTTTTCTTGATAATTGCTGGGCCCAAGTTTTGGGGAGGATTATTTCATTTGTCAGCAACTGGTGCGGGTGGGTGTTCTGCCATCGTTACTGGTACACGGGGAACATCCAACACAGCTACAGATCTGCACTGGGAGTTCTCTGAACAGATTTTGTTATTCACATCAGACATCAGCCACACAAGTGGCTTTGCAAATCAGACCCTAACGCCTGAGTGGACTTGCTGCATCTCCAACGCTTTCCCCATGAACACCCTCAGTAGGGTATAACCCAGCCTCGCTATGCGATCACGCTGTTCATATAAGCCATCAATGACATTACTTGCACGAATCTATGCCGAGGATTCTTCCTCTCTGACATCTGGTGGGCTGTGTGTGACTCAGTGGCCAGGACAGAGCGCAGTAACTCTAATAATCTTCTGCTGCCGCATCCAGGTCCCTTTCAGTGCCTTACGGCCCGCGCTGCTCCTGCCGCAGCGATTATGGAGACAGCAGTTGTGCTGTAATTAGGATCCTCCTGGGCCAGCCAATCTGAATTAGCAGCAGAGGCCAGCTGCTCTGCTGCCAGCCACATCTTTTTGGCACACCCTCCTCTCAGGCACTCGTCCCCTCCTGGAACCCATCCTCTCTCCTCAACTGCCGGCAGCGCTCGGGCAAGCTTTTGACGAAGAAAATTACCTCCCTTCCACCACTGCTGGCCCTGTCCAGCAAGGTTTTCCCTGAGGAAAGCTGAGCCTGAAGCACAACCCAGCAGCCCCATGTCCCACCCCACAGGGACCTGCTGTTTCTTCAGCCCTTTTCACTGCCAGAAGCCAGGTTTTACCCATAGTGGATGTGCACATTTCCTTTTATATAAAGAGATAAAGGGAGAGTGTGTTTAATATTGCTCTACCCCATCCTTTTCCCATCCTGATAATGACCCAGACAGTTACAAGTGTGACCACCTCTGAGTCACACATTAGGAAGCTCTCATTATGGTTTCATCTTGCAATTTTTTCCTGAGTCAGAGTCCTGCACCATTCATGCTTCCTTTCATTAAGGAAGGGAAAAAAAAAAAGATAATAAAAGTGTGTGGACTTTGTTTGTTTCCTACTGCTACCAACAATATACGATAGCCTGTATGTAAACATAAATAAATAAAAAGACCAAACATACCTGCCTTTTCCCTTTTGAGTTGTTACTGTGTCTGTCTTCTCTCTCTTCAGGCTTAAGCAACAGATAAGCCATGGTCAAGTTCATGCTTGGTCAGTTTTACTTCCTTTTTATTATTATTATGAATTATTTCCTTGTTGCAATGAATAATTTGTCTTAATTTTTTCTTTAATTTTAAACATTATTATGAAAACATATCAGTCTACTCTCATCTCTCAAGAGCAAGTCTCCCAAGGGATGACAACACCCTTGCTTGCAGTGCTATGACCATGGCCATCATAAAAAAAATCTACAACAGACATGCATCCTTGGCTTTCTTACAGAGCCAGTAGCTCATCCTGACATGCTAGCTTTCACCCTTCCACATCTCCTAGGGAATGTCCTAGGAGACATCCTTCAGCAGGCAAAGATAAACACACCATAGCTAGTCAGTGCCACTCTGGTGAGGCAAGCTGGCCTTAACCAGTTTTCATAATCCCAAGTCTAGGGAGGATTGGTGAAGAGCTACCAGGTTTCATGAAATAGGTTCTGAAAGCAGGAAAGTTGTTCTCTAATTCTTCCCATGGGAACAGATTGTCTTTACAACTGTGTTCCTATTCCTAGGTCGAAATTGTCAGCATCTTTTTCTTAAATTAATTTCAAAATTACTGTGCTTTCAAACAGGAAAGATAGTGTCTATGCTGCAGTGCTTCAAGAAAACCCAGAAGTTTCTGTCACCATTTGCTTTTGTTAAAGGTTTTGTTGTTGTTGTTAAATTAGCTTTTTTAATATGTATGTTAGAGAGTGAGATCAGTCTTTCTTTAAGCTGCATTTTTTTGTCTGATTTATTTAGCCACACTAAACTGGCCACATCACAGGTTACAAAGCTAGAAGAGCTACTAGAGCTCATAGGTATTTTGAAGGAGAATGCATTTGGGGAGATACTTACTCCTCAGCTCAGAAGGGTGCAAGAACATCACCATTAAGCGTGTGCCTTAACTCACGGCATGTGTTAAGTTCTCTCAGCCCTTCACCCATCAATTTAGTTACCACTGGGATGGGATGTGACTTCGTGCTGCAATTCCACTTCCCACAAAAACTACCCCAGGGAGCATGGCCAGAACTTGCTGGCAACCCTGGAGACGTCCAGTCAGCTCTGCTCTTGCAGAGGGAGACCCCCCTTCAGCAGGTACCCCAAGCTATGCTGAGCTTCCCAGAGCATGGCTCCCAGATCCTGCTCGCAGCAACCTGCGAAGACAGGCACAAACCTTGGTTTGGTATCGCCAAAGGAATACAGCCCTCTTGCTACACTTTTACGTGTTCCTCATAATTTAAAAAAAAAAAAAAAAAAAAAAGACAGCATGCTGGAAGAGTATTTGCTGCCCTGCCTGCAGCTGATGGAGGGACGGATGGATGTAGAGGCAGATGGGAGAGGAGCGCAGGGGGTGAGAATTTCGTGTAGTTTCTCTCCCTCTAGCGATGGAAACCGAGATTGCGGGTCACTCCTGTGCTCAAGGAGGACAAGATGCTTTAAGGAAATCCCAAAGATTTAGGCACCTCGCATTACACAGAAGGAAAATTATGACCCCTCAAACCAGCTCCCAGACCCCAGAACAGGAGATGCGTGCCAGGAGACCACCACATCCCATGCCAGGGGCTGGGAGCCCAGTTGTCCAAAACCCACATGTAAAGAAGCCCTTTCTGCACAGAATTTGAGGCAGGATTCTCAACTTTGACCCCAGAGCCATCCAAGCACGTTTCCTTACACAGACAAGAATAAAATAGGATGGTAAGTGCGAGCTGGTCTGGCTCCTTCATTGCGCTTTGCTTGGGTTTAATGATTGTGGAGCTCATAAAAGAGCATGTGTCTTCGCAACACCGCTTGGCAAGGCTTTTCAAATATTTACAAAATGTATTTGGTATCCCCTGCTAATAATAGCCCAATAGGTCCCCAGATAGAGCGCGAGAGACTGAGGCACTCTTGTTCTGGTTGCTATTTCGCAGCCTTGCTTCACAATGCTGAAAGGCTTCTCAGTTCTTGTAAAAGGGTAAGAGAGAGGGAAACAGATTGCAGAGGTTCCCGAGGCTGTTATTTTAGGAAACTCTGCTTCAGTGGTGGAATTGCACACTTTCTCCAACCAGAGTTGTGTGAGGTCTCTGGTCCTTACTTACTCTTGTTCAAATTACTTGTTGAAACTGAGAATTAAAAGCCCGTAGAAGCAAACAAGCTTACTGGAAAGCTTTCTTGGGTTTGCCCCTCTGTAGAGAAAATTACTAGTTCTGACCATACTACATTTCTGATACCAGCTGCCAAAACTATAAAAACACATTTTCAAAACTCCCTGTCCTTGGCAATGAGTTAAAGATGACTAAAGCCCATCTATACAATGGGCAAAGTCAAGAGTCTTGCTGTTTGCCATAGGGTCAATCCTAAACCATCTGGAGCTACTCAAACTGGAGGAAAGCAAATCCATGTTTATATCTTATGCTCTGGGCTGACAAGAGAGCCAAACAGACCTTGTTGGGAGTGCTTCCCAGTAGAGACCTATCAGAAAAATCATGTTTCCCACACCCTTCGTTTGGTCTCTGTCACACACATGGTCCCCAGGGACCTGAAGTTCCCTCTGTGTGAGCAGAAGGAAGTCAACAGCAGAAACCCAATATTAAATCAGTACGGGAACAGACAAAAGGAAGAAGGGTTACTTTGTGTTGCCATTCTCTCAACAGCCCAAACAGTACCTGTGTTGTCCTCCCATCCCATTCTATATCCTCCTACCCAAAAGCCACAGCTCTGGCCTCTCTGGTGACCACCTAGCATCATGACTGGAGGCCCAGAGCAAGCACCTCAGCTAAGATGAGGTCCAGGGACAGACCTGTGCAGCTGGATGGAGATGGTAACTCCTTCCTGTACCACACTGGTGCCCTTGGGTTGCAGGACACACAGGATCAACAAAATCCAAACTCCTGCCCTGACAGCGGTGGTCAGCACCATTTTCACTCCTTGTATCCATCTGCTAACGCTAGAGAGGGATCAGTCCTACCTCAGCTGTGGGTCTTCCTTGGTGCAACAGAGCAGTTAGTTACAGACCGCAAATGAGATCCAGGTCTCAGCTGTATATTCCCTCCCTTTAAGCATCATTCAAGCCCCACTCAATCCCAGTTTGACTCCAACATGCAATTAAATGCTGTCCTAAATGGAAACGCTCCTGTGAACTGGGCTCAGAAACACAGTTTTCCCAAAGTACATCTTAAGAGCAGCAAACTGAGGAGAATGGCTGCTGCCAGGTACGGTGTTGAAGGCACCACCACCAAAACCAACCTCTCTGGGTTGGTGAGCAGGCTGGTCCCAGATCAAGCTGGCAGGAGGAGTTTCCTCTTTCAATGCATGTGGGTTTGGGGTTTTTCCCTCTTTTTTTTTTTAACTTCCACCTCCCACTTTTCTCCTCCTTCCTAGCACAAGGGGAAGGAAGAAGCAGGAGTCACCAGCAATATTTTGGTGCCAGAAGCACTGACAGCAGTGCTCAGTGGTGGTGAGGGTGTTCTGTGGGGCACATCTGGGGCTCCAGGAAATCTAGAGTAGGGCCAACCCTAAAGGAATCACGTCCCTCTCCTGTTTTAAGGGCACCCCCACAGCAGGCACACCAAGGACACAAACATTTTGCATGAAAGTCTTACACAGGATGGCAATGCAGCCCAAGCAAGGAGATTTGATGCATGTAGACACACATGCCCTGCTCTTATGGCTCTATGCACAGTCTTCATAGAAGGCTGTAAAAGGGCAGTTACTTAGATTGCCCCACATAGCACAGGCTTCAGAAACTGCACAGAAACCCTTTGCAACATGTTTGTTGTCCTCTGCACTATGACGCTGCCCTGAGCTGAGCCCAGGTTCTTGGTGGGACAGAAACATGTCAACTGAAAAGCCTCTGAAGTGAAATACTCAATAGCCGTGGATTTGCACTCTTCTCCGGTGTACAGCAAGTGGCACACAGGGAATAGGGAG
Source organism: Eurystomus gularis (assembly GCA_013400335.1). Taxonomy (NCBI): domain Eukaryota; kingdom Metazoa; phylum Chordata; class Aves; order Coraciiformes; family Coraciidae; genus Eurystomus; species Eurystomus gularis. The sequence continues at coordinate 380,368 of VZZY01019812.1, read as the reverse complement.
GAGATTGTTCTAAACAGGTCTAAAAACCTCCCCTTAACAGCCAAAAGACATGTTAACCTTGGCACCAAAAAGAAACAAGGATGAGTTCACCAGTTAAGGCAGAGAGGCATGTAACTGCAGTGGGATTTCTAGGAATATCTTCATTTCTTGTCTCCCTCAAGAATTCATATGAGGAGCTGGAAACATAGAGAGTGAAGCTAGGCACATACAGATGCTCCAAGGATGCACTGAGGGACATGGCAGGGCAGTTTCTCCAGACACAATTCACTGCAGATTAAAGTTGAGTACATCCACATCATTCCAAGGACATCTCTGCACACTATCCAAAGTCAAGGGGATGGAGCAGAGTTGCATGAGCAGAAGCCGTACAGGAAGGTCCCAAGGCTCACCTTATCTCCACTCACCCCTATTCTTCCCACCTAAGCCAGCACTGACAGCCCCACGTGCATCAGCACCGTAGTGCTTATGTTGACTGAGTGGACAGGTGTCATGCTGACATGTGGACTTTGCTGGGTTTGATTCACAAGCAATGATCTGCCAAGCCCCTTTCCACCACATGCTACAGCGACAACTACTTACTTCAGGCTGTTGGTGGCTCATCCTGATGGGCAAGTCCCTTTGCTTAACGTTTGGTTGCTTGCCCTTAGCCTCATCCTAGATTCTGGACTCCCAAAAGTTGCTTCTGGCAGCCTCCACCAGCTGGGAGCACTCATCCACTGGCATCCCATCGGACCCCTAAAACCTACAGTGTTAGCAGGAACAAAACCAAAAGCCTGTGCAAAAGGTGCACATCTGGATCCAAATTGTATCCACCTCTAAACTAGCCAGAGTTTCCAAGGACACCACCACAAAGCAAACCTGCCTGTGGCATCACAGGCTGGAAGCCTTCCAGACCATGGCTATTTAGGTGCTGGACACACTACACTCTGTTCCCTCTCATCCAAGCCATTGACAGCCTGTAGCAGTGTGGGGCCATGTGCTTTTGGGTGACTCAACCTTCTCCATTGCTAAATCTAAAAGAAAACCTTGGAAGAAAGCACTAACAGCCTCATGCTCCATTTCAGCTCAGCTCTTCTGGAGGCAAGGCACGAGTGTGGAAGTAGATGCATGAGGAAGATAGGAGCTGCAAAACGTACATGATTGCATGTGTGGTTTCTACGTGTTTGATGCACAATAGTTAAAGCATTGCCCAACAACGTTATTACAACAGCATTTGACAAACCAGGAGCCCACTCCTGGTTACTAGATACAGTCATTTTCTACACAGATACTGCGATTTGTCCTTCAGAAAACTTCACAGCCTTGTCATGAATCTCTATGATTTACAGTACCTGCTGCTAGCTGGAGCTCACAGATGGAGCACCAGTACTCCAGACTGACAATACGCAGCCAGTAACGCTGAGCAGGGATGTGTCACCTCTATAAAGGTTGAAAATAGGACAAAAATATCAGAGAACAGAATAAACTTCTGGGAGAGGCTATTTTAGTCTTCTAATCTGAATATTCAGGCTTAATTTGGTATTTTACACTGGGCCAATTAGACACCCACAAAATGACACAAGACTCGTGTGCTGCTGATGAGTGTTGTAATTCTTCTGTCAGTACACTTAGTCATTTGCTATTTCATGGTCAACTTATGGATATCTTTCTAGGGGGTTAGCAAGTAAGGGAACGTATTATCTTAAAGATATATTAAATAAAACGTCATCAAGAGACCATCCTCCTCCACTGATGTACCCAAATTTGCTTAACTAGGTTACTTGCCATTTTCAAACACCAGAATGTCAAGTTATCTACCAAAATTAAACAGTCACCTTTGTACTCTAGGGAAATGGAGGGGAGGAACAAGGAAGGGTGGAAAACACATACTCACACTTTCCTGGCTTTTGGAAATAAGGAATATTTTTTGTTATATCAACATCAGATCATCTAGAAAAAGGGGGGAAAAAAATGAAGAGCTAATTGTGGGATTAACTTGCTGTATTTAGCTGCTCAGCAAGGGCGTAAGGTGCTCAGAAAGGAACAGGCAACTGGGTATCAGTGGAAGTCTCTGCCACGGCAGTACTGTGAGCCAGCGCTTCTCCGCTTGTGGCAGAGTCTGGAAGGGACTGCATTCCTGTCTGTCATGAGCAGATCACTTTAAAAGTGATAAGAAACATTTCTAAAGGAATGATGAGATGTGTCAAAACATTTTAAGCGTTAAAAGCAACAAAAGATTTGATTCTGAGCTTTCCTCCCCTGCCCAGCCAGAACTATTGTCATCAAGGATGCCTGAATCTTCCCAGAAGAAATTCTGTCTTTTTGTTTTCCCTCTACTAAATTTAAAAACAATTCTACAAGTTTAGAAATAACCTTATAAATTCTAGACCTATGACAAGTTTAATCAAGTAAAGTGAGCCCTCCTAGCAGCCAAAGCAACTTCTAGCAGGCTTGCTGGCACACATCAGGAGACATGGACACTATGGTCATTAAGAAGTCATGCATGCGCCCACTTTACACACTGAAAATCACAGAAGAGTCTAGAACCACCTCCTGTCCCACCCCATCAGCGTGACCCCAGCCATAGCTCAGTTTTAGCATTAATAACCTGAAGTCTGGAGAGGACACCCTCACCAAAGGTGGTTCAGGCCATACAGGGAAGACCACGCCTGCTCAGCACGGCTCTGAGCCTGATGGGCCATGGTCTGTGGACAGTAAAGTGTAGAGCTCGGTCTCCATCACAGCATGCATGAGTGTGCACTGGCACAGACATGGCAGCCATTCAGCAATTCCAGGTTTACAGAGATAATTTAAAAGCATAACAAATGGGCAAGACAGATTGACTTTATCTTTATCAGAAGATATTTAACAAGCGAAACTACCAACCCTACACCAATACCAGCCTCCACGGTAGCTGACCTCCAGCTTTCTCTCAGATGCTACCTTCCCAAAGGTCAGAGCTTTTCCCAATTGAGAGCGTGAATAAACCAAGTTTGCCCTGTGACAAACTTGGCGCTGACTCTGAAGCACATCGCCAAGCTCTCGCTGAGGGGGCAAGTGGTACTCGTGCCAGATTTGGCTCCTGGGGCACTCTGGTCCCACAGGAGTTGAGAGGCAGTACACATCAGTCACAATCTGATGAGCCAAGGAGAAGGTTCAGGGCATGGAAAGAGTCTCAGCTAGGAAGGTCTTAGAAGAGACCTGCAACCTCCAAAGAGCTTACAGAAGCATGATTTTCCTAGGAAGAAGGCAGCTTTTTGGCAACTTATTTCCAAAAAAATAAGAAATAGAAGTAAGTTACGTCATCATTTGCTGTCATCATTGTACCTTTTACTTCTCACACACCGATAACTCCTAAATATTTTTTTTAAATAGTAAAATTTAAAAAAAAAAAAAAAAGAAAAGAAAGAAGAAAAAGGCAGCCTTGTAGCTAATATCGCATGCTTCCTAGACAGGCAGAAGCTTTTTTTCAGGAGATCAACAGATCAGTCAAGCACAGGACTAGTCATTTTTGTGACTCTCATCAGGAGCCTTCTTGCCCTGAAAAGCCTTCATTGTGCTCTTTGAGGGCAGCAGCCGATGCAGACCTCCAGCGTCTGATGAACCCAAAAGGATCGGTGGCTGGAGGGAAAGGGGATGAGAATGGTGACCTTCCTAATAACTCCTGCAAAGTGACTCATCCTTTCACTGACAGCATTAACATCTCTGCTCCTGCCAGCTGGGCAGCTGCTCCAGTCCTCCAAGTAGTGAGGGAATGTTTTGTTCCAGAGATTGGGAAAGGGGGTGCAGGGAGGGGGAAACAACCCTTCTGTGTGCATGTGAGCATGCATGTGTAATTGCCGTATGATTTCAGCTATTTTGACCTAATAAGAGTTACTGCATTACTCATCAGCCTTGGTACGAACAGATGGATCTGCAAGAATTTAAAACAGAAGTGGAAGGAAAGAAGAGAGATGAGAGATGCCACAGACCCCAGGGCAAAAGGGCATCCTGGCCATGGGAGGTGGGGAGGTCCCACACTGCTGTGAGCAGCACCCTGGGCTCACTCTGAAGGATGACTTTCCATCTCTGTGCACTAAGGTGGCAGAAAACCCCATCCTTCTTCCAAACACCCAGACCCGACTTCTCCACTTGTGCTGAAAGAGTTTCTCATACAAAAGAAAAAGCACAGCTGACATTGTATAACAGTTTCTTTAAAAACCTCAGTATTTTTGTCACATTATAGGATCACAGCTTTCAGCTCTTCAGCATAAAGCTGCAGTACGAGGCAGTAAGGCTTGCTGGGGACACAGACTGCCTGGTTTTGCTCAGGGAGCATACTTGGTGCCTGGCTGATCAGAAAAGCCATGACAAGGCATCAAAGCAGAGTTGCTTTCCTACCTTCTGAAGCCTCTAGATTAACCAAACATGAGCCTCAGGTCCACAGGGTTGAGCCCACCAACATTAGGTAAGGACATTCAATGCACTGGAAGCACTGTTCCCACAGCCAATATTTACTTTTCCAAGCCAGAGCAGGCAGGCTTTGCCATCATGCATGGAAATACAGGCGGTTCTCTACTAAAAATACTTCTTACCCTTCCCCCTTTCTACAGCAAGTCTCACTTTCCCTCCAAAAGCTGCCTTTTTGCATAGGTCTCTGCTGACTCCACTGCCAAAAGGGAGGTGGAAGGAACATCTTTCTTATGCACATGCCTGGCTCCAGCAACATCCCTCAAAAAAAAAAAAAAGGAAAAAAAAAAAGGAGCCTTCTCCACCCAAGGACTTCATCCAAGTCCACGGGAAAACTCCAACTGGCTTTCACTTTGGAATATTGATTCTTACCTTCCTCCTCTGAAGCCACTAATTTTCCCCACCTCATCCTTCTATGCCCATATTCACTCTTTCCCTCGGCATCTTTCATGCAACCTCTGCAAGCTCTGCAGCATCCCACAGGTCTGCACCACAGCATTTACCAATGTGTCAATACAGCCATTCCTGCACAGGGTTGAAGGTGAGACATGATAGCATGGAAGAGGACCCAGTTAAAGCACAAAAGGCATGCGGACCACAACATCTACTGCTTGTGGGACGACTCTTCCCAAAAACATGTGAGGTGGGACCACTGAGGTCAGCCCTGAATGTCATCTCTGAGTCCCAGTGTACCAGGAAAGGGAGAGAGAAGCTTCTTGCACTAAATTACAGGTCTGGACTTCAGTGACAGTATCCCCAGTCAATGAAAACTTGCAAGGACCTGCCCAAGCACGTACAATTTCATTTTGAAATAAAAAGAACAAATTTAGGAACATAAAGGTTTTAAATTGTTGATTGGAAGATTTGCATGTAGACAGAGTATTGTTTTCTTCTCCTGGCTCCCTGGGTAGCAAAACAGAAAAATTATGTGTAATTAAAATGGAAACAGTATCAATTAGCTGTGATTCTCTGAGCTGTGGAAAGAGTAAACCAATGAGGAAAGACTGTTCTTGTCCTCTGGCAGCCTCTTCACATCAAGATTATTCTGAAGATATCTTAAATCCACTTAAGCATAAACTATGCAAACAAAATTTAAAAGAAATTGGTGCAGGTGGAAGGTTATTTACTAGCCAGTATAATGCTTGATCAAATAGATCCTGAGGAATTAACTTGATTGCTAGTACTTGAGCTCATTTCAACAACATTACATCCTTGTCCTCCTCGAGTTTTGCCCCTGAAGTTTAGAGTCTAATCAGGATGGGGCCAGGCTTATCTTTTACCTCTATAGAAAGTGCCCTTCACATCAACACTTTTAGATACTCCTAGAAAAAAAGGCCACACACAAGAACAGCAAAAGTTAACAATTTACTGTGTCCGGTCACGCAAAATCAGAAGCTTAAAAACAATGAGGTAGACGCCACAAAGATGTTACTTATAGGTCCTCTTAAGCAGAAAACATACTATTGCATAATAACAATTATAATTCTGACATAAAGGAGTGTTTTATTCCTTCTCAAAAAAAAAAAAGCCAAAAAAAACCAAAAACCACACAAAACACTTTTGGTTTTAATACAGACTTATTTTCCCCTCTGAGACGTTGCCAAGTCAGAAATTGCATCAGTTAAATCTATTAAAGTCACTGTAAATACAACTTGCTTGTCATAATTTAAGAGTGGTATATCAAGTGCACAGATCAGCAAACATTACCATTCCTGGTTCATATTAGCATTTCATGGGAGGACAGAGTCGGACCTGAACCTGATGTAGACAGATATTTCTGATAGCTCTCCTTTGCGAGAAGAATTGCAGACATGCTCAAAGCAAAGGAGGTAATGTAACAGCATGGTGCAAATCCTACATCCCAACTCAGCCTTCCACAAGCCAGACATTCACTAAAACACCACCAGCACATCATCCTCCCATCTTCTTCATGCATACCCTTTGGCTCAGCAGCAAAGGGGCAGAAGCACATAGAACACATTTGACCAAAAAAAAAGTCAATAAAATAAATAATTTTTTAAAATCACAATTTTGATCACTGTCCCTATGAAATAAGGACAACTTCTTCCTGCCACAGGGATGGTTTGTTTTGGTTTGCTGGTCTTTATAGCTTGATATTAACACACCTCACTTGAAATTCTTTCTTGTGAAAAGAAATAAAGGGTTGTTTAGCCTGGAGAAAAGGAGGCTGAGAGGAGACCTTCTCGCTCACTACAACTACCTGAAAGGAGGTTGTAGCAAGATGAGGGTCAGTCTCTTCCCCCATGTAACAAGCAGGAGGAAACGCCTCAAGCTATGACAGGGTAGGTTTGGGTTGGATATTATGTTAAAACTTCTTCACTGAAAGGGTTGTTAAGCCCTGGAACAGGCTGCCCAGGGAAGTGGTGGAGTCACTATCACTGGAGATATTTAGACAATGTGTGGGTGTGGTGCTTAAGCATATGGTTTAGTGGTGACCTGGCAGTGGTGGGTTAACAGTTGGACTTGGTGATCTTAAAGGTCTCTTCCAACCAGAACAATTCTATGACTCTATGAACAAACAAACAGCAATTTGCATTCCCTAAAACCTCAGGACTAGTCTGCTGCTGCCAATCTGGGGATTTTTGGCAGTATCAAGAGTGCACCTTGGAGCTGAAAGGAACAGTAACTGTGTGTGGCCAAGAGGAGCTTCTGCTCTGCACCAAGGTTAGCCCAATACCATGTGTCCTGCACGTTCTCTACCACAGTATGACCCTGTTGGCCTTCCTCCAGGCAGGGAACATGCCACCTTCATACCACCTGCCAGCACCCTTTCAAACTATTTGTCGAGTAGTTACTTGTGAATAATTCTTTTAGTGCTGACACATTTTATAAGTTGGCTGCAGATAATTAACGAATAGGGAAAAAATACAATTGCGTAGTAGAATAATTCATTGCTAATTATTCTCTCAGGTCTGAGAGAGCTGCTGACCTTCTCAATACATTTCTTTTAGTTAAATGAGTACAAACAGATGCTGACCTTCATCAAAACAGCCCTGATATATTTCCTGAGGAAACACAAATGAGAGTGTGAAGACATGACCAAACATATCTCAGCCAGTCGCACGTTAGTCATCAAGAACATTTTCCAAAGTGCTTACTAGGTTGTGATGCTTTGTGTTTTGGAGGAGGGTAAAGGGCATGTCACACCTCTGTCAATTCAAGTACAATGGTCTTGGAGTTGAGTAACTGAAAATCCCAAGGACATAAAATGAGCGGGTGTTTCAGATCATTTCAGCCATTGTTCTGCACATGTTATTTGTCAAGACAGCTTCTGGACCACCGTTACTCATCATTTGCATCAAGTTTTAAACTAGGGACAAGCAAGAACTGCAGGTTTGAAATGTGGCACCACACATCACAAATTAATGAGGCCTCTAGGGCTACGTGCAACACAGCCTCATCCCCCTGTACGTACAAACACACTCACACTGTGAATCAGAACCAAGAGCATCTTGCGAAGCACCCCCAGGGCTTTATTTAAAGGGGAAAAAAAACATGTGATTTGTCAAAGACACTACAGCTCCCTGGAAGGAATGAGATAGTCTTTCCTGAGTATTTGTACTTGTGGAGACTTTAAGATACTTGTCAGGAGTGGAAAATGGAATCGTTCTGGTTTTTAATCCTGAGCAGCTAGTCATTTTAAGGGCGAGTTTTCTACAAAATCATTTTTCTTGACCTGAATGGACACACACATACAGCCTCTGGCACATGTGAAAAGCAGTTAAGTCGGTATAGATGCTCCATTCAAGGCCCTCCTGAACAGAGGTGCCAATGCTACATAAAGACGGGTATTCATAGCATCTTCTTAGAGCAATTTCGGCCATCCAACTTGGACACTATTCGCAGCAACTAAACTCAGAAACCCAAGTTTCCTCTGCAGTGCCTGGAGTGAGGAGAGCGACCAAGCACAGCTCTGACTGCCTACACTAGGCTGGGATGGGCTGGGTGAGGACCACTGCTCCCCATCAAGCACTTTTTGAGACCCAAGTTAGTGGCTTGTGTGCAACACACCTCATACAAGTAAATGAGTCTGAAGGCTTTACTACGGGTTTGATTCCCAGGCTAATAGGTGCTTTAGGTAGCTTTGACAACATGACAGAATAAAGTGACCCAAATATCATGTACCCCTTTACCTGCTCAAAATTGCAATGATACACTTTCGCTTTTAATTTTTAAGGAGGAACTGACCAATATAGCTCAGCACAAATGCAGGTCCTGCTTGTCTTTCTAAGGCTTATCAAACCTCTACGCACTACTCTTTTCACCTACTCATTTCTGCAGACTCAAAACTAAAATGCTGAAAATATGAAGTAACTTTGTTCTAGCATAAAAATCCTTAATTACAGAAGAGAGGCTAAGCATCATCTTTTCATTTTCACAGCCCCATCTCTCTGCAGACTCTGCATGTATGATATGTACGTAACCTACAGGAGCTGCCTGCTTTGCAAGTACAGCCAAACTACCAGCAGTACTTGTAGCACCTTGCTATGAAAGTTAGTGCCCAAATCTACCTTTAACACAGGATCTGATACATGGAAATTAAGGGCTTTAATGCAGGATTCAGATGTGACGCTGGCTGAAGTGCTGATAGGAATAGCAGTCTGAGAGACCACTTTATCCTACCTGTGCCAGGGTGTTTCACATCACCCACAAAGCACTGGTTTTGAATTTCTAAAAGGTTGATCCAAGAGCCTACACTGCTGCTGATGCATCCCAAACAAGAAGATGGAAGGGCTGGTGGCATTACCAAACCCCACAGCCCTCTGATGGCTGGAAGTTCAATAGCTGAGACACAAGGGAAAATACAAGTCAATATTTGGGTAACTAGAAAAGGTAATCCATACCCTATACGGCAAAGCAAGACAAACAAAGGTTTAAGGTCTTCACCACTTGACCCCACGTATCATATTGACCCTAGGCAGTATGTAATCAGCCCCACCTCCAGGGTATGGATCCCCCATCCAGTGCTCCACTGACCAGGACATTTCTCAGAAAAAATAAATTCAAAAAACCCAAAGAGCTATACGAACAGGAGAACAAGTCCTACCAGTTCCCCAAGCAGGGAAAAAACCCTTCCTGGCAAGCAGGAGTGAAGTTTGAGATCTGTTCTGCAGCCTGTGCCCCAACAGGAATAACATCACTGCCATCAAAAGAAACCCTTCTTTCCTGAAGATCCACAAAGATGGCAATGAATGAAGGGACCCTTATATCAAGAAGCAGCCACTGTGTCCACACACAGCCTTATTATTAAAAAAAAAAACCCCAACACAGCCTTTTTTGTCTTTTTTTAAAGCTGCAAGTGAAGCTGTCCTTTGCTGAGCTGCTCCTCTGTTTGCATTTTTCAGATACCTGGAACACCATCTCTCTTACCAAGATTACACTCACATAACCAACAGGGACCGGCCATCAGTTCTCCCACAGAAGAATTGTTCTGGAAAAGGTGCCCAACTCTTCCAGATATAGATACTTTCATGCAGTGATCACGTTATCACTCAGTCCGTTTCTGATAGACCAAATGCACTAACCTCTTTAGATCTCACCTGAAAACCAGATTTCCTAGTACCCTCACCATTTTGCTGGCCTTTGCATTAACTATCTTTACATGCCAGCACGGATTTTACTAATAGTTCAGAGATGGACTATGGTCCTTTCAACATGAGCTTGACAGTTATAAGTAGAAGAAAAAAATTTTTTTAAAGGGGGAATATTAAGAAGATAGGCAGTTAACTTCTCTGAAGGCATAATATTTGTATGACTATTAGCCAGTTCTGACACCAAAGTCCCTCCCACAGCATAGGCACAAATTGTCATCTACTGTTCTCAGATTATCAGATGGCGTGTGTCTGGATTAGCACATCTAGCTGGAATAGGATGCAGAAGGAATTGCAGAGGTGGAGAAAAGCCTAGATCACCTGAGCAGCACAGGCAAGCACAGTATATTTTGAATGCCAGCCAGTGAGACTACGTTGAGTTGAACCACAGGAGGAAAAGCTTGCTTGAAAATACTCAGACAAAAATCAGTGTGACTTGTACCTCAGCAGGTAAAGCAGTTAAGCATCCAAGTCGAGGGTAGAAAGACACACAGAAAATGAATTCTCCTGCTGGAAAAAAAAAAAAAAGAAAAGTTCTTCAGAAAATTGGAGCTTCCTTTACTCTCACTTTTTATCAAAAGAGTGAAGGCGGCACTCTACTACTCCATTTTACAAACCTAAGAAAAATCAAAAGCTGCTTTAAAAAACAAGCACTTACCTAGGACTTTTCCCAAAAAGTCTCCCTCCCCTGCTTGCCATGCAGAAGCCACCCAACTTTATGAGGCTTGCAGCAAGGAAGCTCCCCTCAGAAATACCTGTCCTGCTCACCATAGGCTCTTGTGATCCCCAAATCATGAGTTTACAAGTGGAAACAGCTGCAGGACTGAGGGAGTGGCAGAACTAACATTCCTCCAACTCTCTCTTTTCCTTCCTTTCATCTTAGCACTAGGAGATGGGAACACTTGCAATGTGCTTTTACTTTAAAGTACTTTCCTTTGTTACCTTTAATGCTCTGTTTCCATGTTATGCATATTGCATAAGAGTCCTTGGGAGAGAAGGTTAAAATCCACTTTTGCCTCCACATAAGTGTTATCTGTTGTCCCTGGGGAAACCAAATTCAACTTTTGCAATAACAGCAGAGAGAACATAGAAAGGAGGAGTCTGGAGGAACCTGGGTCTGACCAAACTTCACTAATGAGATAAGTAATAAGGTCCATGTCTGTTGCAGGAGATACAGGTGGGGAGCTGAGAGCAATGAAAGGTTCTGGGCCTGGAATGAGATCCAGCGAGTACAAGGGTCAGGCTGACCATGGGAGACAGCCTTTCTGGAAAGGTCTTATTCCCTCTCCTCAGCTTGCCATTTCTCCAGCCTCTGTGACTACTCTTCTTGCTCCCATCCCTTTTCCTCTTATTGCCCTCCTTGATAAAAGTCAGGAGAAGCTCAAGGAGTACTTTGAAGCACTGGAGATCAGTGTTTGTACATCTTCTTGCTGTCAGCCCCGTCACAAGCTCCCACCTCCCCATGGTGGTGGCCAAGAGCTGGGCAAGCACAAGGCAGGGGTGGGCTTCCCATCTGGCAGGGACAAGGTAGGCAGGCAGCATTAGGAAGCACCTCTCGTGGACCATGAAGATCACCATGAAGACACAGGCTAGCTGCTGTACCCACCATGTTGAAAACCCTGCTGAGCCAGGGAGGGAGGGGGGTAAGTTCAGCCCGCCACACAAGGACTGCCAGGGAGCAGCCGCATCTTGGTGATGCTGGATTCTGCTCTCTATTAATAGGGCAGCAGCTTCCTGCTCCTGCAAGAGTCAGAGATGCTTTGAAATAAAAAAAATCGTCTTTTCCGGAGACCGATCAAAATAGACATCCAGGCTGCCTAAATCTGCAATGGAAATTTCAATCAACATTGAGTTTTTAAATAAAATTTGGATTCTCTTCTGGTTCAGAATGAACCAGTTAAAGAAATCAGATACACAAATAAGTCTTTTGGTCAGCTTTTGCTCTACACTAGCTCCCATGAAACTTCCCGTAAAGATGAGCACTAACTCTCAGAGGTCCCAACCCCTCACTCCTGTCGCGACACTGCCAAAGACACCAGCAATCAGGGTATCAAACCACCCAGAGGAAGTAAAGAATTGCCAGAAAATCTGTACAGGTAGAGACCCTGTTCTCCAGTTCTGGCAACTCCCGGTCAGCAAAACTCAGCCTCCCAAAGAGTTAACATTCAGTGGGCCAATAAAGTGTGATTGATTCATCGATAACGCGGCGCTGCCTTTGGGAGAGGGAAGAAGCCATCTCGAGAGACAAGTGAGGCGATTGTTTGCCTTCCGTGGTGTTCGCGGCGTGCCCTGCGGTAACCCTCGTGCTCTGCAGCCCTCATGGTGGTTGTTCCGAAGTTGGGTGCAGAGCTGTGCTTTCCCATGGCTGCCACTAATGACTTGCAGCTGTTGCTAATCTGTGCCTCTGATTTCCTTTGATTACTATGTGTATTGATGCCTGTGGTAAATAGGCATCTGCCAGGTGCCAGCACAATCAGGGGGAAAAAAAAAATATAAAAAGTTCCCTGTTTCAAATTCAATGTGACATTGTGCTTGTCGAGAGGCAGCCGTTTAACTATTTAAGGGGAACAGTTTCCTGGGCTCTTTGCTGGCCTCCTGGCTATGGAGGAGAGTCTCATGCATTTCCGTGATGGCAATCCCCCAGCCCCAGCTGTAGGAAATAGCCACAGGGAGAGAAGCTGGTGGCTGCGGGAACTGTCCCAGCCATGCAGCAGCCCACAAGATGTGAGTTTGGCTCTGCTGTCCCAAAGGACAAGGGTTCTCCAGCTCAACTCATCCCCCGTCCCAGGTGCAGTGTCCCAGACCTGCAGGAGGGCCTCTGCTCTTGTGCAAGGGCTTGGGCTGGCCAGAGGCTGCTTTCTCCTTGCCATGCTCTGCTCCTGTTTTGTACCATTCTGAAAAGCAGCAGGGCACCTCTGCTCTCAGTTCCAGGGTAAGAGTGGAGCAGCAGCTTCCCACAGCCCATTAGGAAAATATCTGTCTTGCTGGCAGCCAAGGCTAATATTAGATCTTCCAGAAGGAAGCGCGAGGGTCTCACAATAAGAAACATCTCTGGAAGAGTTTCCCTGGCAGGCTGCTGTAGCATGACCTCTTAGTAGCGCTCACATTTTGCCTCAGCCCCAGAGCCCCTCCAAGTGTTTCTCATTCCCCCCCGTCACAGCAGTCAGCTGAAGATACCACACAGCTGCTCCTCACTTCCATCCATCATCCTTCTTCCTGGTAGCAGGTAATTATTTCCAGCTGTTAATTATCCAAGACCATCACACCTGACCCATATTGTTTGCCTTTCATTTGCGCCTCATGTGAGGAAAATAAAGAAATAAAGGAAAGCCTCAGAGAGGCACCAGTTATATGCCAATGCTGGAGAATGGAGTAACCTGCCCTCTCAAAAGCTGCTTTTGTGATGCCTTCCTGGGGCGGGGGAGTCACTATTCACTTATATGCCAAGGGGCAGCAATGAGTTGAAGGTACAGGCCTGGAGGAGAGTCCCAGATATCCAAATGTGCTGCAGGTACAGTGTTTCTGTTTAGGCTTGTTGTTCTATTCCCTATTAGAAAGGAGGGAGTGCTCATCTTAAAGACCAGTAATGTTGCACCTGAAAAGCCAGAGGGTACACAACTGCAAGAGTTACATTCTCTGGAGCAGGGTTGTAGCTATACACTGATATTTCAGACTTCCTTCACACCAGGAAAAGGAGGCTGAAAATTTAAGTCACATATCCAAAAATGCCTGCACAATTTCCGTAGTTAGAGCAGTCCACCTTAGCTACCAAAAATTTACAAGTCGTCTGATACATATCATTATTATCATATGCTATCATTTCATCATCATCATCTTTATCATTTAAGTTTTGTGGAAAGTGGTAGATCTAACTCCTTATAGCTCGTTGGAAGAGGAAAGCTGAGCATACCTATCCTCCCAAAACAAGATAAATAAGATGCCTTAGAAATCGAAGGGCTCTCAGTTAAAAGGGATAGGACCGAACTCTGTTTCAAAGAGCCAGGATCACCGAGGGAGTTGGAGACAAGCTGACCCAGGTGCAGAAGGAGAAAGGCCCTTCATAGGTTGGCCACAGCTCATAGGAATGGTGTTGGGTTTTGAGCTGGGCAGCAAGCTACAGAAGATTGGGATTTTGAATAAAGATACAGCCTCATTGTTTGATTGCTACTGAGTTCAGGATAACACGACCTTGTACATGGGAGGTACAATCTGACTTCAGAGACAACTGAGTTCCGTCAGCCTTCTCTCCGAAGTGGAATAACCTTAAAGATCTCCATTTTTGGCTTTTGTCATTATGTCACACATAGTTGATGGAGAAAAAGACAACCAATTTTGTTAATTGTCACTGAACAAGAGAAAGCAAGAAGTCCTGTAATGACTGTGACACACATCTAAAGAGTTTTCTTTATCTTAAAGACTGGGTGACTTTGTGCTTGGAGCAACACCAACCCTCAAGACTTCAGCCAAGGAAGACCTCATGTTTCTCCCCTTTTAATCAACACTGACACTCCAGCCTTCCTCTGGGCTGTAAAACGGATGCCTTGATGCTCCCAGCTCAGGGAGGAGAATATGGACATTGGCAGAGAGCAGCAGAGCACAGTTCGTGGCACTTCCCAGTTAGCATGTTTCAACTCGCTTCAGAAAGTCACATATCCTTGCTCAGATGTCACTGGGGACTCAAGGGAGCGGGAAGGTTTTACATTTCAGCACTGAAACTCCCAGAGGTTTTGCCAAGTACTTACAAAGTTATTGAGAAGGAAAACAAGGACCCGGTTGGGCTTCTCCTTTGTTTAGGTCCTGCTCTGGGCTCCAGCACCTGAGCTGGCAGCTGCATCTCTCTCTAATGGCATGAAGGAGAAGGGACATTCACACTGTCAGCCCTGCTGGCATATCCTGTTTCTGTAAGCTTGCATCTTGTAACTAGCCTAAGCTGTTTTTTTTGAAGGAAAAGAAAAACATCTGACCTTTGGCATCAAAACCACACTGGAAACCAGCCGTTGCCTAGAACGTAACCGAGCCCTTCAGCTCAGCTTTCATTACAGCAAGATTTCCCAGGAGAAAATGCCCAGAGAACTGCCAACAAGGAGTTTTCTTAGGATTTACAGTCTTAGAGACCTGGTTTCTGCAGCACTAATACACACACCCCACCCATCCTGCTCAAAAGCTACTCACAGCCCAACGCTACCTTTGCTGGGACCACACTTCTGTTCCCATCAGCAGGGCAGGTGGGTGCCTGAGGACCAGCTGGATCCCAGAGGCAGGGAGCAGGCTCTCCCAGCCATCCCTTTCCATGCAGCAGCAGGGAGCACAGAGGTTCCCTGCCCTGGATAACACAGGCAGGGTCACTCCCCACAAGGGAAAAATGGGGATCAGGCCAAGACGCAGAGTCTTCCCCTACTTTCCTAGATGGATTTGCACAGTTACACTGCCCCTTGAGCATTGCTTCACCTCCCAGGCACCCTGGGCAGCATTGGGTCCTGGTGACTGTAACAGCCCCTTTTACAGCTGCAGGCTCCATGAGTTAGTGGAGTAGGGTGAGTGCCTAGCACTGGATAGCTGTGCTGCTCGGATTGCCACTCTAATCTCTTCCCACCATACCTAGGAATGGTTATAAAGATAAAAGAGAAGCTGGAAAATATTATTGTATCAAGGTAGATCTGTGGTATCCAGATTTTGTGCGGTTCTATTGTATTCTCCTGTGCTAGCTCTCTATTTTTAAAGTCTAAGGTAGGAAAAATAAATTACTCTCAACCTGAGTGTGAAAAAGAGTTTTCTTTCCTACTGGCATCTTAACTTTATCTGATAATGAGACCCAAGTAATTTCCTTGAGTTTCAGCTGCAGCAAGTAATGAAACAGTGAAATCTTTCTTTACTGATTAACAGTATTAGGCTTCTAGGGAACTGAAGCAATTCTCCAGCCTCGGGGAACATTAGAAATTTGCAGGTAATCCTAACCTCATCCGTGTCCCCTCTGCCTCCCCAGCTCCCGTCTCGCTCAGTATGGTAGGTCAGCAGCACTGCAGCAGAACATAAATTCCCAAATCATTGAACTGATTTAAACCTCTTGGGGGTAAAATGTAAAAAAGTTTATGGTATTTGTGTATTTGTTTGCTGGGTTTTCAAATCCTTCAGGAACACAATTTCAAGATTTTTTCTTCACAAGCAGGAGATGAGGTCTACTTACTCTCCTTTGGGATTTCCAGCTGTCTCATCTCATCCAAAGTGCACAGAAGGGCAATGAGAGGCTGTTAACTTCAATGGGCTCTTGAGCAGTAGGCTTCTGGTCAAACACCTAACAGCAGTTCCATCCATACAAAAGCACATCGGCCTACAAGGCTATAGCTGCGTTCAAGGCTGTGAATCCATGTCATTTTTCATTATATAAACTCCACATCTTCCCTCACAAGTTTTCAGATGCATCAGCACACGCTCCAAGCCTCAATGCTTGTGTGTTACAGTGAATGCACACCCATAGAAAGCAGCTCAGCTCATCTGCAGTTTTCTTTCTGCAGCCAGGAGACCATAGGCAGTCACAGGCAGAAGCGGTCACATTTTGAAAAATGTGTAGAAGTGTTGTAACTGAGACCGGTTATGACAATAACTCATAGCTTGTTACAGAAAGAATAATCTAGAGTCTTTGTAGAGAAGCTTTTTGGAAAATAGCTCCTAATTTCAATGCCCAGATGGATAGCATCTAGTTTCTAAAGGATGCTGAATATCTGTTCTCTGGCAATAAGATACTTCTGCAAGTTTCAGGGGCTAGGCATAAAAAAAAACAAAAATCCTAAAAAGGCACCCCAAAGTTTATCAACTACTTGGTTGCAGGCTGCCACAGAGTCTTTCTTTTTCAGTCTTGAGACAACCATGTAAGATTATGAAGCTACAGGCAAAGCTTCAAGAAAGTCGTTTTCTTTCCAAATGCTGTATCATCCTCACTGATGCTTGTGGACCTGCTGCTCATGGTGTCTGCACAGTAACAGAGCATGACGTTGGCTCTCAAGTGTGTGGCAACCACATGCCTGCCTGCAGCAGAAGTCAGTTGCACACACTCATGCATAAGCCTACTATTTGTGTATTAATTGAATAAGCTTTCAAAAATAGTTTAAGCAAATTAGTTCCTGACACATTGCACATCTTGAGCTTTACATTTCTGGCCTTTCATTCATAAGCGATCATCTACAGAGTGAAAAGAAGCACACTTCACTCTAATTAGGGAGGAGCTAATTATCCTCCATCAATTAGATCCTACAACACTTATCTGTAAACAGTTGCTGGAAAGGTACATAACAGATTAGTGACTGAAGACCTAATTAATAAGGAATAATGAGCTCCTTCCTGCATGAGATGGAGGAAATGTGCTCTCGCTCCTTGAAAAAGCCATAATAAGGGCCATAGCGCTGACCAAAAATGTGGCAGGTGTAATTTTGTACATAAGATTTTTCTGATTTTTACATCGACGTGCAGCATGTGCTTTCCTGACTTGCTGTGCAGCAATGCCACATTGCTCTGTGTGCCTCTGGAATGGTTGTGCCTGCCTGCAAATGCATCCAGGCTGCAAAGTCTCCCCCCAGGAGAGTTGTTGTGAAGGCTTTATGGTGAGCAGAGACCATGGAAACGCTGGGGCCTCATACTCTCTTCTTGGTCTTCTCTACCACTGGAGCAGTGGGTTTCTTCTTGCTCTGTCTCAGGGCACACAGACACCAACTGACGTTCACTGCTTTTGTAAAACTTCACACACACATCAGTACTGCATTTTCTCATCTTCACTTCTCTGACTTTCAACTCTTGGAAAGTGTTTTCTGAGCCTTACGTTGCCTTCTGAGCCCCATTTTATTGCCATGGTTTGCCTCTGTCTTTCTTAAAGTGTGGTTTCCAGAATTACGCTCTCCTCCACCAAGGATATAGCATTGCTGAGTTGAAAGAAATGCTTCTCTCCCACATCCCACCAGATAAGTGCTCTCTTTTTAATGACAGTAACCGTGCTACCAACAGACTGAGGCCAGACCAGAGCAAGCCCCGTGCTACCTGAGGTCACATCACTATTTTTAGGCACACAATTTGTTCATACACCAGTGAATTAGTAGCATAACTGGATATATGAATTGAGAAGAAACATCTTAACAAGTCCACTAAGTCCAGTGTGGCAGAGGTCACTCCTCTCTGACTAGAGATACTTACAGACCCATCAGTAATTTCTCCTATACCGTGCTTTGCTACCTTCTTATAGGACATTCTCCAGAGTCTTAAACCAAGATACACCACACTCACCACTTTCCCCATACCCACCTGGACGACCGTCCCATCAGAGAACAGAATTGGGCTGGTTCAACACTGTTTGCTCATGACAAACTCATGTTTGTTGAGTTTTTAATAGTTTAAATTCTCTTGATACTTAGAAGAAGGCATTAAATAATTTGTTCGGGTATCTTTCCAGGCCTCAGTGTTAGACGACCTGGTTAAATATTTCCAGGCTCTTTCTCCATCTTTTTAGAGATACGAATCATCCTGGTTTATCCTCAGACCCCTGAATTAATTTCTTCTTCACCTTATTTTGCTGATCTGAATACATTCAGCTTAAGTTTTCATTTATTTTGGCCAGATACTTCCTTCAGACAACTGAAGAAAACGTTGAATTTTCCAGCACTTGTGTCTCATCTGCTATTTCTACTACTTCAATTTATAGATGTATATTTTCCTCTGCCCATTTATAGAAAGGTGGCATTCTAGCTTTTTTTCCTAATTGGCTTTGCATGCAATTTTTTTTTTTTTGCACCCTAGTGTGTTTATGCTGCTTTGTTGCAGTCACCATCAGTTACGAGTCCCTGTTTCTACCTATCACACAAGTCCCTTTGATTTCTAGGTCTTGGCTCCTGGTGCAGCTGAATGCTGGTCTCCTGCTCAGCTTCCTTTCTTTCACATCAGGATAGTTGACCATTCTGCTTTTGTTAACAGCAGTTTCAGTAACTGATGGTTCATTTATCTTTAGGATTATCTTCCCAGAAGACACACATTTACCTGTTTCCCAGGCTTGTTGATGTCTGCTTTTTGAAGTTCGTTACCTTTTTTCCTGCTCCTTTCACTCCTTTCTTTCCTCAGAACAGCGATTCTGTTGTTTCATAATTGCTTTCACTCAAATTGCCCTCTACTTCTGGTTTATTTCCATCCATTCCTCCCCTGCAGAATCAAATCTTAAACCAGACACTGCTCTGAGATTTCAGTACTATAAACCCTGAGCTTGCATTAACAGGGAAGACAAACACATGCATCAAAGCGATGGTCTGGTGTTAAGGCACCAAGGTGTCTCACCAAGGTGCCTCACAACCTCCCTCCAATGGAAGAAACACATCATGTTATAGTAAAACCAAACTCTGGATTCCTTTCAATGTTCTTTATCAGTATTTACTTTAAAGTGTTGGGAAATAAATATTCTACAGATTGGTCAATTATCAGTCAATAAAAAAATCCTACAAGTGTCCGATGCAATTTCTTCTAGCCCAGATCAAACACAAGTCTAACTTGGAAGTCTTTGAAAAGTTAGGAAATAAATTATTCCTGAGGAATCACTGGCAGAGGTTACATAGAAGAAAGAGCTCAGAAAAACTCAAAACCCCAGAAAATTCCCTGTTAGTAGCTGCCCTCTCCTGTTAGTTCAAGAACCTCCACAAATGATAACACTAGTACAGACTGACAAATACTTCCTAAGAGGGACTTGGGCCGAGGCTGCTTCAGGCTTTACACCAAGTAGATTTTGTACAGGATGAGGTACCAGAAAGCCAAGGCATGATCTGGCTGGGAGGGGAGGAGTGGAAGGGCCAGGGTACCCCAGCCCATTCCTCAGCATATACAGGCATTATGCACTCCAACATCGCTCCTGAAGCGCGCATAACTCTGCGCACCCAGGAACAGGCAGCACAGAGGGATGGACAATGATTTAGTGCACACAAAACCAGATACACTGAAGCTTCAGGGTGGTTTTTGAAGAAGGAATGCATGAGAGCAGAGATTGTTTTCTGGAAACATTGAAAAGACCAATTTTAGAAAGCAACAGAGGAAATGGAAAGAAAATTGGTTGCTTCTGTACCTAGTGACCTGAGAAAGTCCTCAACTGGAGTGCCATCTCCAGTTTTGGGCATCCTTTTTCGAGGGAAAAAAAGGACTAATAGGAAAGTATTTAGCATAGAACCAGAGGAACAAATCAGAGGTCTCAAAGGGGTTGCTTGTGAGAAAAGTCAGGTTAAACAATGCCAGTTCATTCAAAGGAGAGAGAACCAATGGAAAGAGTTTAAGAATTAAAATATTTTTATCCCAGAAAATCTGTTTTTCATACTGAAGACAAGGAACAGATGTCCTACAGCACCATGTTAGTGAGGAAACAACAACAAAAAAATCAGGTTAAACAACAGGAATGGGATTAGTCTGATTAAACACAGGTGTCTACACTGTAGGCATCTTCAGCTGAAGAAATCTACATCAGTGAAGGTTACAGTGAGATTCATTTTGTCCTCAATAGAGGACTACAGACAAATTCATCTCCACTGGACACAGAGACTAGAGGTTCATTGAACATCACTACATCCAAGACTGCTAGGTCAGAAGAACAAGTTGGCAGAGATGACTCCCAGCTTACTGTTGAGGGCAGCTGGCACAGGAGCAGACGGCCAAGGCAAAGTGGTGGGAGCTTCACCCCTTCTAAGGGCACTCAAACAAGCCTGAGGCAGCAAAGGTTTCAGAGAAGCTGGGCCCTTCTTTGGCGAAGCAAAGTGGGGCAAGTTATCCAGTGAGGTCCTTTCAAGACACCTTCCCCTATATTGCAGCCAACATCCAGGGGTGGTCACTTGAGGTGTAAGAGCTTTGTCTACCCAGTATGGCACAGCTACATCACTGCTTCAAAAAGTTGCTCTCATTTGTTCATTGTTGGCGATCACTGCAGCAGAATTGCTCTTCTACAGACTCAGACCCATACAAAATACGGGTGCCTTTGCCAAGGGTATAGTAACCTATATTTATTTGTCACCTTCAGTGTACCAAGCATCCATTGTTAAACCTCTGCAAGCAAGTAGCAACTCGCAATGCCAGTAGCAGTAGCAAAAGCAAGTTGAAATAAAGCTTGTGATGAGCTTGACTTGCAGTCAGAGAACCAGAGCAGGTAGCTTGCCATTGCTGGTCACAGCACGTGGTGGCAGGCAGCAGCACAGCAGGCACTCCTGCTAACTTACAGTCCCTTTCAAGCAGTATTTTTGGAATATAGCCTCAGTCGGCAGTGTTCCAAGATGTGCCTCATCTGGGCTGTTGAAGAGAAATGACAATGGGGGGAATAAAAAAAAAAGAAAAAAAAGAAAAGGCCTTTAAGATCATCAAGTCCAACCATTAACCCAGCCCTGCCAAGTGCACCACTAAACCATGTCATTAAGAACCACATCTACACATCTTAAATCCCTCCAGGGATGGTGACTCCATCACTGCCCTGGGCAGCCTGTTCCAGGGCTTGACAACCTTTTCAATACAGAAATTTTTCCTAATACCCAACATAAACCTCCCCTGGTGCAACTTGAGGCCGTTTCCTCTAGTCCTGTCACTTGATACTTGGGAGAAGAGACTGACACAAGGTAAAGCCACAGCTACAGCTCTGCACCTCCACTAACCACTGCAGCAGGCAACCGTTGCAAAAGCCGTGACACTTGCTCACATCAGCCCTAGCACACACCAAAAGAGTGCTGGTGAGAAAACAGGAGGAGGAATGCCCAAAAAAAGAGAACGAGGGAAGTCTGGTTTCACAGAGGATGTTTCATTCCAGCCAGAGACCAGTGTTGTGACCATGTCCAGTGCGACAGGCACAGAGCAGCTGGGACTTCTTGGGACTCTCATTCAACCACGCATCAGGCAGAAGTATAACTGGACTTAAAATATTTTTACACAAAAAAAACTCCCACGTATGTCAAGGTGCAGCTGAAGGTTCCATTTATCAAGGATCTTAGTAATAAATCAATATAAGTAAACTTAATCTACTATGAATATTTACGTATTTAATAAGAATACATACAATATTTAGCTATAATATAAAGAAGTAAAATAAGGCTTCAATGAGAATGTTTTAAAGAGCTATTATCTCTGCAAAACAGGGACCATTGGACTATAGACATTTTATCAACTAACCTTGAGCTCTCTGCTCAGGTAGATCCCACAGACATGAAATCAAACTCCAAAAAAGCCATTTTGACTCAGACACAGATGACCCTAAACAAACAGATAGTCCAAGTTTCTGCTGAATTGGAGCCAAATCCCTGTTGCAGATCAAATCCATGGCACTTACTGTTAGCTCTGCCTTTTTCACACTTGGTCCCACAAGGCACAGCTCAATGGCACCAAGGTCAAAATTGCTGCTCTAGACCCAGACCTGGCTCTTCCACACACCCAGGTGGCTGTGAGACATCAAGCCATCACTCTGGAGCCTCTCTGTCAAAGCGGCAGAAGAGCCAGGACCTTGCCCTGTGGCATGTTGGCCACTTACACCAGCATCCTAGCCACTTATTGAAGCATCCATGGTTTGGGGGAGGTTCACAAGACATCTGATGCGTGATTTTATGGGCTACCTCAACAAAATCTAGATTCAGAAACATTTAACACACCCATGGTTACAATCTGGACTTGTCAAACCATTCTTCTGAGCAGAGCCAGCTCCTTTCCCAACCAGCCAGCTCTGCAGCTGCCCAGCAGCACCCAGAAGAGCAGCTCCCTTAGGGCAGAAAGCAGAGAGAGGAGGAATGCCCGCTGAGGTGAATCCTAACCAGTCCTAACCAGGACTGGTTAGGATTACTGTGTCAGGAATTTGTCCCTCTTTACTTGCCACAAGAAATACTGGACAAACCTGATGGCAAACCACCTTTCTTTCCACGTCAAGGGCACTGGAAGGAAAGGCAGATTTCAAGCTCAAAAATCATTCTTGTTTGTATGAAAGCAAGTGTGCCTTCAGATCCATAAAGCCTCAACGAAAAGTGAGAAAATATTGTCCAGATAGAAGCACTGGTTGTTTTTTTTTTTTTAAATGTGTACAAGGCATCGTGATCTAGTGAAGAGAGGAAAGCCTTGGCACCAACTCGAACAGAAAAGTGAATCTGTGTGGACCTGGCTGCCAATGCTTCCGGCTGCTCTTCCCACCCCAGGGATGCTCCAGCTGGGAATCAATTGATCACAACGTTAGAAACCGACACGATCACGTCTGTTTCCTTTCTGCGTGTATCCACCACTAGAGGTCATCACGTATCTCCTCCTCTGGAGAACGTTGCCCTCAGTTAAACCCCGGTGGCTGAACACAACAGGAAAAAAAAAATCACATACTGTTAAATCAAACTCTCTGCTTGAGGAGTTCCAGCCCAAATGACTGGTAAGAGACGGCTGGGCAGAAACTTGAAGCCTGTGATTTTTCCTTTCTTAGCATCCAACACTCAGCCTGGGGGCTTTAGGTTTGATACACAACAATCTCACTTGGGTTTCTTGTCCAACTTATATCTTCTGGCCTCCTTCCAAGACAAAGCCAGGCTGTTTTTTATAAATCCATCCACTTAACTGAAGCGATGTCAGGGGATTATAGTTTACCTGTGTGCTTACACATGCACACCCAGACTTCAAAGGGCACACACAGCTTTCTGCCTCTCGTGCAAGTAAAGCAAAGCACTTTCTCGGCTGTTTTTGTTAGTTGCTCATGGAGTTTTGAAGGCCTGGTTTTGGTCCTGATGCAGCTGGCTGTGAAGTTGACCTCAGTGTTAGCAACACACATGGCTCTTAGAACAAGGAAAGGCCGTGAATGTGAGTTCATACGTAATAACTTTTTTCCTCTGCCTCAAACGTGACTTCACTGGAGTCAGCTTCTGATTTGGTTTTTGAGATCATGGAAGCCAGTTGGTCATTTTGATGTCATCAGACATATTAAAGGCAAAACAAGGATAGAGGACAAGAACTCAAGTGTGACCTCTGCTAGCGTTTGCTTCCCAGCCCTTATTCTAGCAAAAGAAAAAGTAACACAGAACGGCTCTGGAAACCTAAAGTGGCTGAAACATTTGTTAGTTGCAAGGAAAGATATTACAAACATTGGGTTTTGATATCACCGATATCTGAGGCTTGTGAACTGTCATCTAAGAAGTTTGGAGTATGTGCTCCTGCCCTTGCTATGCCCTAAGGCAAATTACCCATGGCTTTGTTACACCATGATTTTGGGAAAAACATTGTATTTTCATTTGGCAACTCCAAATGACAGAGAATTCCCCATGTTGCCCAGGCAAACTGTTCCAAGTTAAACACACTCCTCATTACAAACTGTCTGTTTTCTAGTCCAAACTGTGCAACAGTGTGGGTTTTGGATAATGCTCCATGAGAAATAGTCTTTTCCATTTGTAACTTGCCATTATTAAACCTGTTGAGTGGTGTATGCCCAGAGTTTGGTATTTGTGGGCTCAATTTCTCCAGAATATTTCACTGGGACAAGTCAAAGTATAAAATCCTTCCTGCACAGTGACACTTGGTCTTCAAGTGTAACCAACAACAGCTCCATTGATGCAGAGGATACGCTCCTCTAGCCTACAGCACCCAAAGTTGTACATTGCTCCAGAATTAAACCCCAGATGTGGCATGCTCAGATGTTTCACGAATCTGCATTCCTGATGGGATCAGCAATGCACTGGCCATGAGGAGCCAGCCAGGCCCTGCAGCAGTTCTGCCACCCTCATACTGCATCCTCCACAGCCACAAGCCCAAAGACTTGCAGGAACACTTCTCATGCTTCCTGCTGGAGACAAACCAGGGCAAAACAGGGGTTCAACAAACCCAGATGGGCTTTATTAGTTACAGTGCTGTGGTATGGACCAGGGAAGGAATGTGTGCATGTAGGAGTGGAAATGCCTTGTGTTGCACCATACAGCAGGATTAGAAAGCCATTCACCTTGGGGAAATGCTATTTGGAGAGAGCTCTGCTTTTTGCACAGCTTTCATCATCTGAGAGTCATCTGCACACCTCCAGGAGATTTTTTACTTTGCCTCTGATTTTGTACCTCTGCAATGTTCAAAGTGTAGCAAACCTATGATGGCAAAGACAGGTTCACCTTCAGAGGGGGGAAGTGTTACACCACCACCTCCTCGTGAGGCTGTCTGACCTACAAGCAGCCCTGACTGACCGCTCTGATGCCCACCTGAGTGCACTGTCAGCTCCCCCAGGCCACAAACACATCACCTTCTTGTGTCCAAACAAACCTCCAGTGAAAGGGATCATCATCTCCAATTCCCTTGTAATAGTCTTTAAAAGATTACAGATGGATAAACAGTCACCACCTTTTTAAGACCATCGCACCTTTGTTCTCTTTTTAACAAGAGATCATTAACCTTGTTTTAAAAATACACAGGTTGGAGGGCAGTGGTTTGAGTGTTATACTCCTGCCTGGCTACACGCACTGCCCTTGGTGCCAGCAGTTTATATCCTATCAAGGATTTAAGCTCTTCTGGGATTATGGCAAGGTTTTCATGATGGCTGAAAGCAAGGGTCATTCCAAGTAATTACAGCAGCTGCCCCCAAGGACATAGGCAGCAGAAATGATTTATCACCGTTGGCACCACATCTCCCTGAGGTGCCAGGGAACAAAAAAGACTGAAGCAATGGTAACGAGATACCTGCAGTATTTTGTGTCCTGCTCTCAGCAGCTGAAGCCCTCTCAGTGGGGCTCCCTGCAAAGCTTCAGGCTGGGAGGAAGGCACAGTGAAAGGGGGTAGAAGGAAAAGTCATCTTGTAATACTCCATTTTCACCACTGTTCCTGCAAGCCATGGTTTGGAGGTGGAGTGGAGGGGTCTGCTAGGTGGTAACAGGAGACAAAGGGATTAGTTCTTGCCGAGGGTGTTAGGGACACAGGAGAAATGCTTGCACAGATGTAACATATTTGTACTGGGATGAACAGGTGACAGCAGCAGCACCACACACAAAGAAGCTCCAGTAAACTTCCAAAAAATGCTTCCCTGGTAAGAATAGTCTCTTCATCATGTTATAATTTCAGAAGCAGTAAATGGGCTCCCAAGTTTTAGGGTGAAATCTTGGCCTACTCAAAATCCATAGAAGCTTCTCCCTTGGAGGTGAAAATATGAGGATTTTCTACAGAAACCCAAGCTTGGGAGGAGTCCAGTTTTTAAAATTAAGATGAACTGCAATCCTATTAGTTTCCTAGAGCTGGGAGGGCCAAGAAATATCTCATCCCAATAAGCCATCTCCAACAACAAACTGATGTTCTATTCATCTGCCTTGTTGGGTCTTCCCTACACCTCTCCATAGAAAAAGGAATATCTTACGGGTCATGGTCCATCATTATTAGTGAGCCTCAACCACCCAAGAATTCAAAAATAAAGGTCTTTTTCCTTTCTTCTTGAGACCATTCCAGTTTCCTCAGCTAAGTTTTTATTGAGGGCTTCTCACCATGTGGACATTACAAGGGCACCATTAGGAGGACATCAGCAAACAGGCAAAGCAAACCTGCTCCAACGTGGAGCAGCAATGCTATGTGGGGAAAAGAGACAGCTCTAATTGTTTCTACTTTGGGAAATAACCTTATTCAATGACAAATCTGCTTCATGACTGATTACCCACTGAAACCTCTTAGAGTGCCAGAGCTGCCTACGGTTGTTTTGCAGGAGATACAAAAAAAACAAACCAGAAAGACCACGACATATCAGGATTACTTTCCTTGCTGTTTAACTTTGCAAGTTTAGCAGCTCCCTTTGCCGTCCGACACTACACCCAGGTATTTTTGGAGAGTTTTATTATCCCTGGAAGTCACTAGATGGCAGCAAGGAACTACACTTGGGAGCCCTATGGGCCACCTCCACCGGGGGTCCTCAGCTCACCCCTGCCTGAGGGCAGGGCCAGCCCCAGGGGGCTGGCAGCCAACCTTCCCCAGGAGTATTAATCCCTTTTAATCAGGAGACCTGTTCCTTGGGGTACAGCTTGCTGCCCACCATAGTCCAGCAGCCTTGCAATCCCAATAGCATCTTTCACACATTCCAAGGTCAAACTGAGCCCCAGACCTCACAGGTTTCACAACACAGACAAGTGTTGCCTCTGCAATTAGTTGGAGGGTTGTTTCCACTTCCGAATTACTCTTTCTGCCCTCTTTGTCACTCCTGCCCCGCATCACTTCTTGCTTTCCCAACAGTCAATGTTGTACATCCAGGGGGTGGAGAGGGATCTGCTGGAAGAGCCCTCAGTCACCTGCATCTCTAGCCCACCCCAAATCAGGGTCTCCAGTAGGAAATACCTCCTCAGAGCATCTTTCCACTGCCAGCCCCTGGTTTCTTCAGTAGATGCTTTCTCAAGCTGTGTAGAAACAGCAGGATTCATACACACTCAGCATAAAACAGCCAAGTGCTCTGTACTGCACTTTCTCCAAACCTTCCTCAGTTACTGGCCATCTCATCTTGGCATTGCCTCCCCAACCCAAATCCTTTCCAAGGCCCTTCAGCCTCCTCTCAGACCCAGCCATGACCCACTTTCTCCATCTCTTCCCCTCCAATAGGGCTGTTTTCTCCCAATGATAAATTTTGCACAGCCTTTCAGGGCTGTTCCTCCACACACTGACTCCTTCAGTTCAAAGGCCTCTATTTCTTCCATCAGCCTCTCCTTTATTTTCTACTAAAGCCACCTTTCTCCCTTCATATACCTGTAATGATTTGCATTACAGCTCACCCAGCTTATCCCTCCATCTTGACATACTTCCAGAGATGTACTCCTCATCTGCCTGGAAGGTCGAAGGGTGGAAGGACAGAGGAGAGAGCATAACCAGGGTAACCCACTGGATTTATTTCACTCTTTTCACTATTCACTTACGGGCTACAGAAACCCTTTGTCACCTGCTGGGACATGCATTATGCAGCATTTACCCACACGATATCCCATGACAGCTTTTCTCAAGGGGGAGGAAGCTCAGCACAGCACGGCTTCCTGTATATCCCACCTTCACCAATGTGTTGATGCCTCCTATCCAGGGGTGGAAACAGCAACAAGGAGTAGGCTATTTAAAATTTATGGCATTGGGCTCAAACTCTCCTGTGGCACAAGAACTAGGAGCATCAAGGCTACTCACAGGTTTGCTTTCCCCAGTTTTATTTCCCACATCCAGGCACCCTGCTGTGCAGCCTCTTGAAACATACACCCTTCTCAAGGCTCTTGGAGCAATGACAACCACTGGCTACCTTCAGAGATTATTTTAAATATCTAAATTCTTTTCAAACACTGCCCAAGAGAAGCTGAGGAGGTTGTACTGGAGTACAGCATCATCCACCATGCTCCATTTTTAAGCTTGTCCTTTAGATGAAGGTGATGGGACAGGACTGAGGAGAGTCTTTGGTCTACTGCAACACAGTGCTGATATTCATGCCATACAATATAAGACATACACGCCCTGTATTCACTTCTACAAGCTGCCTGCCTCTTCCCAAGGGGTCCCAAGCTTGCTAGTACCAATCTTGAACACAAAAATCCATTATTCCCCCAGCATCACATCAGTAATATCCACCTCGTAAATCCCTCACCAGCAGCAGGAGATACAATGAACATCTCTTACCTGAAGAGGGATGAGATCTAACAGCCAGAGCTCAAGTTACAATTCCTCTTTGACATCAGATGCATTTAGCATCATGGGCACCTTGTCTCCCTTTTCTGTCCTCTCCCCAACACCTGACTCCTGACACTTACACCAGAGCAGCCCACAGCTGAGGAAACTCCACATCTCATCTCCCCTCTGCAGCCTGCTCTGCCACAAATGCCTGGTGCAGGACCCAGCATCTGCAGCAGCAGCCTTCTGCAGCCAGGACACACCTGGGCAGGGCTGAGATGTTAGCAGAGAGGTTCAGCATCTCTGAGCTATGACCCCATGGCAGGTGGTGAGAGAGAGCTGCCAGTGCTGCCAACAGGCTGAAATATTCAGAAGTCATTCTTCCAGGCTTGTACTTTGTGCCTCAAAGCTGCACAAACTTGACCAGCTAACCCAGCTCCCCTCTCTACTAACACTGCCCAGGTCCCTTTCCTCACTGCACTGGGTGTCTAAGGACTGAAATGTGCAAAAAAAATACAGTAAAAATTAAAATGGGGAGTTCTTTCATACTGTTTACACATGCTTCTTCTCTCCTTGTTAAGGATGCTTTCCCCCCTCTCTGGTAAAACTGCTCCTTCAAAACACACTGTAGGGCTTTTGATGGATCACCCAGCCCCAGCTGGTCTGCTGCTGTACCCCTCACTGGTATTTTTGACTGACCCTGTTCAGAGAGAGCCCCATTTCCCTCAAGGGCTGTGACTTCACCCATCTGCTTCTTCCAAGCACTTAATCCAACCCTCTGCAGCACAAGCCCACTGATATTTGCACCATGTTTGCTGGCAGTAGCCAACCTTCAGCCACACCAAGCTTTCCTGTCTGAACTGACAGCAGCCCCAGGAAGACCCCAGGGGCTGCCAAACAGAGTCACTAGCATTTCCAAATGCTTCGGAGCTCATGCCAGAAAGAAAATTAAGCTTTTAGCAGGCAAAGGGTAACTATTTTCTAGTGCCTGCCCAGAGATAAACAGGTATTAGTTTTCTAAAAGGCAAAGTACTGGCAATATTAATCAGCTCCATTTAGCAGCTGCTGGGAAGGTCAGTCCCCAGCCCTCACCACAGTGGCTTCTCCTCCAGCTAGAGCACACATGCAGATTTGGCTCTTCAGTGGTGCTTAGCCAAAACCCCTGGGTTAGTTCTCCACTCTGCCCTGCTGGGAAGGCAGCTGCCTGGCAGAGGGGCAAGATTATCAGCAATCCCCCTTAAGCCTCCTCCTTGCCATTGCCTGGGATCATACCTGCAGAAAGTAGAAAGCTGCAAAGAAATGTTCCCAGAGAGCCTCTAAGTACACAATGGAAATTCAGGTTATTTCCAAACTTGCAAAGGCTCTGGTTCTGCAAGTAATAGCAAAAGTTCCCATATAGAGAAGCATCTGAAATATGTGAGAGATGTCCTTTGAGTGAAAAGGAATGAACTCCACTTTGCTCCCACTGAGCCTCACACATCACAGCTGAAGTGCACAGCCATCCGTGTTAAAACCCTTGCCATCTCAGTTAATGGGAGATTGCATCACCCCAGCCACTTAAAACATCTTTGGACATGTTAGGTGTTGTGGCATTTGGAGAACTAACCTACTTCCACCAGCTGGATGTACTCCCATCTCCAGAGGGTCTCCCACTGCAGCACAGCCAGCGAGGGCAGGGGAGGTTGCACCCAGCCATGCTGCAAATCAGCATTTAACCTTCCTGTCACAGCAAAGGGGAAATTGCTGTGACTGAGTCCATGTAGGGTCAAATGGCATCAGGTTGCCCCATTTTTATTCCCACTCTTGCTGAAGGTCAGAGGACAGAGAGCTGGACACCATGCAACAGCTGGCACAGCCCCATCCTCTCCTACCCATCTCTTTCCAGATGTGGGGAGCAGGCACCTTGTAAGCCAGAGGCCATGGACTGCCTCATTAGCCAGGCAGAAAGCCCCCCCACAAGCATGCTTCAGGTCCTTCTGAAACCCGTGTAAGGCCCTTGTGCTCCCTGTGGACAGCCTCCAGAGATGGCTCTGTTGTAAGTGCACGACCATGGCAAGACTGCACCTTTGAGAGCATCCTACTTTCTGGAGCTGGAATGTGGCTCTGTTCAGCATTTCAGCTTCACCTTTCCTTAAGACAACGCATGAGAGGTTTTGGGAAAGCAGAGAAGGACAACAGAGAGTCACAAGAACTTTAACACAGCTTCCCATGATCCTTCAAGGATTCACAACAAGGGTGCTCAGGTCAGGTACCTACAAGTCTTACCTGACAGAAAGTGTTCCATGGCCATGACCACCTCTGCGTGGTCAGCTCAAGGAAGCTGCACCCATCTGAAGCCTCAAAACAGGCTTGAGGAGTCTGGGACAGGGTTTGTCCCACCCTGTGAGGGATCCAAAAGTGAAGACTCACTTGGCATGACCTCTGGGGACATCCCATGACAGCAGGGCAGATGGGTTCCCACACACTCCCCCTCTGGGGTAGCTGTACCTATCCTGTGCCCTGAGGAGCCTGCATCAACACCCAGCTCATCAACATGGGGTAATACATGCTATAGTGTCTATCATCTGCCAGTCCCTGAGCTACCACTGAAAGACCCACCTCTCAGACACTCAACACACACCTCCAAAGTCCAGAATCACCTCTGATTCTTCCAGGAGCAGAAAAAGTCAGTGTGCCCTCACCAACTCTTTCCCAGCAGAAACTGGGCAACATTCAAGGAAAAACAGCTAAATCACTTTGTGAAATCAGCTTGCCACAATCCCACATTGTTTTTTGCCTTTGAGTCAGGTAATTACTATAAGCTGCTTTTTATTTCCCGGTCCCTATTTTGTTTGTCCACCTGTGTAATCCCTCCTTTACAAGCTGCTTCCATGCCATGACACAGGCAGGAGTTGCAGAGCAAGGAGCACAGCCAGCAACTGATCCCTTTTGCTCTGCAGCATTTCTGGCAGCTCCATCACTTCCCGGGAATGAAGATGATGTAGCACAGCCTGCAATAACACTACAATTGCAGGTATGACAGACTAGGAGACACAAACCAAACCTCTTTGACCTTCACCACTGTTTCCCTCTTGGTTCCCTTCTCCCTTCCCATGGCCACTTTCCCCTCTGCGCAGTCACAGGTGAGCAACCGTTGATCCCACACATCTCTCACCCATCATACGGCCCACACTCCCCACGGGTGCAAGAAGGGTGGTGGGTTGTATTTCACCTCAGGGCCATCTGCATTTGACCCTTGGTATTACCAGCTAATCCCAGAAGTGCATCAAAAGGCACCATGGATTTACTGTTGATACCACAACAATAAATGGCAGAATCCTACATCTGATGCTGTATTGGGTTTTCCTTTTTCCTCTCTTCCCCAACTTGGACTTGTACATCTTTCCCCCAGTGCTTTCCAAAAGCAGGTGATGTAAGTGAAACAAAAAGTATGACATGAAACAGGGCAAATGGTTTCTAGTTAAACCCTGTTTAAAAATACATGGTATTGTTATGGCACATTAACATCCATATTTTAAAACAAATCCTGGGGAGGAAGCTCTAATGTATATGCTACTTGATGCAGTCCACAGGACACGAAGGAGTCTCTCCACCCTCTGTCCTGCCAGGCCATGGGAATGCTGCAGTCCCAGCAGGCTCATGTTAGGGCTGGCTTTACAGGAACCTTTGGATGTGTGAAATCCAGTAACAAGAAGCAGAGGGAACAACTTCAGCCACAACCATTCTGTCATTTCAAATAATGAGCTAAGATAGAACGAACATGATTTGCAAAAAGCAAAATAACTTCATCTTCCCCCAGCAAAGCCATGTCCTTCATAGCCCCAGCACCTTGCCATCCCTGGGCTTCTTCAGGCCTTGGATAGCTGCCATGTGTTTTAGTCTTGCATATGCTGGAGCATAATCATTTCTGGGAAAAAAAAATGAGCACCTCGGGTGTTCTGAGATCACCATGCAAATATAAATAAATAGCTAGATAATTATAATCATATAAAATGATACTCTATATGATTGTATAATGATAACTTGTGAATAATGAGGTTTATAATAACACCTCCACTGCCAAGGCCATAAGTAATCATGGTTGCCACAGGTGTTAATCCTTCCCACATGACCTCACCTTAATGACAGACACAGACTGACACAAAAACCTGGAAGGAAGGTCACAGAATACTTTGCTGCTCCTGTACAATTCAGTCTGGGGAGGAAAGAGATGAGCTGTGGACATACCTTCCTACCAGGGTATGTAGGATGGGGGCACATGCTTCCTCACAGGGCACCAAAGCCTGTGGTGGAGAAGCCTCCATGGACACTTACTGCTATAACCCTCCATCCCAGCCTGCACAGCTTCCAGGGTCTGCTGCAGTTACTCAGGAGTGAAGGTGTTTATTGTTCACATAGCAAAGCCACCATAAGGCTTCTCTTGATTTTAACTGGAAGGCTGGGTCCAGCCATGCATCAGTAACATCCAGAATACCTGGGTGCAGGACCAGAAGGAGACACAACATGCTTGGGAAAGGAGGAGGGCACAACCCTTCACTCCCCTGGGTGGCATCAGCAATAGATGAAGCTGCTAGATGGAGGCACGCATTCAACTTCATCAGTCTGTGTGCCCACCACCACACAGGGCTCTTCTGAGGAGCTGCTGTCCCACAGAGTGCCATAGGCACAAACTTGGCACAGACCAGACTGGCTGCCGTGGGACACATGAACACATAACACTAAACGCAACCACAGACAGAGGCCTGAGGCTGTCCAAACCCAAACCACAGCTGGGAAGAGCAACCAAAATTCTCAAAGGGATTATGAGCCACCAGAATCTTAGAATTAGGATTTTGCTTTGAATTAACTAAAACATACTCAATTCTTGCTAGCTTATCCCCTGTTGTTTACATACATGCTCCCTTCTTTGAATTATTTTTATTGATCCCATATGCTTCAGATCTGGCAGCTGAACTGAGTCATCTTATCAAAATGAACATAAAAATAATGCAGGCTTACACATTACTCCCATTATTTTTTTCCTACATGTGCATTTGCCTTTCTCTAGTTTGAATGTGTTTTTCATTCCTTCCTTGTCTGCAGTCAGATTCATGTTTACTCTGCAACATTCATCCCTCCAGGTTTTCCAGGGCCTTTGGAGGGGTTTGGAGAAAGGACCTTGCCCCACCAGGAGCTGCTGGGATGCAGCTCTGAACAGAGCCTTGGAAGGCAGGATAGACCCCAGGGCGGCAGCAGTCAGGTCTTCCACCTCATGCCCTAGACCTTCCTCCTCTTCCAGCCCCCACATGCCCTGTTCAGGTCTCCAGCTGAACACCAGGACACTGGGAAAAGCCTCCACAACCATGCTCACACTCCTTGTGTTCAAGTATCTTCCCAAGCACCTCTGCAGGCTTAGATGCTCTCTTCCCCTTCTAAAGGCAGAAGGGTCGCTTCCCTCAGCCATACCCACCCCAGCATGCCCAGGAGAACGTGTGGCCAGGGCCAACAATGCAGCATTGAAGGAAGGCATATGGCAGCAGCAAGGAGCTGGCTGTCCAGTAATCACTCCTTGCAGATGCCATAGCACCTTAGCAGGGTGCTGTGCCCAGCCTCCAAAACATGAGTGCAGGGGCAGCAGCACATACATCCAACAGCAGTGTCAGGGGCTGGGCCACCCTCTAAGCCTCCACCCCAGCAGGTATGGAGTCAGTCCCCAATTCCTCTCTAAACCAGTCTCATTCTAAGCACACTGATAGTTTTACTGGCTCATCTAGATGCTATTAGGTCTTTGCTGAAAGAGGTCACCTCTTAGTGGGAAGAAAATTTATAACAAATCTCTTCCATTATCTCACTGTGGGAGGCCACTGTCCAAGCAATGTGATGGTCCCAGGCAAGCCCCTGTGGAGCAGCTCAGCCCTGTGGAGGAGCCACATTCACCACCTCTCACAGCACTCAGGCAGAGTAGTCCTCTAGAGCAGCTCTGCCAGCTGGGCCAGGTACCAAATCCAAACCATCATGAAGTGCTGCTAATGTGAATCTCTCCTCCCAGCTGGCGCTTTGCCAGTGCCCATCATAGTGGAGCTCAGTGCTCCTCTGCCCTTGACCAGCCTCCCCACCATGTCAGAGGACACAGCCACACACACCGAGCTCAGGGGCTGCCTGGGAGGTATGCAGAGGGGCTCGCTTCTCTGCCTCCACAGGATTAACATGCTGAACTGTAACATCAAACATCTGGTGTAGCTACTCCTGGTCTGCAAACTGAGCAGGTTGTTCCTGCCAAGCACAAACAAGAGCAACCCAGCCCCTCCTGCCAGGGACGCACAACAGAAAACCTGCTCCCTCAAAAAAAGTTGAGGTTTTAAGCTGATGTGGAAGCTCAGCAGGGGAAGGGGGAGAATTATCAGACAAGGTGAAGCAGTAGGAGAAAAGCCTAGATAAGAGTGGTGAGGTCACTAGAGCCTGGATGCCAATTAAACACCTTGTAATTTGAAGCATCTCAGACAAGAGTCCCCACCACCTCAGCTGTCCCCACCAGGCCAGCTGAGCACCACTGCTGCTCCACACCCACACCCAAACACCCCAGCCACGGAACAGGCACTTCTATCTACAACAGCACAGATAGCTTGTCTGGAAAGAACAGGCAGAAAGAAAACCCATGAGCATTGAAGTCTGCAGGAGGGAGTGACGCACTTCCATCCAAAACAAACAAAAAAAAGGTGTGATATCAGATATCACTTATCTTCATAAATAGAACTAGTGAGATGGTCACATTTACCAGGTGAACTTTAATCAGGACATCTCTGACTAACTAGCAAGCATCTTTTCTCCAAAAGCTACAAGCAGAACAGACTGAAGCCTCAAACTAGAGGAAACATATGTATTCACATGTATTGCCATTGGGAACATCACACAGTCACTGGGAAAGAGGAGAAAGTTCTTCTACAGCCAGTTCAAGTGCCCACCCTGCTCATCAGAGTCCTCCTGCAGCCAGCCACCACAGACCACATTTCTGGGGTGATGTGAAGACAATAGAGTTCAGAAGCAGGAGACGTTGGTGTAAAACCCAGCCAACCCACAACTACCAGAAGCACTCTGTTGGTTTCTGGGCCACCACAGGTCTATCAGCCTCTGCTGCACTTCCTCACCCAGAGGAGAGCGACTCAGGTCTGGCTGCAGCCCAGAGCATCCTGGTTACCCACCATGACCCCTGAGGAGCCACAAGCTGCTGCCTCCCTGTTGTACCAACATTTGTGGTGACACAGGCTGCAGGTCCCAGGGCCTGTCTCATTTTAGCTGTTTATATTCATAGCCTGAGCAAAGCTAGAAGTTTCCTTTCCATTCTGATCAGGTTTTAAAAATGGCACCATCCCACTGGCACTCTAACACTTCATCTCTCTTTGGCAGCACACACACTGCAAGGCTTCTCCAGCTGAAAGACCATCAGGAGCAATATCCCTTCCAGGCTAAACATCCGAAGTGTTCAGTCAGCATAACTGGACACAATATACCAGAAAATAGGTGAATGCCCCACTCCTGGCAGTGCTGAGAGCAGAGGGAGAGAATTAAGTCAAGCCTCAGCCCCCCAAGGAAGGAGATGTCCATGCAAGTCTTCCCTTGATCTTTCCCATTACTTATCTTACTGTCCATTAGGCCCATAGCTCCCAGGGAGACCACGAGGAAAACACCTCTAAATGGGAACAGACACAGCTAAAAACCTCAACACTTTCTCAAGAGACATTCAGCTGAGCTAGCCTAAAGGTCTTGAACTACCTCCTCTAGTACCTACCATGCTACTCCCAAGCACCTTCACAGCACAGTCCCCAGAGTTCTATTCCTGGGGCCTGACCCACTGGCTCCATCTCAGACCCAACCAAGCAATGGGATGCTCAGACACACTCACCTGGCAAAATCCAGCAGCTCCCAAGGCAGCTTCCTCACTAGATGTGGGGAGCAGGAGCAGGAGCAGGAGCAGGAGCAGGAGCAGGAGCAGGAGCAGGAGCAGGAGCAGGAGCAGGAGCAGGAGCAGGAGCAGGAGCAGGAGCGGGAGCAGGAGCAGGAGCAGGAGCAGGAGCAGGAGCAGGAGCAGGAGCAGGAGCAGGAGCAGGAGCAGGAGCAGGAGCAGGAGCAGGAGCAGGAGCAGGAGCAGGAGCAGGAGCAGGAGCCTCTCACAACAGGCAAAAACCACAGACTGCCACAGGCACCTGCACTCACCTGGGCTTAAATTCAGTTCATTAGCCAAGACCCAGGAGAAATCAATTGCTCACTAATTGGCCAGTCCTCCAGGCTTTCTCAAAGTCTGACATTCTGACACTGGCATGGATCTCAAGAAGGCAAGACTGCTAAATTACCCACCGTGCCTGCTAAGGGATTATGCTAATAAGAGGTCAGCACTGGGAAGGATTTTTTATTTCTTCACTACATGGTACTACCAAGGAAAAAGACCAGGGGGCCTCTTGCTTCGAGGCTTTACTCTAACTCTTCTGTGGAAACTTTCTGCCATTTGAGAAGTCAGAGATCCTGCGATTTGCCCTTGTTGGATAAAACACGGGCACATCTTTGGGCAGGTGTGGACACTGGGCTGTTGCTCACAAGCTCTGCCACCGAGCAGCTATTCCAGCATCCCCGCTGAATTTGAAAGTCCACCTATTGCTAGATATGCCCACTTGCTAGCCCTGGTAAAGCTCAGGTTATGGAAAGGAATGACAAGGAAGGATTTATCTTTTATGTTGAGTATCACAGTATGGATTTGCAGCCTTGAGTTTCCCCGTTGGAGACCTGTAAGGCTCACCATGGCAATGGCTGGAGACATCACTCACTGCATAGGTGTTAACAAGCCAGGCTCTGAGAAGCTCAGCCTGAGAGGTCCCATGCGAGGAGTAACCCATGGTACCAAATGGAAAGTGTT
Organism: Eurystomus gularis; assembly: GCA_013400335.1. NCBI lineage: Eukaryota > Metazoa > Chordata > Aves > Coraciiformes > Coraciidae > Eurystomus > Eurystomus gularis. The sequence continues at coordinate 342,865 of VZZY01019812.1, read as the reverse complement.
TGCTCTGATATGTCCGATTCTGTGGGTGGTTTTGGGTTTTTGTTTGTTTGTTTCAATTCTGGGCTATTCCTGGAAAGCTCTGTAGAAAGACAAGGCTTTTTGTTATATCTTCAGCAATTTCTGGTTTGCAAAACCAAAAAAGTTTTCAGATTGGAAGAGTTTAGAGCTTGAAAGCGAAAGGACCTGCCATGCAGGCAACAGGGTCAAAGGCCCATGGGAAACATACTCGCAAGGGCAACTCTTCTGAGAGGCCATCAGTGTCTACAGTGGAGGAAAACATCCCCGGGGGAGTCATGGGCCCCGTGGAGAAGCTGACAGAATGATGACAGGGTGGGCAGCATCACCCGCAGTGTCACCCCAGGGCAAAAGTGTTGACCCACTTGCTGGGAGAACAGAGGAGGTGTTTTACGAGGGTGACGTGGGTGGTGTTTGTCAAACTGGAAGGCTGGATCAGGCTGAGAGTAGCATTTAAGATAACATTCACCCCCGTGCAGAAGAGGGTGTCGGGGTGGGTGGCTGTTATACACACATAGGTTAACAAGCTGAATGACACCTTTTGTAATCTCAAAAAACATGAAGCGTTTTAAATTTGGTTACAAATAACCTTGAAATAAGAGGCTGTTGAAGAAGACTAGTCTTCATGGCAAGTACAGGAACTGGGGGGAAAATTGCATGTTGAATCTGAGATCAAGTTTGAAGCCATTGACTTTTTTTTTTTCTTTTGCAAAACTGGTCAGAAGATGTTTGGGTTGGCAAGAGTAGTGGCAAGTGTGAGTTCTCTGCACACATTAAGAGAATGAACTGAATGTGGTCATTAGTTCCCATTTCTGCTGAAGAACAAGTGTGCATGGAATAAGATGTGGCCATACAAGGGTCGCGGGGCCTCTGGACTTCCCACTTACTGACGATTGCTCAGATGGTCTGATCTGGAATTTCAAAAACAAGAGAGAAATTCAGAAATGTCAAATTTTGCTTGGAAAAGATTTGCTGGGGTTTTTCTTCGAAGTTGCTGGGTGAGGAGCTGGCAGTTCACTGTCTACCAGGTGGGGAGCCGGGCAGCTTGCCCACCACCAGCAGCTGGTAGGCTGGCAGGGGACCAGGCATGTTGGCTGCCAGCAGCTGGTGTCCATCAGGAGTTTGACAGAATTGACACATTCCCACTTCAAAGCAAGTTCCTTGGTAATCGGCAAGATCCTCTGAAGGAAAAGCGCCGTGCTGGAAACCTTCAGTCTGCTGCAACATGTCACCTATGTTACCACATGGACCGCTGTGTTGCCATTGCTTCGTTGCACATTCACAGAACAAGGCCAGAGCCTTGGCCACAAAAAAAACATAACTAAATGAAATGACTGTTTAAGTGGAATAACATCAGTGACAAATTCACTCTGAGCAAACTGGTGGGGGAAAAAATGTACAGGCATGTCAAAAATTTTGAGCTGTAGGTGACAATGGTGAGATTGTCCTCAACCCTCATCCCAAATATGTGTCCTCAGGGGCAAAACTCTTAGGAACTTTTAGATAATCTATCATGGTGAAAAGCCCCACAGATGGCACGCTGGGTTTTCAAGGACATGTCACCCAGGTGGAAAATCCTACCTTCGGATGCTGGGTAATTGTAGCTAAGCTGGAAATATTTAATAGTAAACATCACCTTAATATGTGATGCTCAAAAACACAGCTGTCATGGTCTCGTGTTAAAGCACCGCATGATGTGGGTGCGTGTACACTAAGGAGCGTGTACACCTCAAATTACACGGCAGGGTGCAGGATGTCATCGTGTCCTTTAGAAACAGAGCAGGAGGCCTAACTCTGCTGCGAGGACAGGCAGGGTCGAGAGAGCACGGGAAGAGAAAGGGGAGTCTGAAGCATCCGACTTTTCTTTGCGCAGCCTCCTGCGTGTTGGTTCCCTGCCAAGTCTGGGGTAGCTTCAGGTCCTCCAGCTCACTCCTGGTATGCCCCAGGTCATAGTCTCCACCAGACTTTGCAAGGGAGTAGATTTATAGTAACCTTGCACCTCACCTACTGAGAGCAAGGTCCTACCTACTCCACCACTGCTGTGCCACCTGCCCTCGGGAGCTAACCCAGAGCCTGCCCCACTCTCTTTAAGAGGATTTTAATGCCATTTAATTTTGAGAAAGTAAATGAGTGTCAGGATTCTGATCCCACCTCTTCTATCCTCTTTTAGCCTTAAAATTCCCATTAAGCACCCCAGATGTGTTCAAATTCTTCCCATACATTTTTAAGTCCGTCTCTTTAATGGCAGTTCAAAATCACAACAAAATGAGACAATGTCTTTACACTAGTTTTTTAATGTTGCACATACTGCATTTTATAATATTAGAAGAAACAAAAACCCGAAGTAAACCTTAAAGACTGAAAATAAATACATTTTTATGAATATATGCAGAGAAAGTGCAAAAAATTGCATCTGTAAAATGTTTAATGCTGAATCATACAACAAAAAAATTACAAAAGCACTTCTTTCTTTATTCATGTCAGCTTTCCTCTTATAAACACAAAAATATTTTAACGAATCTTACAAAGATCAAACCCTTTTGCCCTTCACCAGGAGAAAAGTGGTGAAGAAAGTGTATTACCTGGAGGAAAAGAAAAAAACCCAGATAAACAAAATGTAAGCCTAAACAGGTACCGGGGAAACAACATCTAGATGCTGAGGAGGAATCCACCACCGTGCGCAGGAGACGAGCCCCATGAGGAATAAGAGCTGGCCCTGTGGAGAGGAACGTGATTCCTCCTGCCAGGACAAAACTTGGCCATGCTGCTTGCCCCATGCAGCAATGAAGCATCCTCTCTCCTGCTCCTCTCAAGCAAAGGCTTTCTTTCAAACAAATGCATCTGAAAGCAGCATCGGTCCAGCCGAGAGACCTTGAACTGAGAAGAGGTGGGAGTGCTGTGAATAGCCTGGCTAAACCCAGTGTCTCCATCTGCAACGCGTGGAGTCAAGCCCTCCCTCAGATGGGACAGGACAGGGGTCCACAACTGCTGCTGGTTGGCACCAGCGCTCAGAAACGCACCTCAGTGTCAGACTTGGAAACTTTGAATCACACATATTCAAAATACACTTTTTTTTCAGAAAGAAGGAAAGCTGGGGCAGTTAAAGAGTTCTCAGAGGTGACCTGTGATGGTAATGTCAGCGTGGTACGTAACAGCTCTGCTTTTCTTCATTCTCAAGACTTGCTCATTGGGCAAAGCGAATGCTTAGATCAGCTGAGCCTTGAATAACTCACCTGAACTGAGGTTTCTTTGAAATGGAAAAGCCAGTAGCACAGACTGGAAAACCAAAGGAACAGAGATTTGCTGTGGAATTTGGGGAGTTTTGGGGCTGGCCAGGTAGTTTTTAGAAAGGGTTGGCTGGAGACAGTGACCGTGACAAAACCCTGGGATATGCACATACATGGTGAGATGGCTGCAGTGCAGCACCAGCCCAGCACTGCATGTGCCATACAGCTGGTGACACTCATGAAGTCTCCTGGATGAGTCCCTTGTGCACAACATCCACTGCACAGGACCCAGAAAGCTGTAAAGTTCAGGCACCTTCCCGAAATTTAAGCAACTCACTGCACACATGCTGCAGCATCACACATTCAACCTGTCTGGAATCTCCCAGCATGTGGCCACCAGAAGCTGCTGCTTCTGTCTGGACATCCAGAAGGCACAAGCAAATGACTGAAGTCCTTAATTTTCAGGCAAGAAAAGAGAAAGCCTTGTGGGCAGAAGGGGAAAGAATGAGGCTGTGTCCTCTGAAAAGCTGGTGGACCTTGCCAACCAGTACCATCTCGTATAGCCCAAATTGTGATGGTCAATAAAACTAATTGCTAGGAAACTACCTTTTATAACAACAGAAATTTGCTTGATTCAAAGAACTAACCTGAGGGATCACAACAAAATCGCTGAAATAACTAAAAATAGCAATAAACATCTTCTGTGGACTGCATCAAATCATAAGAATTTACCTCGCCAGGAATATCATGGCCTTCTCTGCAGGAAGCAGAAGAGGACAGACTTCCAGTATCAACACAATTAAAATAAATCTATTATATGATAAAAGGCAATGGTACTTCAAAATTAATAGAATTACTAATCATAAATTATATATGAATTGTATAAATTGTAAAAACACATTGGTTCTGAGCCACTTGAGTGCAGTGACACAAAGCAGACCTTTGGGCTTCCAGTTCAGAAAAACCATTCAGCTCTCACTTCATTACTAACTGGAAGACAAACAAAAATTAGACTGAAGTTTTCCAGAATGTTAGCAGTAAGTTCACCTTCCAGCAGACCACAGAAGAATCAACTCTCATTATTCCAGAAGAGGTAAATTTTCACATTTGTATTGCCAGCCACATAAACTAGGGTCTGATCCTACACACTCAGGTGTGAGACATGTCTTACAACTGTTTTATATCTAGCACTGTTCAATTGTTTTTATTTTCCCCAATTATCTTACTATATAAGTATACCTTAGAAAGCCTCTGTGGGGTTTGAATCCCTAAAATACGAAGCCATACAAGAGAAGATTTTTAATTTATATAATAAAAATATGTATCTAGGATTTTTTTTTTCCAGCACATTTCCAAAACAGTCTGCTCAACAATAGAAGCATCTCTCCTGTGAGGCTCAAAAGCTGGAAGGCTCCTTTACCTACAAGCTCTAACAAAGCAGTCCTTATTCAGGTCTTTCAGGACAACTTCTTCAGTCTGAATGAGTTTTTCTAAACAAGCCAAGTTTTGGATTTCTATCTTTGGTCATTTATCTCAGCATCAAATTTCTTATTAAAACCTGTGAGAAAATTGTTGGAAGGTTTTTATCCTCATACAAAGAAATCTACTAATTTCACTCGAAGGATCTTTGGCCTGAGACAGAGGATGAAAAATACAATCTTAAAAGGAATTTGTTTGAGAAAGATGGGAGTGACAAAGAGAAGGAGATTACTGTGGAAAATAGATGTCAAATTTTTAAAGCAGCAGGCACTACACACAGCTACCCACTGTGGTACCAGAGAACGGAGCAGCCAGAAGGTGATTGCATCATCCCGTTGTGGAAATGCAGTTGATTTCTGCCCACTTGTGTATCTTCAAGCAAATATGAAGGTAATATCCAGTTTCTCTTAGTTCGTTCAAGTAAAAATTAGATATATTTTATACTCATCTTTGGACTTCATGCAATATTACTGGACAGACAACAGTAAGTAGCATTTAGCATCCTTAAAGCCCTGTAGAAACATTAATTACTGTTACTCCTCATGCCCTTCTTTGGGGCAAGTAACCCCATGCCCCATCAATAAATCATCAATTACTGAACAGCAGCATTGGCCATCTCCCATAGTTCTAGAATAAATACTGCAGGGAATTACTTACGCTATAGCATAACAACTATTTTCTTTCTATTAACAGGTGGTTTTGGAAGGTATTATTTTAACATCCTCATTTTAACACAAGGACGTGAGATACTGAGTTAGATCCTCAGCTGGTTTTGATGCCGCTCCAGTGACCGCTGGGAAATTAAAATGAGATACGTGGCCATGGAAATGTGTGGCCAACTGCAGTAACAATCCAGATGTTCAGCACTGGTCTCTAATTTTAGGATCTCACCTTTAAACACCAAGGGCCCAATTTTCAGAAGGACTGAATGCTCTTAGTTCTGAGGGAATACTGTAGTTGCTCCTTCTGTTCTCCAAGGAAGACAGACATCTGTACACATTATCAATGTCATGTAACCAGCTTAAAAACCCCAAAGTCCCTCTCAGTGGTTAAAGGCCCCAGGGTGAATTGGTGATGGAGCCAGGGTGGGTGGTGTGCCACAGACCCCTGCCCCGTCACAGCCCTGAGCTCTCCCCTGGGTGCTACCCACACATCAGCCAGCTGCCACAGGGGAAAGAAGAGAGATGGTAAGAGGGGTGAAGCCTGGTACTGACATGCACCAAATCCCACAGATGGAGTTCAAGAGGGTGGATTTACAAATACATTGATTTAGAAGAGTCACTAGTAGTTGGAGTCCCATTTTTGTTTCTTTCTCCCTAACGTCTGTTAGTATTTGGCATGCTTGCTACAAATCTCTTAGAAAGTGACTTTAGTTTTTCTTATGAAGTTAGAAAACTAACCAAAACAAAATAAAACCAAAACCCAACATTGTAAAAAGGTTCTCTGGAAACTGTGGACATGACCAGTTGGGGCAAAAGAGCTGCCTTCTGGAAAACAAGGCAACAGGGCCCTTCTGCTCCCAGCACTTCAGCACAGGTACAGCTCTACTCGGCAGTAAGCGTGTCCACATGAGCTGGCCAGGTCAGGGTCTACTCCATGCACGTGCTCAAGTAGCCCCATGTAATGAAAATCCAGGATACATGGTGCGCTATACACCAGCTTTTAAAGAAAATAATCTTCGTTAACACTTCTCTTTTAAACAATAAAGTATTTCTAGAGCTTCTTTCTTGGTCAGCTTGTTGCACCTACATGGAAGGAAGATGCGCCTGGAGCTCATGCTCTCCTTATCCAGCTTTTATGTAAAGACTCCCAGCTAAAGCCTGGACCACTGCTACCAGTCGGCACCCAGGCTCCTCACAGGCCTGGACTAGCACTCTGGTTGTCAGGTTGTGCTAACACCTGCAGACTGAATTACTACCTTTTTTGGTATGCCCACCAGGCACCTAAACTGGCACCAGCAGTAAAATGTGTCCAGGGAAAAGGCACACCTTCCTTCTGCTCTGTGGGAACCAGCCTCTGGAAGGAGTTATCCTGCACTCAAACTGAGGAGTTAAAAATAAACTGAGTAGTGTGTTTTTGCAGATTTACAGCTATGCACGTGTGCCATGTTTTTATAAAATATTATCCTTCAAATCATTTAAATAAATTCCTGCTCTATGGAGAGATCTGCATTAACTTTAGACAACATTTAAGGAACCAAAATGGTTGAACTCGTATTACAATATTAACATTAACCTTGTGATTATTAGTGTATTCTGGGCAAGACAACTGCCTTCAGTTGTGTTTCTTTAACAGAGGGAAGAACTTGGCAGTTTCATTAACACAGCAGTATTGACGAAAAAAACCATAAGACACCTTCCTATGAGACACCTATGGTATCAATTCCATTAGGCATTTTAGCAAAAACAGGATAAGGGGAAGAGGACACAGAAAAAAAAACTAGGCTAGCAGAGGGTGCACTGGACATAAGTAAGACCACAAAACATGAAAGACCCAGAGATTTTAACATGCCAAAGATACTGGTACATTGCAATGCTGGTTATGGTTAAAGAGACCATACAGCTCCTATATTTTTGTCCTTGAGGCTTCATTAAAGTAAGAGTTCATAAATAAAGTAGAAATGAGGGTAGTGCCATAAAAATGTAGGTAGAAAAATAGTGCAAAGCCAAGGGCCGGACACTTTAATCTGTCACAAGTACCCCCAAGCATTACTGTTACCGCTCTTAAAGAAAACATATACAGAAGTCATCCTCTATTTATTGTAAGTGGCAGTTGCCTGCATTGCACTTGGTATTTAGAATGTACTGACTACCTTTCTGCTTCCCTTTGAAGCTGTGGATGAAGAATAAATAAAATAAAAAGGCTTTTCACGCTGGCGAGCACTGCCTGACCTCCAGTCATGACTGGTAGCAAAGTCAGACAGCATTTAGGAAAGAAATCCATTAAAGAGTAAAAGAGACAGTATCACTTAAGGCTTTTGTCCCTGCTAGTCTGCTCAACAGACTACACTTCCTTAAAATAAGAACATCTACCACCTCTGTTACAGTAACCAGAGAGCAAAGTTAAACAAAAAAAAAGGTCACGTTTACGGCTGCCAAGAAGGCAAAGTTCCTGAGGCTCGGCCAAACGCAATAGCAAAGACACTCTTCGCAGTGCTCCTCGGGTGCCTCGCACGGTGTGCACAGAGGAGGGGGAGCCCAACGCAACGCTCAGGCTGAGCACCTCATTTAAACCTTGCAGCCCTTATCAAAAGGGGTTTGGAATTACAACGGGTTATACAGTGCAAACTCGTATCACTTCCCACAGATATAAAATGCACAGACGGGAGTCCAGAACAAAAGCCGCCACTGGCCAGGGTTGTGAGGAGCACCAGCCATTAAGGAAATAAACACCGGGGAGCAGAGCCTGGAGTAACTCCAGCTCTTCAGTGAGGCTTCAGTCAACTTATACATGTGTAAGTGATACCAGGATCTGAATCAGTGTGGTGGTGAGGCACCAAATGAAAATGAAGGGTTCACTGAACGACAGCCTTTCAGATTTAGAGTAACTAAAAATTATTGGTAACGGAGTTTGTTAACCTTGAGCAGGATAGAAGAAATACCCACCAATGGACAGAGCGGACATTTACACAGCATTTCTGAAGCATTCACTTCAGCGGGTCCCTAAGGTTAAACAAGGGTTGGCGTAGTCTGCTCTGAGTCAGTTAATGGGGTTCTTGTTGCCACCCCATGAAAACTGTTGAAAAAAAAATACTGGCTGCCTAGAAAATAAACTGTGCATTACATACTCGGTATATCCACACGTGTGAGGCCACTCTGTATACACTCAACCAGATCCAAACACTGCTTACAAAACAGGGGCTGTATCGTGGCCTTTCTTAAAATATTAGCTTTGTGGCAAGTTTACTACACCCATGTTGCTGACAAAAGGCATGCCCAGCGGCAGGGAAATATGCATATTCTTAATATTTCAAAGTGGATATGTCATGTTTGATCTAAAAAAATAACATTTCTCAAGGTATTCCAGTCTCTTGAAAGACAGCTCTGTCTTAGAAATAGTTTTGTTTGGTTTCATTTTTGTAAATGAGATCAATAGTATAAATCGAATTGATTTCAGTGCTGAAAGAAATGCCAGTTGACAGGAAACTGTCAAATATATTTTCTTGACGGTTTGTTACCTTTAACAAGACACAAGCTAGCAGGCAGAAGAACTTCAGGCTTTTCCCTCTCCCCCTTTTATAAACTACCCACAACTTCGAGAAATCTGAAGTGACATGAAGAGCCAAATACTGCAGGATCAAGTCATGTTGGTGACTTGGCAGAAGATGGTAAAGTTCTAGGAGTCTCAAAACGTGGCTCATATTTAAGGATATGAACTACTGAATGGTGTGCTGTTTTCCTTTCATGAAACAAAAACTTATATCACGTGTACTGCACAATTATCCAGACTTTGCACTGGGACTGCTTAGTGACAGAGTAGCCTGTAAAGAATAGGCACTTATCCCAAGAATTGGCATAAAAGGGGTATTATTTGGTAGGTATGGCACCAAAATACAACCATTGTGCTTTCTCACATACATATGCTGTACAGATGGAGGCTCATACAGACACTGAGTTTTAGGTTGTTGGAAGGCTATGTTTTTTCTTTTTGCTTCGGCAGGATTTGCAAATACAGCAGATGATGCATGGAGATGCCACAAGCAGCAAGGGAGAGGTCACCAATGCTATGATACCTAGTCCAACGAGGATCCCCACAACCTGAAAAGACACAGTGGGGAAAAATACGTATTTAGCTAACGTGCAAAATGAAATATATGTTTGCATGCATAAGCACAGCATAGGCCACAAAAAATAGATGAAAACGTGAAAATAATCATCTTGATCCTTCACTGAAGGGTAAAATCTCCTTGCTTCACGCATGCGTGCGAGCTCTGCTCGGCTGACGAGGAACGCACCTGTGTTCTGTTCCACATCACCGAAGCCCGCGAGTGGCCCAGCTTGTTTCTGCAAGGGCCTCTGTCGTAATGCCTTAAGAAGATATCGTTCTGAAAAACAAAACAAGAAGCTGTAAGAGCAGGTTACAGTACTGCGGGGAGAGGTTCAAGACTGGGCTGGAAATACAATTTTCCTGACGCTGCTTTTAAAATTACCAACTGCCAGCAGACAAGTTCATCTGTCTTTAGAATAATTATCTAGAGAAACTTCTTACAGTTTCAAAAACCATGGTGTGTTTGGGACCTGAGCTATTCTATGGCGTCTTTCCTCCCCCACTTTTAAAAAGCATAAGCACATTCATTGCACCTATTGCACAAGCACCTAGTCTGTAATTTGGTGATAATTAAGGAGCCTGTAAACAACAGATATTTCGTAAAGTTAGCAATCTGAAGGATCATATTCCTCAGGTGCTTCTACCTTCTGTTCTCCTCCTGTCCCTACACTTTACAGTAATTTTCTTCCTAGGTTTAACAGGAAAATTTAAAAAGCAGGCAATTCCTGTTTCCTTTCTCTTTTCCCAGTAATACTTATCAAATAATCGATTTTTTCTTCAGAAGGTGACCAATGCCCTGCATTGCCCTCCCCTAGCCAGCTGCACTGTAACCTGACGCTCCTTCCTCTTTCATTTTTCAGCCCCACTCTTGGCTCTGCAGGTATTACCTTCATCTACACCTGGAGCTCCTGTAACCCTGCACATGTAGAAAAACTGTATTTAAATCACACAACTACAGTTCCTTTCTTCCTTCTCCTTTGAACTGATGAAAACTTGGTAAGGGCATGTCTGCAGAGTCTGTGAGAACCTGACAGTGTCCCCGTTCAGTGCGGTGTTAAGCAATCACTGTGTACTGTACGTACTCTGAGGCAAACCGTAAGACTCATGTTGAAAAAGCACGCTCGCACACACATAAATCAGACATAACATTAAGCAAAACCTTTTTAGCGTGCTGAGAAAAGGAAGGATGAAGAATGAGGAAGTTTGACTGCTTGCTGGCTGTGGAGTATAAAAAAGAAGAAAAGGAAAGCCATGCAGCATCTAATATTTTATTTCAAGTGCTGGTAAGGTCCTTTTCACACTCCCGCAGTTGTTACTGATGCCTGTGCCAAGAAGGGAAGCTGTCACATACACGAGCACATTATTTCCTGTACTCTTAACCCTGCCAGGAAGCTTGAAGTCCATACGAGTTGAGACTAGTTGGTATTACTTGAGAAATAATTAGCAACCTGCACTTCATAACTCATGCTCATAATCCAACATTTTTATCCTCAAGCTAGCTAACCAAGCACTTTCTTCAGCAAACACAGCCCTAGAGATGGACTGGAAAAGGAGACCTAGTCCACATAAGCTCTTAACACACTCGTCTGTGAAACTATCCCTTTGACCCAGGACCTGCCCTTTTTTTGGACAGGCTGTGACCTTTGCAGCTGGAGCAGGATGAAGACGCTTCCTGGCTCTCAACCAAACTATTTTTACTGCACTGGAAGAGGGAATCAGAGAAAGGTAGCACTGGAATGGACTTCCAGAAAGCAACCATTCTGTCCCATTTCCCTCAAAGAACTAGTATGGGACCCACAGACATGGTTATAATCCTTTACAGAAAAAGAATATTGATATAAATAAAAGCACTGGATGAATGAGAAGAAAGAAATGGAGTTAGAAGCTGAATTGAGCCAAGACCTACAGTAGGATATCAACAGTTGGTGAAGAGCTTGTACAGGGCCTCAGACTAACCTCAACCCCATTACCCTTTATCAAGCTGTTTCTTCTGCAGCACTTACATCCAAGTTCTGTAGACAGTACCAGCAAAACGTGTGCTTGCAGTTCTTGCACATCATCTGAGCACAGCCCTCGTTTCGCTCAATATAGATCCGACAAACTGGGCACTGCTTAATTGGTGCCTCTGTCTCCATTCCAGTAAGTGATCTAGAAGAGAGGGGAAATATTAAAATGAAATGTGAATGTAATTACTGTTGATAATCAGCTCCCCTGCCCAAAGCCTACTGTGCTTATTTTAGAGAACATCTAACATTGTTGTCTTAATGCACTTAATGTGTGAAGCTTGTTCTATTCAGTAAAATACACTGTCTCTGCTTGAGAAAAATAGCCTGAAAGTCCATCAGAGACCAAAACTGGAGAAAAAAAAATTAAGGCTCTTTGGCAAGTCCTATTCAATGAAGCCTCTAGCAAGCAGAGAATGCTTAGATTTGAAGTAAGTCCTTCATTTCTTGAAAAAAGTTATAGAAAACTTTGAACACACATGACTGAATTTAATCTGATTTGAAAACAAAGAGGAATGCCCACAGATATTATATAATATAAACACAAAAGTGGGGTTTTTTTCTGCAGATTAATGCCTCATGTAACTGGTAAGTTTTCTACACCTATGCAAAATGAGCATAAAACATATTTCTCACAGCCAATGGGACATTTTACACCCACTCTGCCTAAGAATTAAGATCTGGCTATGCAGAGATCCTGTAAATATTAAGCAGGGGTGAGATCTTCATCATAGTATAAGCAAAGTTTGGATCCCGGAATACTGGCGTGTTGGAATTTTTGTATGGGCACAAGTCATAATTCTAGCAGGCAAACAAAGCCTTTAGGCGGATTCAAAGTCCTGGAGGGCTTCACCTTTCAGAAGTGTCAGCAGTATCACATGTTTGGTAAGTACCCAAATAATAATAAGTATTCACAGAATCACAAAATCACAGAATGGTCGGGGTTAGAAGGGACCTCTGGAGATTATCTAGTCCAACCTCCCTGCTAGAGCAGGTTCACCTAAAGCAGGTTGCACAGAACCCCCGGTGGGTTTTGAATGTCTCCAGAGATGGAGACTCCACAACCCCTCTGGGCAGCCTGTTCCAGTGCTCTGCCACTCTCAAAGTAAAGAATTTCCTCCTCATGTTTAGATGGAACTTTCTGTGTTCAAGTTTATGCCAGTTACCTCTTGTCCTGTCACTGGACACCACTAAAAAAAGACTGGCCTCATCCTCCTGGCACCCTTCCTTTAAATATTTATAAGCATTGATAAGCTCCACCCTCAGTCTTTTCTTCTCTAGGCTAGAAAGCCCCAAATCCCTCAGCATTTCTTCATAGGAGAGAAGTATAGTAAAAAATAAAATTTAAACTAATATTTAGACTGGAATTATATTTGGGAACACCAGGAGAGATGAAAAGTCTCAAGAGACGCATCTGAGTTGTTAAAAGGAAGCTGTTCCACAAAACTAGTATGAGGCACAGAGCTAGAACCTCATGCCAAAAAGAACTGAAAGACCGTATTGCCTCGTGGGTTCCCTTCTTACCCCTGCTCAGTCAGCACTGGAGTAGTTATGTTTTCCTGGCACAGGCGCTGCGGGTGCCATGCCTCCTTGCAGGAGGAGCAGAACGTCAGGTGGCAAGCTGGGCACTCCACCGGCACCGGCGCTCCTGACTCACTCGGTGCAATATGGCACACCATTTGGCAGTCAGCTGCAGGGCACCACGTTCTCTGAGGGTCCAAGTGGACTTCTGAAACGTAACAAAGAGAGAGATAAATCTGTTTGTGCAGTCCCCTTCTCATTCCAGAGACGTGTCTAGGCACACAAGACCCAATTCTGCCTGTGGGTGGGAAAGCTGAAGTCCTGTGCACCCACGCCTGGGGGCATTTGGGCCTACTCCTCTTCTTGAGGCAGCTCTGCAGTTGTGCTCTGCCAAGGCACAAGAATGGCAATACATGTCACGGGACACATTCTTTGCCTTTACAGGGATGTCCGAAAGACAAACATAAGCACTGCTTGCTGAGAAGCATGTGTTTTGTGACATTAGGCCAGTCCATGTCCTTCATGTGTGCAACACATGCAGTATCTTCCATGTAAATAGCAGAAAGACTGTCATTAAATTAATGACAAGCCACTTTCCATACATTATTTCCTCCCTTCTATCTATAAACTCCAGCTAATATTCACTTTATTGTATGACCATTATAGTCAGATACTTGATGACAACAGTAGTCAAGGCAAGATCTGGGATGGAGACATTGATTTACAGACATCACTGCATGGTAGATAATGATAAATGTTGATTGTTCCTCTCGCTCCCCAACCTTAATTCAAGGAATTTGGGCTTGCAGCTGAAACACGTTCACTCTTCTTGGTGCCCATTGCGCATGTGCTTTTACTGGCTCAAGTCCACGAGGTGCAGCCAAACACCCCCACCCTGCAGAGCTTCCTCAGAAAAAGGCTGTTGTGCCTGCAGGAGCTATCTGCCTCTCCTTCCCTGGGAGCTCTCTAGTACCACCACCGAAAATAAATAGATGGAGAGGCTGTCTTGGAAACAGGTGGAAATCCCTGACTGTGAGACGTTAAAACCATTACAATGTTCTTTTGTACCTCCAGCAGATAAGATATTGTCCCACTTGAAACAAAAAGCTGCATAAGGGCCCCAGACATATGTTCTCTGGGAAATTTTGCCAAAACAGTTGAAGGCACTTCCCCCTATGTACACCCCTCTGCCTGCACCGCTCCTCGGCAGAAGGTTGCTGGTACCCCACAGTGAAGGGGACTGGGGGATGAATATCTAGCAGATGCTTCAGTCAGCATGAAAAACAGTGGTATCAGTCCAGATACCCAGAAACTAGAAGCTGTAAAACTAGAAATGTGTTCAACATAGTAAAACTCCCACCCACCAGGCTCTCAAGCATTTAGATACACCACGAACACCTGATTCAGATACACATGCATGGACACTTGGGGGAGAAGGATGCCCCACAAACCTCATAACCTAATGTGCACTAGAAACTCAGTTCTTTTCCAGTATGATAAACCTGTCTGGTCACCTTGAAAACTTCCAGTTTGTTTCAAGCTGTCCTTCCCTCCCGTTTCTCCAGGACACTTACAGTGAGGAACCACGTAGGATGATCATCCCCTCTGCCAGCTGCAGGACACACAGGTACACAATGCTAATTTTTAAGCCTGTGTCAGAGTGCTCTGGCAGATGTGGAGAATTTCTACATCCATGGCAAAGGCTGTCACCTATAATTTAGGCAGTGCCAGCAAAACCACTGTACCATCTACCTCCAGCCACTTAATGAATCTAGTTGCATTCTTTCCTCTTATTCTCTTACACACATTTCCTTTGCCCCCTAAAATAAATGAACATTTTGCTTTCTACTGAATGAAAGCCAGAACAAAACAGTTTGCAGCTTCATTTGTGAGAAGAGAGAGACATGGATGTGCAGTACAAGCCATTTTACATCTTTTTGTACTTTTAAAAAATAGTGTCCTGACTCAGAAATCATTATTTCTGTAGCTTTCTTCAGTGTCTTTTAAAAAAGAAACTCAACTGGGTAAGACCATGGCCTACTACTGGGTATTGCATTTGAATCCTCACACTGCAGGTTCTGCACACTTCTGTTGATGAAAAGCAGTTAAAATGAGCTAAAGTGTGGTTCCTGCAGAGAGCTGCTTAACATACTCACCTTTGGAAACCTAAATTCTCCTATCTTGTTTTCAGATGAAGGAGAGGATGTCTGGTTTTGACACCATTGGGAGGAGGGGAGCTGTGTTGCAAATCTTACTGATTTTTTATAGATTTGTTACAGCAAAATGTAACGCATGAGATGCAACTCCCTCCTCTCCTACTTCCTCCAATTTACAAAGAACCTACAGACAGTGTTTTGCAATCCATGCTGTCTCATACTGTTTGGTTTACCATGGAGCACAAGTGAAACCAGAAAAAAACAAAAAGGAACAGCCAAAAAAAAAGAAAGAAGTTACCATATTGCTCTGACAAGCTGCTCCATCTTTTGGTCAGGGTCGTTTCACTCCCAAGACTTTCCCCTGCTGCCCCACAGCCAGTTCAGCCACACTTGCTCCACTCTTAGGAGGAAAGCTTTCCCTAACAGTGCCAGTGATCTGGCCAGTTTACACGGAACAGCAAGCAGGCGAGATGTGGGAGACAGATGGTGGAAATGCAGCACCCTGAAGAACGGAGAATTTCTGGCTCATGAGAGGTACTCACTGAAAGGATGAGCCTATGTCTTTCGTTGAATATTAGGAACACCTCCTTTTAAAATGGGCTTCACCTCTCAGTCAGGCCGATAAACTGGAGTTTCTCATCATCTACCACTGGGCCTATTGGGCAACTGTCACAGAAATAGAAATATAATGCATGTGTCCTAGCCACATCCTATTCCTCTATTTTGTTACTTCTGATGACCACATCAGCCCCATCCTAAACAGACAGAGAGCAATTCCTGTTTCTTCTATTAAAATATGCTGGACGGAAGCTCTGTGGCTAGGTCCTGACTGGATGCAGAGAAGTTACAGATATGTAAGAAAGCTTGTTTTAAAGCCTGAAAACATATGCATTCTAAGAACACAGAACTCATAAGAGAATAGCATATTTTCAGTGTATTCCTCATTAAACTAAGCAAGTGTGTATAGATATATAATTGTACGCCAATGACTTCTCACTACTTTTTCACCCAATATTAAAACCAAGGAAGTGGAGAGGAAATATATTTTATTAAAACAGCTAGCATAGATAGAGAATGTGGAAAATAGCTTTTGGATTTGCAAGTCCTTCAGGCCTTCAAAATTTTCCTCAAAATTCATCTTGCATTGGAAAGCGGCTGGAAGCGTGAAAAGCACTGGCTTTACCCATCACTTGAAGACCGGTAAGCAAAGACTACAGAGCAAGAGCAAGTCTTTCAACTTACCCAAGAATATATTTATTTATTTCTATCATTTCTAGTCAAGTAAGGGAGTGCTGAAGCAAAGAGCCCATACCTCAACAGACTAAAGCTGAAAGAAGGGCCTAAATGTAGGAAGCTGAAGGGCACGAATAAAGGGCTTTGTTGTTCAAAGCAAAAGTCATGAAGGACACCCTAGTAACTGCTTATTTTAAGGGAGGAGAGGGCAGAGTTAAGCAGCAGCAGTCTGGGTTTTCTGTAGTGCTACGTTGCACTAAGGCTGACACAGACACAAGGCACACAACAGATCTCACCTGCTGGGAGTCTCTGGGCAGTTCAGCCCCAGCAGGTACCACCAGCAAGGTCAATTGCTAGTTTCAGAAGAAGAGTGTCAGGCCAGCATTGGCACTGGTGAGGTCAGGCAGGCTTTGCCAGGTTAGCCTCTGGTCTGAGAACAGAGATTCAGGCCAGCATAAGCTAATAAGCCAAGTCCAACTGCTAAGTCCAAAAAGGTCAGCCTTAGGGGCAGCACTAAACCCAGGACAGGCAAAAGGTCTTGGTCAGGGTTGTGGTTAGTGCTGGTGTCCAGGTCAGAGCTTTAGCTGGCAGGAATTGTTGTTCCCAAGCATCAGTAAGCTGGATTCACTGCTGGGGCCAACATCAAGGCAAAAAGGCCATGGTTAAGCCTGCCACTTGCATGCCAGTTTTACTCACCATAAAGGAGAAAAGACAGAGCTTCGAAACATAATGAAGTGATGTAGTGGAGGTGGAGGAGGATTTGTCAGACTTAGGCAAGAAAGAAAAGGGAAGGAGGATTTAAAAAACAGACAAGTTTCAGGCTTCTGTGTGTGGAAGGCAGAAAAAAAAAAAGAGATGTAACATGGAGTTGGACAAAAGATCATGAGTTCAGCTTTGGCTAGTTATACAGGAGGAGATACCAGGAAATCATTAGTTTCACAGTCTTCAGTTAAAAAAAGATTTTCCATAAAACAGATTAATGTATTGCAGGAATGTTCCTCTTTCTTAACCCTTTAATATGGTGACTTCGCAAGCTCTGATTTCCACTGTCTAGGGCTGCAGACAAGCCACTGATCGGCTTACAAACTGGAGGGACTTCCTAAGGAATTAAGGATAAACGAAAAGAAGGTAAAATAGGAGAGAGAAATAACAAATGAAAGCAGGGTTGGGGATTTATTTTCTGTTTTGGCCTGAGTGCCTGCAAATCACAGCCACAATCTGCATCTGCCCATGAACTCTGGGGTTATACTTGGGTATACTCATTTTGCAGTTTTTGTACTTTGTGGTCATTCACCATGACTCAAGCCAGATGAGATTCTGTAAAAACCCACAGATTCTCCTATCTGACAATCTTTTCAAGTGCATTACTATGCCTAACTTCTACAAACCTCTGCATTTTCACACACATTCCCAATCCATCTGCGTCTAAGCATGCAGGCAAAGCAAGAACACAAATAGCCTTTGAAGGACAGTTTGAAAACTGAAAGTTTGACCTTCCAGTACCTGAAGGGGGCCTACAGGAAGGCAGGGGAAGGTCTGTTCACAAGGGTTTGTAGTGATAGGACAAGGAGTAATGGTTTTAAGCTAGGAAAAGATAGATTTAGGTTGGATATTAGAAGAAAGTTCTTTAGCATGAGGGTCATAGAGCACTGGAACGGGCTGCCCAGAGACGTGGTGGAGGCCCCATCCCTGGAGTCATTCAAGGTCAGGCTTGATGAGGCTCTGAGTAACCTGACCTAGGTAGATGTCCCTACTTGTGTAGGGAGGTTGGACTAGATGACCTCTGGAGGTCCCTTCCAGCCTGAAACATTCTATGATTCTATGAAAACAGGCAGAATGAGGGCAGATCAGTCCCAGATACACTTCCCGGCAAGCTCCCACAGAGTGGGTTCTTTGAAAAATGCTGCAAGTTCCAGCTGAGACTTTCCTGTTAGTGTCAGTTTCTAAAATCAGCCTGGGACCTCATCTTTCTGATTAGCAAGTTTCTCTTCAGCCTTGAATCATCTCCTGAAGCAGAAGGCTGCCTTCTGGCATTGGAAAGCTTGGCCCCTGTAAGACCTTCAGTTTCAAACTTCTTTACTAATAAGCCTTACTGAGTAATGAGGGATACAATTATCTCTCAGGACAACACACATGAGGCTTCTATATAAGAAAAGCTCTCTTGCAGGGACATCTGTGAAAATCCCTATCCATATGGAGGGTATGTCTGCCCTAGAAGTTCTGAAGATCTCTATGGATGTTCAAAAGGACTGTGTGCGCCCTGCATCAGCCTCTAGCACCTTGTCTAGATCTACCAGTACAACCACTACCTCAAGGACCCAGGAGGAGCACGCTGCAGGAGCACACAGCAGGAAGAATGATGGAGCCTCAGGCATGCAATCCAAGAGAGTTGCCCACAAGCTTGACTAAGAGCATGGCATTTCAGTAAGACACCAGGTTGATTCTGCTCCACTGAAATAATTTCAGATTTCTCTGTGGAGCACAGTAGACCTAGTGATTGTTCTTAACTACTTCAAAACAAGGGCATCTTCTCTGTCTCTTCCTTAACTCACCCAACAGGCTTTGTCTTTGCAGTATGTAATACTGCTTCCTCCACTGACACTTTAAAAAGGTAGGTAACAGAAACCAAAAGGTTCGCACCTCGTTCGAACTTCAGCCTCTTGTATAACTGAAACTGGTCAACCGGCACCAAGCAGGCAATCTGAAATGAGAAACAACCACACAGTAAAAGCATTAGAAACACAGACTTGAAAAAAATTAATAAGCACTCTGTTCTACACAACTGCTCTCCTGAGCTGGCTCTCAATCCACCTTCTTTCCCTGCCTGCTTTCACCACCATGTTCCTCCGTACCTTGACTACTCCAAATCAAAGTAGTCCTTGATCTCTCCTATCTCAGCTACACAGCTCTGTGTTCAGTCCACACCTTTCTTACCATGCATAGGAAGGCCTTCTCTGTGGATTCAGTATTTACTTCAGGCTTCTCATTTTATTTCACGTTGGTTAATGTAACGAAGGGTGACAGCTTGCCAGCCTTGGAGACTGCAGTATGCTGCTCATGCACAAGAACAGTTCCTCATTCATGTCTCCCGGTCCTAGTGGTAGGGGTCACTTAGTTCTCAGGAACTTAACTCTCAAGAACTAGAACGCTAGTCTGGTTTCCATTTTTAATGCACTTCATGGGTTTTGGGCTGAGACAGCTAATGCCATTGCTGTTGTAATTTGCCCTAGACACACACTAGCCCGCTGGGAACTGGACTGAAGTTAACAAGTTCAGCTGGTACAGACAAACAGGCTTTGCTGATATATTTTACACATCACTGTAATTAAACTAGCAGCCTAAAAGGCTAAATGCTCTAATCTCCAATTAACAGTCTACATAACAAAACCAAGTACCTATTTAACACTCATAAGCAAACCTGCATACAGGGTAAGGCGAGGTTCAAAAGAAACCTGACAGACACTTGAGGAACCACATGTTTGTTGGACCCTGAATCTGAGGTCATTCCCTTTATTTGATCCATTCATAATATTGTTCCAGCACTGAAAAATGTCTTTCTCTCTTACTGAAAATAAACCTAGACTAATCCTAATACAAGAGATGATCATCTGAAGCAGTCTCAGACAGTGTAGGACTGACAGCTTCAAAGTGAAGGGCTCTCAACCCTCACATCCAGTATCGCACTGCAGTCCTTCAGATTACTGTAAATGGCAAAGTTTTGCCTGTGGACACCGGCCCTTGCTATACTTCTGGGTTGTGGGACACAGCACCATGAGAAGAAATATAAAGACAAAAAAATCCAATATACATTCAATAACATGCTGTGAATGCATTTGCTTTCGTAGATGGAAAAAAGTAATATATCCATTTGTATACTGTGAAATACAAAATTGCTTTAGTAAGATCGCAAATCAATTGGAATGAAAATTACATTTTGAAGCAGATGCTTGGATCATTTATTTGACCTAAAGCAATGTCATACAAAAAAACCCCTCCAACTAATGTCAAGATTTAAGTGTTCAAAGATGCTTAAAAGATTTATAGTTGAAGAAATCAAAAATTTAATATCAAAATAGGAAACACCAACAAATCTTTACAAAGCATATTCTTAGTCTAGCAAGTCAGCCCTGGGTCAAGCCTCAGTCGGTTTCTCAATTCAGGGTGTACACTATTTTTAATATGAAAGTATTTGCGTGGCTGAATGTTATTACGTGAATGTGATTGTAATACACAGAGAACTTCCTGGGAAACCCTTCACCTATTTATCAGAAGTCAGCTGAAACACTCTTGGAAAACAAATAATAACTTCATCAAACAGGGAAAAAAGAGTGAAGTTCAACAGCTTCATCAAAGAATGAAGCCCATCAACAGAGATCTATAAAACCTGCAAGACACATCATTTCAGTATTGCCCACAGGGCACCTTCGAATCTAAATGGAGTCTGGAAAACATAGAGTCATCTGCATTTCTCTAGCTGGGTGAGCACTGGCAACTACTTTAAATTTTCCTTCATTATAACTAAATTAAAAGAGCAAGTCTCAGAGCAGTAAGAGCCACTGGAGTGAATTGTTTCGCTGTCTTTCTGGGCTTGCTTTTGCTTTTAACAAACAGTTTTTCAAGGGCAGCTCTATTGAGCCTTGAATTTTCCATGTATTAAAAATCAGCCTTTTAAATTACAGTGGGAGCAGAGTTAGCAGTTTTACTGCAGCAGAGGCACTGCTGAAAGCTTCCCCTTCTCCCACTGAAAACCTGATTATTACAGATTTCACCCAGGCCCACTCTTCTTCCTGTGTGTCCTCTTCATAGCTCAGCTCCCCAACTCCCTGCACGCAGCTCCGGGTGTCGAACACACGCAGCCCGTCACCTCTGCCACTGACTGGCTTTGAAAGACCAGCTCCTGATAGCACCCACACGGAGGTCAGCCTGAGAGGTGCTGAGTCGAAGCCTGTCACAAATTTAGGATCTTTAGGCATGAGGAAAGGTATGCACAATCCTGCTGCTGCCTGAATTCCGTGCCACATCAAAGCTGTATGTGCAAATTCAGGTGGAAAAAATAAAACAAACCCACAACAACAAACTTATCAGGTCTCCATAAAACCAGCAAATCTTTTCCTCAGTGAACTTTTAATCTCATTTACGCTTAATCGAGAAGGACAGCCGTAAGCATGGTAAAGGAATTAGGTGTTTATCTCCTCTGACTTGGCATCAGAGTTTAAATGTTTACCTTCACACAACTTCTCCAGCCCCACCCAGGAGTCCATCCTGAACATCTCCTCTCCTGCCCAACCATACACACCTCTGGGCTGGACAGGAGATGGAGATCTGGGGAGGGAGGAAGCAAACCAGCAACCGGGCAGATGGCAAAGGACCAGAATAGAAAGACCACGAGCACATCAGAAAGCAGACCTTTCTTATTCTAGGCTACGAAATTACTCCATGCAGCAAGAAATGCTACAGGACAAGGTTTGGGTTGTGGGATTTTTTTCTCAATACTGGGTTAAGGTTACAATAAAAATCTATGAAGAAAATGAGAGGCAAGGACTGTCCTCTCCCGATAAGATGTGGATTTGAGACTTATCAGACTGTTGGGTGTTGAAGTTTTCTGGGTTTCTACATGCTGTAAGGAGCACCTGCAGTTATACTCTTGTTAGCACAAGAATACCTAAGAGCTCTCACCAAGAACACCAGCTTTCACCTGAAGTAAAAATATCCATGGAAAAAAAAAAGCAACCTTTTGAAGGCTCACTGCCACAAAAGGCTCTAGCTGGACCCATGCCAAGTGTCCAAAAGGTCTGCCCAGCATGGAATGATAACCAAGGGGGCTGTTACTATGCAAGACAAAACTGCAAAGGAAGGAAAATGAAAGGGATTGAAGTAATTGGGCTCGGTTTACACAGGGGCAGGCTGTTCCTTGGAGCCAGGGCAGTCCAGGAACCAGGAGCCAAGGAAGAACAACTCCCCTGTTTTTAAATGCTCCTACCGCAGTGGAAAGGGAAAATCACTACTCCACCTATTCTCAGGCTTTCAAGGGAGATGCAAGGAGACAATCAAGAAAACGGAATGGATCTTGCTTCCTTTCACACCCATATGAATCAAACCTCGATAAAGCCGAGGGAGGGAGTGAGGGAAGTTCACCAGGACAAGTGCTTCTCCCTTTCCCGCTTTAGCAGATAGACAGCAAGGGCAGATTCTGCACTGGCAGCAGTTACATTGGGGTTACATTGCCCACCTCTGCAAAAGCCCCACTCACAGAGGCACTGTCTTGTTTTGCAAGGAGTGCAAAATAGTTTTAACTTGGGCTGTGGTTTGCTTTTGGAAGGGGTATGGGAGTTCAATCTCTTTACTGTTAGAAATTACACCCACACCTTTCTTCATCAGCTACCATGCTCACTAGGGTCATTATGAAATGTTACATTATTCATTTTCTCCATTAAGGAGCTCTTCTCTATTTTAGTGACAAATAAAAACAAAATGAAGACTCTCTCATTTGCTCCCCTTGGGTTTACTTCAAAACGAGTAAGAAGAACAAAAATTTTAATTTTGACCTTGAAAAAGATAGGTCGGCCTGCAACGTTTTCTCACCTTCCTCCTCATTTTACCATTTCAATCACCCCTAGCAAAATGTAAACTAATTTTCAAATTAAAAATAAAACCAGTATTTTAAACTGACTCCCAATGGGATTTTTGTTCAGCTATGCATGGAATATAATGCAAGCAAGAATTTCAAGATGTGGGTCATTGTCCCATTTCAGCATCACTTTACAAAGCTCTGACAGCCCTCGCTGAAGGTAGTGCTGGTGTAGATCATGGATTTACACAGAGAGAGGGACAATAAGCAGAATCTGCACTGCATGAAAAGGGGTAATCTCCTTGTCCAATTTAAGGGGTAAAAGGAGAGCCCAAATCAGTATCTCCTTTACTGCCTGCTGCATGGCTTTAATCCAAATCAGATTATGTATACATGGATCATCAGCATGTTACAAGCTTCAGAATACTACAGGAATCAGAAATAGCAGAGCACAATCCCCTAAGCATTATCCAAGTGAGCACTGCATTAGAAATCTCTGTATGCACCAGGGACTTACCCTGACTCACAGCTTACACTGCTGACTGGATTTGCACCGAGTAAAACCATTTCAAACCATGATAAATTACTCCTTATTTAAATTAGGGATATTAACTGGTCCAATTAAATCAATGGAGCAAACTCCCAAGAGAGAGAGGAATATTCTAGACAGGGTCAGTCTGCACTGTTGAAGAGAATGGCATTAACATAAGATGTTCCTTCTACCTTCTGCTTCCAGGAAGGAATCCGAATCTTTGTTTATTGTACTATTAAAGCTTGAAAGGACAAACATCTTGCTTAACGAGATTGCTTTCAAACTTTCCCTTTTTTTATGTAACCACCTATTTGAAACAGAGTCTGCAGCCAAAACCATTGCCTTCCCACCATCAACACCCACTATTTCTACTTAAAACCACCTATATACTACAAGCAGCTGTTATCTTGATGTAACAGGTCAAGATATGACCTTGGTTTGCACTTGATTTCAAGCACTCCAGTGGAACAGTTCCTTCTGTTTGAATGCACTGTTTTTCAAAACAAACAAAAAAAACCCTGCTTGGGAATGTACCAGTTTCAACCATATTTTGTTAAAAAAAAACAAACCCCAAACCAAAACCAAGGGGTTTCAGAAAACATACTTTCAAAGTATTGAAAAGTGCAATTTTCTAGTTCAAATGACATCTCAAGTTTTTTAAGAATAAAAACCTGAGACATTTTCTTCTGAGGTCCAGAGAAGCAGAAAGAGCAAAAGCAAAGCCTTAATTCCCAATATTTCCTATACTCTATGTATAAGCAATTCACTCCCCAAACACTGATGACATACTCAACTGTTTAGAGAGGCACAGGCCTACTATTCACACTTGCTCATTTCTTCATGGGACATAGAAGAAGAAATTCTATTCCCTGTTTAAAATGTTTTTTTCCCCCCTCTGCCTCCTGAAAGCAACACAAGAAGCACATGTCTCAAGAATCAAGGTAAGAGCTGTGAAAAGGCTCTCATGGTTTAGTGGTCACGGTAGCATTGGGTTGATGGTTGGACTTGATGATCTTAGAGGACTTTTCCAACATTAATGATTCTATATTTCTATAATTTAGTATCAAACTAGACAAACTCTGAAGAATTCTACTGAGAAAGTAAAAGAGCCTTAATTCACAATTAGGACAAACAGGTCACTGGAAAGCACCGAAAAAATGTTACACGCCTTGAACAAGTATCTTGAGAGAGGGAAGCAGAGGAACTTTCATAGCTATAATGTGCTATAAATTGCTTACAAGCTTTGTTACTAATTGTTCAGTTTCCTTATCGAAGAAAGCTAAACCAAAAATGCAAGTCAATGAAAAAGCTTTCCTTCATTTCAAATTACGCCTCAGTTCACCTTATCTCCCTTGTGTAGGGCAAGAGGCATTTAGAAAGCAAAAAACCCCTGCGTAACTAACATAACTAGACACTATTTAGTGCAAAGTACAGGAACCAATTTAACACCATGTCCATGACAAAGACAGTTTGACTGCTATTTTCTCTCCAAACTGTAAGAGTACCTGCTAAACATGAGTCACAGCAGAGACTGAAATGGACATGCCACAAAAAATATACTTTTTCAAAACTCTTTCTTGTCCGTGTTAGCATCAAACCCCAATTTCTGTTCCCTTAGTACTGGCAACATGTCATTCCTGATGGCACTGTCCTGGTGAGGAACCTTTTCCTGCCAAAAGCCTGAGACCAAACATCCTGACTCTCCAGAGGTGAGAAGGCTCAGATTTTTACACCAGGATTTTCAGAGCATGTCATGAATCAACTAATTTTAAACAGTATCTCCATGCCAAACAACAGCATATTTAAACACATTCTCTATCCTCTGAATAACATTCTCTTTTTAAAATAATAGCTTTCAAATGGCACATTCTCACATGGAACAGCCTTTGTAGACAAGAAAAAAGAACACAGTGTTCATAGTAATCTGTAGTTTACACACTAATCTTTCAGATTAGTAGTGGAGACAATCTATTCTTTCTACTGTTCCTGTGGTTTGGGGGTTTTCTTCATTAAAGAGATCTGTATTAGGTGAAATACATGAGCAATTCCTTCCACCCAGTTTGGGAGCCCTTTTGTTTTCCAAGCTGAAGGTCTGTGTTTCAATTGCATCGCCAAAAGGGAGCGTCAGAACATTCATTCATCCACGGGACACTAATGCACATTTGAGCTGTTTAGTCATTTTGCCTTCAGCCCAAAAACCACCCAAGGATTAAGCTAATGGTCCATTAATACATGCCCTGGAGCGTCCTCCTGCTTTACTAAGTGGAAAGATACCTCTATAATTCCTATAGCATCATAACCCTATCTTAAGAGAGCAGAATTCTTCCCACCATTTGTTAATTTTCTATATAAAACGCATTTTCAATAAAAGGTAGCTGGTGTAATGGGTGGGAGGGACATTGCTATACCCTCTTGATATCTATGCAGAAGAAAGGAGGAAGGGAAACAGCTGGCTGCTTTCCACAACAGCTGGATTCAGCCAAAGAAAAGCTCCACCATATGCCTGCATGCCATAATAGCTCCAACTCCCAGGTCCTGATTCAGCCAAGCACAGTGTTTCAAATGTACGCTGGAGGAGATCCTGCCTTTTTCTGGTGAAAAAGGCTTTTTTGGTATTGGGAATTGCACTGCCACTGATTGCATTCGAACAGGGTGATATGCTTCTATCACGGTTATGCCATCTGTATACACAGGGCTCAAGTGAACCCAGAAGATACGCTGCTTTTCTTCAGTTCAGGGATGGAGATCTGATTCTCCTTGATTTTGTCCCTGCAGACAAAATTCAGAGAGAATGCACAAAACCAGCCAAAATTCCATAGCTACCTTTTTTCCTGTTTTTTTTTTGTGGTGGTGGTTGTTTTTTTCTTTCCCTGGTGGTGTTCTCAGGCCCAGCAGGGACCTACCTGGCTCACAAAGCAAGCAAGCAAGAATAGCCACAGGGCAACATCACATTTGCCCACAGTTTTCCGTGGCTTTCTAAACGCACAGAACAGCTGTCACGCATGAGGGTTCCAGCCACACTGCCAGCAGCTCTTCCCATGTCATGGGTTTGGCGCTAAGCCCAATTTGGAAACTTTACACTAGCCCCGACCAGGCCAGAGGCTGCTTGAGCACTGCTGGGAGGCCATCGGGCAGCCTGGTAAGGGCCATCTACAGCCTGCTTGAACCCTGTTGTCCCAAGTGGTGCAAGAAGGTCTGAGAAGCACATTTTCCCTTCAGTTTGTCCACCTTCAACTTTCAGACTGAACTTTCCAGTTGCCCTGGGAGATGGTGCGCATGCCAGATGTGCTAACAGCTCTGCCTAAACCTCATTTAGCTTCTGAGCTCTCAACCTCTCCCATATCTGCCTTGGGAACAAAGACACTTCTTGTATCTCCTAAGACTTACTTCCACCCAGTGCTGTGCAGATAACTTTCTTGCTATATAACTAACTGTACGGAGTCTTGCATGTTTACACTGGACTGCAAATTGGTTGTTGCAGCCCAATATCAACTTACAGGAAGAAATTCTGGCTTTGCACACCATGATTTTGAGTTCTTGCTCTTTATTTAAGAGAGGCACAGGAATTTCAGTGTTTGCAGGCAAATAAAATCTCATTTAACTGACGGTGCTAATGGATGCTCAGCAATTCTGGGGTACAGGGTGTTCTGTTAAGTCACCTGTGCGGGTAATTCAGAGGTTGTTCAGATGCAAAGTAAGCCTTTCCTCAAGGCACAAAGGGAGGGCTGCTCCTTTTTGGAGCAAAACCCTTGAAAAACATCTGTTCGTTTCTAATTCCTCTTGTCAGTCAGGCTTCTTGCCAGAAGCTCATTAAAGGTAATAAAAAGGAGAGAAAGAAAGTATATGACCATGTTTATTATGTAGATAAAGAAGTTTGGGGACTTTCTGTTTTAAAAAAAGAGAAAGAAAAAAGTGTTGATACCTCTGCTTCTTGTAAGGTCCCATGGTTCAAGCATACCGTGTCTGGACACGTGATAGGAGAACCACAACCTTCTTGAATTGCCAGCTGCATATACTGTTTTAGGCACTAGAAACAAGTAAAGAAAAGAAAAAAAAAAAAAGTTATAGCCCACACGTTGGTAACACACAGATGCTACAGATGCTGCACAGCTACCACCTCCACTGCCTTAATTGGCTGTCCTGAAGCTCTAGCACACAGAAAACATAAATTATTAGAAGTGTGAATGCTACAAGTCATTACATTGGAAAGAATGCAACAAAGAACAATTAATTATGCATGACTTCATCTGCCGAGCATAGTGTTTACCCAAGTCAGCAAGCCAGACCTTTCAGCACTAACAACCCCTATGCTCTGCTAAACCGGGACTGGAGGGAAGACTTGGCGGGTGGGAGTATCTGTCTCCCTAGTTAAACCAGCTTCACTCTTTTGTCTTTCCTCCTGTGCTCCTTAATTCAGACTCTCAGCCAGCAGTCTCCATGGTAGAAGACCTCATTTACAAGAGACTACTGTTCTCAGCTGCGTAAAAGGGAAATGGAGTTTACAATATGGTTAGGAGGTTATAAACTGCCCTAGAAGATGTGCAGCTTCTCCTCCCCGTCTGTCTCAAAGCCCCACACAGATCAGGTAAATTCCATGGTTTATCATGAGCTCCTAGTCTACTGAGAACAAGTTCAAAGTCCAAACCACAGAAGCTGCCTCATGAAGGTTTTCAAATTGTTTCATAACACAAAAATGGCCTCTCTCCTCCAAGGAAAGAAAGACCTCTCTTCTCCCCACATTTTATTTGGCATGCTAGTTTCAAAACCTCTCCTCTTCCTCAGCACTGCTGGCTTCTTCCTTTGTTGCCCCATCCATTTTTGAGAAGTATGTTAAAGCGTAAGGTCTTTGAGACCTCTGTCTCTCTGCCAGCTTTCAGAACACAGGCCTTGAGCTCAAAAGCTACTAGGTGGGTTACGGGGAAATCACAGCCTTTCAGAGCATCGTCTCTGGTGAAGCCCCAGGACTCTTCACAAACTATTTTCCCAGTATTTGTAGACATTTAACATTCAGGTCTGAGTCAGTTTGGACTGTTCTGAAAAGGCCTTGCATATTGTGCTCTGATTAAAGACATTTCCTCATTTGTATTTTTACTGGAAAACTGGTACCCTCTTAAATGTGAGGATAATTAGGACTTTTACAAATGGAAATGAGGTTTCCTTATTATTCTGTCTGTCTCTCCATTAAAACGTCCACATCCATATGTCTTGGTTAATTCTGATCAACTATACAGAGATAGTAATTCAAGCAAGTAGAATCAGCTTAACTTAGTGGCATTTTAAATAAGCTTACTTTTGATTTGTAAATATTTGAGGCGTGTTCACTTAGCAGAATGTTGGGGTATAACCTAAATGGTAAGCTTTAAATATCTACCTCATTAAGCACTAATGGATGCAGATGCAGCACACACCCCTGGAAGAAAGCAGCAGAGCAGGCTGTAAGGAACTGATGGTGCAAGTGGTATGTGGGAGGTGAGGGAGATACTCACAGGTGAAGAGCAAGAAAGAAATCCTGTCAGTAAGTGAAGGCAGTATTAGCTCCCTAGGGAATATCAGCCCAGATTTAACTAGGAGCTATTCTTTTATTATTCAAACAGCAGCCTCAGTGCCCTGTTCCATCGCTTTGCCCACCTCTCCCAAAGGCATCTAGACACAGTGCTTGTAAAACGTCAGTTTAACCGTCGGATCACATCACCCCACTAGCACACACAGTTCCTCCTCAGAGCAGTAAGCAGGAGTGGGTACATAACCACGGTGGTGCCTGGGAGTAGATACTCTAGAGACAACGGAGCAGCTGGGGCCCTGCCCACATCTGCTGCCACCACAGTCTGGGCAATGGCAGCAGGTGACACAGGGAAAGCCAAGAAGTGTCCCCAGAGCCCAGGGTGGCTCCCAGTGCCATTACTGACGCTGATGGAGACCACAGGTGTCTTGTTCCTGCAGCCCCACATTCACTAAGCCCCTGGTGTTGCCCACATGCTTCAGACCATATCACAGGAGAAATGAGGTATCAAGTGCTCGCTCCCTGCACAAATTTCCTCCCTGGTTTGTGCCTGTTCCCAGCCTCCACTGTGAACAACACAAACAGAAAATCCTGCCCTCCAAGTCCCTTCCCCAAAGCCTGCACGCTCTGTAGTGCACTTCTCAGATACGTGGGTGACGCTCCAGCAGAGCCTCCTTACATCACACTCCCTCTCCTCATGGGAGACTTGATTACTTTCTGGATCAAGTCTCAAAGCAGCATTTGGGGAAGGGGGGAATGTTTCCCTCTCACCAAGGCATTTA
This sequence comes from Eurystomus gularis, assembly GCA_013400335.1. Classification (NCBI taxonomy): domain Eukaryota; kingdom Metazoa; phylum Chordata; class Aves; order Coraciiformes; family Coraciidae; genus Eurystomus; species Eurystomus gularis. The sequence continues at coordinate 313,082 of VZZY01019812.1, read as the reverse complement.
GTTTCCTGTAATTCCTCAGCAAGCATGGGAGAGCAACATTTTACTTCCACTAAGATCCTGGCTTCTGTCTCCTCTGTGGTGCCGCCTGATACTTGGTAATTTGTTTTGACAGCATGGTACAGTGGATTTGTGTTCTGAGGGCAGCTCAGGTCAGCTGGTTACTGAGGGAGGACAAAGCCTGAGAAGTTACTGCAGGCCCAGCAGCAGCCCAGAGGCTTGTTCTTAATTTAGACTTCCAGGACAGAAGCTCAGAGCACTGACAATTATCCTTCTGTGCAAGGATGGGCATGAAGCTCTTAAGGAGCTTCGATCCACAGTATGGATTTTGCAATTAGTTTCAATATGCAGTATCTGAATCATGAGGGGTACCAAGCCAAGAGAACAGAGGTTTCTGAGGACTGATAATGCATTTGGCTTCTCCTTCTCTTCTTGGTCACTGCTTGGTTGTAGGTGAGGACAGGTGAGCAACCAGAGCCCTCTGTGATACTTTCAGAGGGTACCGTGCTTTCAGAGGGTGACCTGGAGAGATTTTATAACAGGTCTGTGCAGTACCATACATCTTCAAATGTTTCACAGAAAAATCTCCCCGTTAAATAGTTTTTATAGGTAGTAAATATTTTGTTTTCGTTTCCTACACTTGGAGAAGATGCTGCACATGCAATTCAAGCAGTGAATGCAAGGACTTAGAGGTGCTGGGAAACTCGAAGGAAGCATTTAACATTTACTGCTGACAGATTAAGCTCTTTACCTAAGTCTGTACATGAATGAAGATGTGAACTTTTTGTTCTCTTTTTCACAAGTTAGCAGCAAAGAAGAGAGTGGGAAATCACTAAAATTTTAAAATATGCCTTCACTTTAACAGACTGTTTTTAGAGGGGTTTTACTATTATTTACAGCTCAGCTACTAATTTAGCTACTTACTTGAAAAGTGGCAAATAAAAGTATCTGAAAACATGTACAAGCTGCAAATGTGATGAAAAGAGGATTCAGTGTCTATGCAATGAATCATGACTGACTTTCTCAGCAGTTTGTCCTCCCACACTATGAAGAACACATTATACAGACATCAAAAGGTAAGACTTCTTGTGCATTTTGTCTACAAAAACCAGCAGTATCTCAGTTAGGAAAACTGCACACACTATATATGCTACTCAATTGCTCTACAAAGTGACAGTAAAATCAAGATATTCTGCCTTCTGTGATATTAAGAGTTCCTTGAAAGGATCTTAATCTTGACATCCAAAAAATCACCCTTGGGCTACACTCCCCCACCAATTTCCCACAGTGCGGTGACTTATAAGTATGGAGAGCCATCAGTCACTAGAGAGGCTACAGCACAGGACCTGTTGCTTACAGTGACAGTCCTACCATGACCTTACTCTCCATGGCCAGAGCAGGTCATGAGCAGTGACCTTCCTATCAGCACAGTGAGGTTTCCATGAATGTATCACATAGTCAAGGCAGAATGGTTGGAATCATAGAAAGGTTGGAAGGGACCTTTAAAGGCCACCTAAGTCCAATCCCCCTGCAGTAAGCAGGGATATCTTCAACTAGATCAGGTTGCTCAAAGCCCTGTCCAGCCTGGCCTTGAATATTTCCAGTGATGGGACATCCACCACCTCTCTGGGCAGCTTGTGCCAGTGTTTCACCACTCTGATTGTAAAAAATTTCTTCCTTTTTTCTAGACTGTTTCCCCTCTTTTAGTTTAAAACCATCACTCCTCATGCTAGCACAACAGGCCCTGCTAAAAAGATTGTCCCCACCTGCTGAGGCAATGGGCTAAAAATCTACTGAGGTCTTGCTGAACAGGTTTGAATCCATTACATTCACCCCTCAAATAAATGGTAGCATTAACACGAGGAATTTTAACTTCAGTACCTGTAAGCATGCCCTAATCAGTTACATTCAGTTTACTCAGATTTTCCCCCCCGAGCAACTTTAACATGTGAGTATCTGTGTTCTAGGATCCATGACAAAATCCTGTTGCAATCAAGCAAGAGGGATCAATTCAAATGTGATAATGGAATTCCATCAGTAAAACCCAGTGCACCTTACAGAAGGTTTTGGTGCTGAACTAACTTTGCCAAGCACGTTCTGCTCCTGCCAGACTACTGTCAACTTCAGTGAAAAGTACTACAAGTAATTTTTCCTCTTCCTGAGAGTCATAATGTATGACACCTTTTTCATATAATTTGCTGTCTAAGCATTTTGGGGCAATAATTTTTTTCCTCTTAAGCAGTTTTTGTCTTTCAGGCCATCACCTTTCTCTGTTTAATAAAACCAGGTCAATATCCATTTACTCACTTCACAAAATACTACTCATTAATAGCTAGTAAGTCAAGGCCTGTAAAGTACCTGGATCAAATTATCGTGCAACATACATGCATCTCTTTTTTATCTTGCGGACTTCTAAGAAAGATTACAATTTAGGCAAATATTTACATAAGCCCCAAGTACACATTCCTCTCCTGGAGCTAAGGATTCGTTTAAAGTGTATGTTGTAGCAGAAGGGAAGAATCTTTTAAAAAGCACTGAAATGCCCAATACAGGAACGGACAAGCTAACAACATAAAAAATTCCTTCTTCAGTAATAAACACTTCCTCTGATCTTCGGAAGTGTTTTCTAAGGTCAGCTGTGAGCCCCAGGAATAGAAAATTCTGTTCAGGCTATTCATAGATTCTTCATTTCAACACTTCTATAAATTGCTCTAACTTTGACTTTTTTTCCCCCCTGAACTATATTGTACAGAACAGATTTTGAATGTACTGACAAAAAAAAAAATCTGTTTGGCAATGTGTTTAATCTGCAAAGGGACCATAAGAGTTCTTCATTTTAACCTCAGAATGAGTTCAAAGTGCAATTTCAGGTACTAGGTAATGATGACAAAGGCACTACCTCCCTCTCACTGCAAAATGTTGTGTTTCTTTTCAAAGCCGTTTTCAGATGATCTCTGTACCAGAGACAAGAAATGGATCTCAATCATTCCTACGTATTGCTTTTCCAGGTACCTTGACACGTTCCATTACCTGGCTCATCTCCCATCTGCACGCAGCTCTTCAGCTCCCTAAACGCAGCCTCAGTGGTTTGGATGCAAAAGCATAAAAGGAAACCACAAACGTGATGTGACAAAACTAAACAGCTTTTTTTTTTGTTCAGAAACAGGGAGGTATGGCTAAGGAAGAAGAAAGAAATGGAAAGCTCTGGCTCTGGCTCCTTTTCCTGTCAAATGCTACAGATACTGCTACTAGCCACTGTGCAGCAGATGATACAGGAGAAGTAAGGGTATTTGTCTTGAATTACATTGCAGAAAGGGAAAAAAACAGATCTACAGTATTTATTAACTAGGGTACTAGAGTATGATCTACATGAAATACAAAAATGCAAGAAACGATTGAAGGCATGTTGCCCAAACAAGGTCTTTCCTATTAACATACAACTTGAAGACAATCTCAGTCTCAGAAAAATTAAGAAAACCTCAGGTTTCCATCTTACAATAGGCAAGACTGATTTAAAATGTTAAATCTCTCTTCCAGATTTGTCCTCAAATCTGTATGGGTTTGGGGTTTTTTTTAACCTTGGTCTTTCTACAAAAAACGTTTCTTTCTACAAAAAAAGTTTCTACAAAACTCAAAATTTAGAGGGAGGAAAAGAAAAGAAAAAAAGATTGTATACAGAGAGAAAATAAAACTTTTCAGTTTTCATTCCAGAATGTCTTATGATTCAGAACAGATCAACAGATAGGCATTCCATTTTTGTTTCCATTCCAGGTGGTGTTTATGTACTTTTTACTCAGTAAGACATAACTTTCATTTCTTTCTTATCGCTTACAAATGTTCCCTGTTCTTCAGTGCATACCCAAGACAACTTAGGAGTCAAATAGTTGTTTTAAGTGGAATATGTAACATCACTGGCTTCAGTGAGACAGTTCATGTCAGAACTCTAAGTTTAACCTGGCCTGATCCACTCAGCATTTAATCAATTGTGTACTCACATAAATACAGCTCCCCCTAACACAGCCCTCAGAGCTTATGACAGATCTATTTAATGTTTAGTAGTAGGTTAATCATTGTCATATCTGCACTTCTGCATCTTCAGTCACTAAAATGGGCCAGTCGTTATCAATGTGTGGTAATGGAATGCCTGGAATCTCTCAACTATTTCTCAACAGGTCTTAAAACTAGATGAATCAAGTCTATTGGCAATTAGCTTGGAGGCATTTGCATTTGACTTGGAAAAAAATGTGAAGCTTTTCCAAGTGAAAACACTAAGCAAATATGACAATGGACTAGAATGTAATGGCCTCCTGCTCCTCCGCAAGCCTACTTTTTAGAGGATCAAGTATATCTGAGAAACACAGACATCAGCTTTGTCTCTAAAGATCAACAACCAATGGTGCCAGATTCTGTTCAGATACAGTCTTCCTTACCTGTCTTCCCTTGGCCACCACCTTGATGCTCACCTCTCTTGACTTTAGAAAGATGAAGCTCCTCTTCCTGAATAGGAGCAGCCATCAAAGGCAATGGGTACATTTGTGCTCTTTTGGTACCCTCAGTAACTCTGCCTTTGGTGTGACTCTGCACAGAAACGCTTGTGAGAAGTTCTTAAGCCATCTAAATTACTATTAAAGTGCTATGTATTCAGTGCCAATATTAGCAGGTGTGGGAATTTTCTTTTTTGTACTTTAAAACAAAGCTATTCTGGAACATTTTGAATGTTGAGCTGGGATTAAAAAAGAATCCAAAATATCAAAACTTGACAGTTTGCTACCTGTGGTAGGAAGCAGCAAACAACCTGAGGTGAGCTTTATATAAAGTAAGTGGGGCATTGCAGCACAAGGTCTATTTAAGAAGAGGAGAAGGTAGTGTTCTAGTGCAGTTGCGAGCACACATAGGTGTCTCCTAGGACGGGGGAAAGAGGAGGAAGAAGAGGGGACCAAACCCTGTCTTGAAAATTAGCACAAAGAAACAGAAGAGATACTGAAACTCAGTGCTGGCTAGATGAAGGCAAATCCAAATTTCCCCTTACTCCGAAGTTTTCCTGGGTAGTCTTTCACCAGAGTGTTTGTGTACATTTGCTCCATTTAGCAGGCATCGCACACTTGTCGTCATCTGCCTCCTCCTTCGTCTTTGATCCACTTGGTGTCCTCTGCTCTCAGGCTTTTCTGCCCCTGATTTCTGCTGATGATGCCGCTCCTTCAGATCAGTTTGCCTCCAGCTCTCCAGTGCTCCCCTGCACAAGCTACCTGAGGCTTCACTGCACTGAGGACAAGATGTCAATATCTAGCCACCCGAAGGAGGCAGGGCAAGGTACAGCTGCTCTTAAAAAATGAAGGAAAGCAGAGGAGTCTCATTGAGTGTCCTGCTGGTGAAGTGCAATAGAGAAACTACTATTTCTGGAAGGGTTTCCCCTTCCCCTCTAGCAAAAGCAGCTGGCAGCAGCATGCAAGCCCGCCCCTCTCTCAGAGGCTGCAGCCTCAGAGGCCCTGACTCGCCAGGCAGCCAACTGCCCAGGGCGCCAGGCTTTCAACAGCAGCAAAAGAACCTTTTTTGCCCACGTCTAGCTCTGGCCTTGCTGTCACACACAGCTCCAGCAGAGAATCGTGTTCTCCTGAACTTCTTCGGATCACCTTCTACTTGTAAAATAGCCACGGCAGCACAAAAGCTACCTGGGCTTCGATTCAACATTGCACAAAGACTTCTCCTTTTACGGTTGCATGAAGACTGCGTTTAGCCCGCGTTGTGTGCACCAAAACAACAAACAGGTGGGTCATCAGGATATTTTGGTTTGCACGTTTTGTAACTCAGTTACCTCACGTGCTTCTCAGAAGTACAAGACCCAACAAAGAACTTGCTTGTAAAAAAGAAGAGTGAATCATGCTAGTTCTGTATAAACACGCGCCGACAACACAGAAGCACATATATGAAGGTACCTTCTATTTTCAGAGTCTGTTACATGTCTTCGTAGGCATCTCAAACCCTGTTCTAGCAAACAGCACACAAGATGGATATAAGCTGCTGCAATGCCATTCATTGCTCACCTGGCTCTCATCAGGACTCTGAAACGCTTAGAAAGATGAGGAGGAGAAAGAGGAAAGACAAAACCAAGCAGAATTGGTGTGCGAGGAAGAAGCTGACACTGGCTTTTTTACTGACTCCCAAGCCCACGTTTTCCATACCAGCACTGCACTGGTTCCCTTCCATCACCACTACTACCAGGGCAATCTTGCCACACCTGGTAAAACCTCACCCAGATGTAAGGGCACAAAAATACTCTATTTTGTAACACTGGAATGATGTAGCTACACACACTGTATCATTCTTTTATGTACGTATGGGAGCGATGTGAGCACCACGGAGGCAAAAACCTGTGTAGTTGCACATGGGTGCACCCAAGGAAGAAATTGTTGCAAGGCAACAAGGTAAGCAAAGGGACTGCAGGTTGGAAGGATTTCCCACCAAATATACAAGATGTGTGACTGGCAAGACAAAATCCAAGATAAACAGTGTCAGGAACAGATGAGATCCCCTCCCCCTTTAGGGAAGTGGGCAAGTAGCATAAAACTGTGTGGATTAAGCAATATATATATATTGCTGAATATATATATCTATGTATATGTGAGTGTGCACTACAGCATGGCACTCCACAAAGGTTTTATTGGTACAGAAAATGATCTGGATAGTATAAAGGGCAGTCTTTTAAAACTGATGCAGGTAAAATATACCTCACATCTCTGCCCAACCCTCTTCAGAGATGAGTCTTTCAGTCAAACTGATACAGTCAGTCACAATGAAACCAAGCCATTAGGTTCACTGTGGCTGTTTCCAGACTCTTGGGATGTGTAAATGTGTGCTTTATCTCACAGTTCGGTGGAGTCTTACTCCAAGTGCAACAAATGTTGAGAAATAAAGGCTAATGCCTCTTCAGACCTGACTGGGCTACCAAGTCAGATGGCAAGCATGTCCTCCAAGCCATCTCCTTTTTCTTCTCTGAACAGAGGGAGTAAAAACTTTTATAGCTATTTGAAAAACTCCTGTCTTACTAGCAGCAGTCCACCAAAATGCAAACATAAACCTTCTTAAACACAGTTTCCTTTGGCTAGAATGCAGCTTTTATGAGGTATAATGTTTATTACAAGAATTTCTAAGCTGAAAAAATAGCTGTATGCAATTCTAACTCATTTAAATTCCTTGGTTTTGCAGGCTATAAGTGAAAGGGAGATACAAGCATGACCCTGCAGATGCCTAAATAGCAGTCATTTCCAATTATTTACACAGCCAAACCACTGTAATGCAAAAACAATCACAGATGCAAAATCATTATTACAGGTAGCAAAAAAAAAAAAAAGAAAAAAAAAAAGACCTTGTGTAATAGAACAAAAAATTAACAAAACAGTTTCACCTTAGTAGATCAGAACCTATTATGTCATGTCAAGCCCTTTTCTATTTCAAATTTAATACTACTCTTGGATCTATATAATTAATATTAGTGATAGAATACAATATTAGTTAGATATAATTAATATCAGTTAGATATAATTAATATTAGTGATAGAAAATAAGAATAAGCTTTACAAGCTGAAAGCAATGCTAGCTGAAAAACTGCTATAGGCTCAGTCCCGTAGCTCACACTTGACATTCTCACCACAATACCTGTCTTAAGGGTAGTGTGAAGGTGGCTAGAAGCCCTGGCACAGGTAGGAGGAAATTCAGGGCACTGAGTTTCAGTGACGCCACTGCAGGCTGTGTCCCAAGCAACCCCCCATGCAAGTCCTGGCACCAAAGCACTTCGTGGCAAGGTGCTGCTGACACTGCAACTCATACAGCCTCCCAGAAACTGCTCTGGAGTCAAGACAGAAAGCCAAATATGGCAGGTGAAAAGTTTCCAGAGTCCCATTTGTTATAATATGCAAGATGTACATGTCTCTGTTGCATCAGCCCAGACATGTCCATCGGGAGGGTGTTCAGAGACAGGCAACAACAGTCAGACAAAGAGTAGACATGGGGCATCAGCACAACTGAGACGCGTTACGCCCACTGAAATAAATAGAGCGTGTCTAAAGGCTTCTCCCAGCTGCATTCGGCACTCACTCATGGCTGGCTCTTGGTTTAGACAAAGTCAGTGAAGTTTGCAGAGCTGTCAAAAAACTGTGACTGGGCTTTCTCCACTTCGCTGTCACAGCACTGGAGAGCCAAGCTCACAGTGGATGCTCTTCCTGCTACCGGCCAGGTAAGGGGTGTATGTATGTATGGAGTGGCAGCTGCAGCACCAGCTGTTAGGTACGTTCTCTTAAAACTTTTGTTACAAACCAAAAGTACTGAAATGTTTTGTGGAAGTCGGTATGGAAAACAAACTCCACGAAGTTCAGGTTGAAAATACATATTAACTGATCTTATTCTAGTTTCTTGAAACACAACTGGATTCTTACCCCAGTTAAGCTGCCCTGAATTCAGAGTAAGTGAAGATGCTCTCACTCAAGCTGGCTTCACAAATATCAGATTTCTTACAGGGCTTCAGACAATCAAGGGCAAAACTTAAACGTACTTGCTTGATGCTTATCCATAATTTGTTGTTAAAAAAAATGAAACCAAGTACATTTAATCTGGAGTTAAAAAGCCCAACATCCCTCCAGTGGCTCCAGTTTCCAAAATCCATTAGTCAGGTACATCCAAGTCACTATTGCCAGAGAAATAAGCTCCATTTTCCCATGCTGACAAAGAGAACAGAAGAGTACTAATATCTGTAGGGCTTCTATCAGCTCACTCAACTTCTGCCTTTATCACTTCCACCAGCTTTATTTGATCTGAATTTGCAGGACAGAAAGTCCTCACTGACAACTACAGGCAATGCATGACCTGGACAACATCTCTGCAGCACAGACTGCAGATGCAAAGGTTCGACAGGCCAAGCTTCATTTTGGTTTAGGTTTTCTGATTGCCCTTAAAAATTGCCTACAAGACTTAAAAGGTCTCTTGAGTACTCAGAAGATGATAATGGGGAAACAAAACCTCACAGTTATCCTATGATGCTTCAAGATTTTGCCCCAGAAAAAAAAATACTGAGATTGCATATAGTCTGTGTACATTCTCTGACAGTCTTTAAATGCATCATTTTTCCCATTAGTAAATGGGAAATAGTCCCAGTAATAACTGGGCTTTATTATTATTTGCTATGGGAATGTCTGTTAAGAGTTAGGAATGATCAAAAGCAGAATGACAGAGAAGTCTTTTAAATAAGGCGGGACAGATGAACACCAAAAGCTCTTTAGGAAAGCATCCTCTATCAGCATGGATAACACATGCTTCTTCTCTGGGACAAGCAACTCCATCTCACAGTCTTGTCATCTCCCATTACTCCCATCTCCTGTAACGTAAAGGTGCTGTGAGCTCTTACCGATGTACAAAAGATGCAGCTGCATTCCTGCAGAGTGGTCATCTTATCCAGGGAATATTCACAGAGACATAGCTTGCAAGTGAGCAGGGGCTCCAGAGCTAACTCTCCAGCTTCTGACTCGTCAGCTGTCATGGTGTGAGGAGAAGCCTTCCCAGCAGAGTCCATTCACTCATTAATGGTCCACTTGTCTGAAAAGAGAAATCAACAGCTGAAACATCCCACAAGCCATGTAGTCACTTCTCATTGACCTGAGAATTTACAGCTCAGATTCATAAAAGCACCTGCACACCCAAATGTACTATGTGGGCATCTTCATGTCACTCTCACAGTGAGAGATTTCTCACATCCAAAATTTAGGAAGAAGGTGTCTGAGAGCCCAACTCCCAAAAAGACCTGAACTGGGTTGGGTTTTTAGAGAACACTCACCTTACTGGCACAAAGCACTGCAACAGTGCAGTGGTCAGAGCCCTCAGCAAAGTTCTAGGAGCAGGAATCTGACTTAGGACAACCCAGGAAGGAGTTTCACATAGCATGTCCTACTTCATACAGCGCTGGAGCTTAAATCCAAGCAATTAAAAGTATCTCACATGCAGTCCTCTTTTCTCCATTGCTTTGATCATGCCAGAGAGCTGCCGGCTCAGGTCTGTAGCTTTTGTGCCTCCCACTCCCTAGCATCCAGCTCTTCTGTCTTTTTTAGGCATCTAACTGAGGTTTGTGAACCACGAACTAAGTGCACTAGCACTTTTTACAGGGAGATGCTCAGAATAGTCACGTTTCCACCACACACTAAGTCACAGCATTGCTTGGGGAAGAAATTTCTATCCTTTGAGAAGGAACAAATAGAAATATCATGCTCACATGTAATGTTTTCTGACCTAAGCATTTGAAAACACTCCATGTAACCAGAAAAAAAATCAGGACCCTCATTCTTACACAGTAACACTGAAAGAGATGTTAAAGAGAATATTCTCATGCTTAATTTAAAACAATAGAAAACAAACTTGCAGACATTTTTCACCTCAAAATAGACAGTGGTGTTTGGTGAAGCATTTGAGGCACGGCAAAATCTATTCCCATCTCCAAGAAACTTGGCTCAGCTTCCACAGATCTGCTTCCAAATACACTTCGCTGATGGCAAGAAGAGCTTCGTGCACTTTTTTTACAAGGAGAGATGTGGTGGCTGGCCACGCACAGGTGCTTGCACCAGCACCAAGAGTGCAGCAATAGTGGACCTAAAAAGCTGCATCACAAATGGAGGCTGCATGAACGTGAGAACAGCAGAGGATCAAGACCTGTCTGTGTGCCCGTCAGATCTGACATCTGATGAGGCAAACAGGAGACTCAAGCACTTTGGTCCACTTCTGCTTGCCTCCCCTGCAGTCCTGAATGTCCTCATGGCGAGGCTGTCAGGTCACATTTGGCAGCACTCACTGCTGCCATTCTGCTGCTCCAGGAGAGGCCAGGCCAGTTGCAGCTGGTCAGTGTGTACACAATGTGCTGGTTTCCAGTACCTGCTGAATTCCTCCCCAGAGGAAGAAACGATGGTGCTCATGGAGCTTGAAGGGTCAGCGCACATGAAACCTCGCCCCACAGCTCCCACCTTACAACCTGAGGCAGAGCCAAGCCCCATCCCCAGGCCTGCCCCATGAGCCTCCTGCCCTCTGTTCTCATGGGTCTGCAGGAAGACAGTTTCTCTTCAAAAGTCATGAAACCACAACAAATCTGGGTGGGAGCACACTTACCCCTTTTAATTTTTATACTTTGCAGTTTCCTAGCCTCGCCTGATAAGAGAAGCCATCAGATGTGACCTTGGGATGTCTTTCTTGTAAGTACCCAGGTTTAGAGACACAAGAGTCATACACAAGATTCTGGCAACAAAGTTCCTGGCCATGAATCCAAAGCAAATTCTTTCTCTAATAGTTTGCTATCACTAGTTCAAAACATATACCGTGCCTGTATTATTCTTGGCACAGTCCCCACCTGCTACCATGACACCCCCCCCCAAATTTGCTCCACAAAGCTGCAGAGCTGGAGCTCCAGCATGGCCGGAAGCCTTGTAAAGAAAGCTCCCTCTGAGTCAGGGACTGCAATACTCTTCTGTAATTACTGCAACTGGGGTTGGGAGGGAACAGTGAGTCACTGGAAATGCTACAGCAGATCAAGAACTACCTGTTATTTAAAATGAGGTGCTAGGCGTTATCTCAGTATTTAGGAGGACTGTAACACATTTACTCTGGTATGCTTTCCAACAGCAGCTGCATCTGTACAGGTAAGCTACTCACCCCCACACCGCAGGGATCTGATGTTTCTTCACGTACACAGTAAAAGGCAGAAATGTTAAGAGGAGGGATGTACAAAGGTGTAAAATGGATATAGCTGTTTCTAAAGTCAGTGTGCTTTTTATAACCAAAAGGGTTATAGCCCTACACGCTTTTATTACGGCAGCAGTAGAAAGATTCAGGTGTGTGACTGAGGTTTAGGGTGAGGGGCTAATTTTAGATGGCCTAAATCTGGCACTCAGTGTGACAGCAGGAGAGTTTGCCACAGTGAAGAGTAGGCTCCTGATAAGCTGTTCTGCTCTACTAGCAATCCGATGCCACAGTGTGATGGCTGTGGGGACTCCTTATAATATCCCATCCTTGTTCCTGAAGACTGTCTGTAGGTTAAATTCAGCTTTTCTCCCTGCCCACCTCACAGCAGGATGCCAGAGTGGGGCTGAGGTTCTCCCTAAAATAAGCAGAGCAACCTGTGGAAATCTCCAGCAGACAACACCAAGCAAACCTGGTGGACCAGAGGAACCAGCCCACACACAGCCCAGGCTGGCTCATCTCACCACAGCCTCATTAACCCCGGCAGGGTTCAGCAAACAGGATCGAAGCCATGGAGACAGCTGCACAACCTGCCTGCACAGCTCCTGGAGCAGGCATCGGAGCTACCAGCAGCACCAATCCCTCCATGCTCCCTAAGGGGCCTGCTAGTCCATAAGTGGCCCTCCAGGTCAGGTTGGCACAGTCAAAACCATCCTGTTAGTACCTTAAAAACAGTGTAGATGCATGGACTACACAGCCTGCTCCTTCTCCCAGAGCAACTCAACCAGCTGGTCTCCGCTTCTGCTCACCAGAATTGTGACTTCTGCTACTGCTGCCAAGGGAAGCATGCATGGGCAAGAGTTATGGTTACGGGAAAGGGTAGTCCCATCCACTGGCAACTGGGCTCTGAAGAGAAATCAGGCCTGTGGAGGAGGTTCATTCCCATGGTCAGATCAGATGGTGGAAATGACAGGAAGAGAAAGACACATGTCTTCCTCCTGCTCTCACCCTCCATTCCTCCTCCTATTCTTTCCCAACATTTAAAGACACATTGTCATTCCCCAAGCTCTCAAATCATCTCCCCAACTTTGCCACCCTGGCAGAACAGACTTTTCCATACACTGCAGAGAAGCTGTGAAGTTCCACCTCAGTTGCTCTGAAGTTTTATGGCTTTCACTTTGCTAGGCTTAGTCCCACAGACTGTCATTAGTTAATTATACGTCCATTAGTTCTCTTTACAGTGGCTTAAAATTCCTACTGGAATTACAAATGAGTTGCCAACAGTTTAGGTTGAAAACAAAACACTTAGGATGTATGTGTTGTGCAGGAGAAGAGGGAGTCACTAAAGAATGAGTTGGGGACTAAGAGGAAAAGACCATGTCATAATTGTTTATATTGATAAAAGTGACCTGAAATAAAATGAAATGGAAAGTCTCTAAAAAAAAAAACCAGACCCTCATACAAATAAAATACATTTCTAAGCACTAATATCTTCCCTTTCATGCTCACAAACACTAATAACCCTTTAGGATAAAATCCCAAATAAAGCAAGAAATGTATCAGTGAAACCAGAATACAGCACATAATTCCTCACACAAACCTCCAGTGAACAGCAACAAAGGCTCCATGAGATGTTGTGGAATAGGGATAAAAACATCTCAGGGACACTAACCCAGAGGAACACACTAAACTAAATTCTGCCCTAGCGTCAATTGGTAGCAAGGAAGGGTCATACTGGCCCCAGAGTGTATGAACACTCATGAACCATAAAGATCCAAGTGTTTTTACATACTTCTATCCGTCACAGACATGCACACACAGATCATAGCCCTTTTACACTGCACAGAATTTCCAGGAAATGGGACGCATTTCCTCAAATTGTATGCTGCCCAGCTTATAAGAACAACTGCTGGGAAGACATCCTTCCCTGGCTCTGAGACTAACGGTGTTGATGCCATAGGATAAGGCATGACCAGAAAGCTGGAATGAATGTGCGTGAGCTATACAGGGTCAATCCTAGAAGGGCGTAAACTGCACAGTCACCAGGACCACAGTTTGCCGAGCACTCAGACCTGTCAATGTTTCCATTTCATTCATCTGCCTGTGAAGGATTTTGCTTTCTCACTGGGAGGTGATAGTTTTTTGTGCTTTCACATAGCACTGAAATGGCTCAACACCATCCATAAGAAACACTAGAGCGTGCTCAAAGCAGAGGGAGAAAGGGCTCAGGGGGGTGGGAAGGACAGTACCAGCAGGAACACCAACATGAAAGAAGTGGAGATTTTGAGTGAAATATGAAAAACACAGCAAAAGCGCTGGAGGAAGGAGTACAGAACTTGTCAGCCCCCAGGGCCTCCTCACAGCCCAGTGTCTGGTGTCTGGCTTTGAAAACAACTTCCTAACAGCAAATACCTGCTGTGCCTGCTTCCAGAAAGGTACCTGTTGTAAAACTTCATATTACTGTCCTGAAGTGGAAGCTATCAACTGCCAGAAGTGGCAGTGAAAGAGCAGCTGGGTGGGTGTCGGCAGCCAGCCAAGGTCAAGCCACCACAGCTCCATCAAGGTATTAAAAGCTGATGGAACCTAGATCTGAAACTTGCCCTGTGAGCATGCATTGTAAGGTGACATCCTTGTTACGGTCACACAAAGGCTCACTTGAGCCTGCCCAGCTGTCTCAAACCAAGATTACCAGACTCAAAGAACAAAAGTTGCTCTGTGTACGTGATAGAACAAACAAGCCAGGTAGCCTCCTGAGCTGCAACAGCAGAAGGACATTGTCTGTGTGCCTGCAATCAAGTCACTGTACTTAGCTAAAAAAATGTGTCTGAATGTGACTTTCACCACTTAGAAACATCACATAAAATCATGAAAGTCTTCTGCAGTGAAGCTGTAAGGAGAATGAATGGATTATATTCAGCACCATAAGTCATCCTTTCATTCTTCACATGCTGCATCCAATGGCAACAGCAGCGTTCTTGGAGATGCTACTCCCAGCCTTGTGTTTACAAACAATTCTGCTGAAGTTAGTAGAGCTGTATGCTTTGAGCTGAATTCGGAGTCCAAAGGAAGTCTAGAAATGTACCAGCATGAGACACATCGCTCCAGGAAACATCAGGTGAATATAAAAGGGTCCTTTATATGATTTTCTCTGTAGGCTGGTGTGTGCCTGAGCCCATCCCGTGGGGCAGGGTGAGCCCTGGCAGTCCCCTCTACCCCAGTACCCCCCACGCTTGTCATAAACCAGCACCCAGGGATGGACCCGCATCAGTGAGACCACAAAGAGGTTGGGGTTAGGTTTAAGGTCACATGTTGGTCTAACGTAACACAGCACTTCCCCATTTCACAAAAAACATTTTGATACCACAACGAACACACATCACCTGTTCTAGGTTCCTATTTAGTGTGCTACATATTCACTGAGCTTTCTTAAAAAATGTTTGCAAGCATTATAATTGTTTCTTATACCCTAGAGATTTTTTAAGTACTCCACCCATTACGAAATGACTTCAGTGCCATATAAAAACCTGTTTTGGCATCGTTCAGCTCAGGATTCTGTTGTTTCCCATAATTAAGGTCACCCCCCCCCGCCATCTTCAAAAATGAAATAGAAAAAGAAAATTACCTGAAAAATGCAAATGTTCAAAACCAATGCTAAAAATCAGCCCCGTGGAGAAAAAGAATAATTATAGAAAGAGTTTAAAAATGTAACAGAGTGGTATTAAGGTAATGGGGACAGATCATAGAAGATATAAACTGAGCTATGAAATCAGGACACATGAAGACAGCTGTCAGAAACCCACAATTCCACCAACTCTAGCAAAATCCCATCATTAGCAGTTGTGGTTACAAGCCCTTAGCTGTCCTCGCTCTCTCAAGCCAACGTTCTTCAAAATTCACTTCTAAGGCAGCTTTTTTAAACCCAACAGCTCTGCACGAAGAATTACTCTGAATCAAGCGCGCTGGTACTTCTTCTGCGGTCTAGCAGACTGACCGCTAAACCACAATGCATTAATTTCTCCTTCTTTTGATAGGCACTGCCTAATCCACACAGCACTGCTTACCAAGTGGGGATGCTGTCAAACATGTGATTAAAGCTCCAATTCAAGAAAGCCTTCAGCTTCCAGAAGGACATTTAATCATATGTTTTAAGTGCTCCTTCATATTTTGCTTCATTGCAATGAGATTATTAACAAGTTAAACAAGGATTTAGATTTTCTGAAATTGCGGTGTCAAAAAAAAGCAACCAGATCTGCTACTAGAAGGTCTGGTTTTAAATATGTTTTTCATCAGAATTACTGTATTACCTCTGTGCCTTAATACAGCAAGCACTTGATTACATGCAAATACAAGGAAAACTCATTTCTTTATTACCATAATGTGCTACCAAGCCAAAGTATTAGAGAGAATAAAAGTATTCCAATATCTGTTCTCTTTGAGCAGGGCTTAAGAAAAGCCAGATGTATATTTCATGACAGCTTTCTGCACTGTAAACTTTTTATTTTAAGAAAACTTTTTAATAGAACAGGCAGCCTAAGTAAACGTGCTGTCTGGTACATAAGAACACACCGAAAGCAATTTCTCTCACTTGTTTTCATTGGAATGCCTGGAAAAAAAAAAGAGAGAGCCCTTGAGCTGCTGTTCAAGAAGCACTGGCTGTATGGAGTATTTTCATACCGTGCTAGCAACTGAAAAATAAATACATCAAATACTTTGAAAGGAATGTAGTGAGTGGGAAGCCTCTTGCACAAAAAAATGTAAGGGACAGACTGCACCAATGAAGAATATCGTCCAGCTTCCTGCCAGGCATTTTTATACCAGCACTTTAGAATGCCTAAAACACACATTGAACAGCTTCCCAAATCTCACATGTGCACAATAATTTCAAATCATTCTAACATATCAAAACCTCATTAGGGCATGGTAAACCAGCCTCCACAAGTCTTTGAGCGTACACTTGTCAGTAAGATCTCTACTGTACTGTAATACTGTGAGGTATGAATAACTGAGATTTTAGAACACCAGTTCTTCACAGTAACTGCATCAATATGTCCTTGGGGAGCTCTTTTTGCAAGAAGACCATGGATATTAACTGAATATAACAAACGACTTTTTTTTTTCCCAAAACACATGACTCTCTGCAATTGTGGGAATCCCTTCTGTTTTCCTGGCAGTACTGCTCTAGAATAAGCAAGGGAAAAAAGTGAGCTTTTCCCCCTTCCATTCCTAACAAGCTGGGGAGTCCAAGGAAAGGGAATCTAATAGCTAACGGTAAAATAAATGCTGCTATTCCCAGCCAACAGGCAGCGAGGAAAAATGCTTTCTGATCACTTAAATAAAAAGACTGAAAAAGAAATAATGCACCCTATTACTAAATCGAAATGCATAATCAAAACATGGTCTTTGTCTCTTTTCAATACTGGCAGGAGCTGCACAATAGCAATAGTCATTGAATCCATGAGGATGGGAATAAGCCCCTCTGCATGGAATAAGGTCAGACCATCGTATTGTGGAAGCAAGCACCTTCACTTAGTTCTGCAGAACAGTGCTTGAACTAGGGCATAGCAAGGTGCTGGATACAACTCTGCCAACACTGCCAGGCTGGAAAGTCATAGCTCCCCGCACCAGACCCACTGGACATGAGTCCTGGGCAGGCCTGTGTTCATCACAGGATGACCCAGATGTATCAGTCTTACTGTGCCTGAGCAGTGTGATGGTGCTGGCCAAAGGCAGCAGGCTCTGGTGGCATGTCTGGTTCTGCAAGCAAAGACAGGATTCCTCTAAAGTTTTATTCTCATCCTGGCAGTCACAGAGCTAAAAAAAAAAGTCGGATCAACACAAAATACAGTGAAACAGGCAAAGTGCAGCCAGACAACAGAACCTGTGTATTTTGGCATTAAACATATCCCAGTATTTCCAAAACACCTTGAAACAACAAAATTATACCAAGCAGAATTCCAAGTACTGGTTACCAGATCTAAGATTAGACTCTACAGCTTATCTAAATAACATCCCCTACTCCTAATGACACTGTGCAGCATCTGTTAATGGCAAGCTACATGGAATTTCCACCCAAACTAGTTTGGTGCACTTTGCTTTTAACTTCCTGTTGACAAGAGGTAATACACCACTATTAAATAAAAACACACTCTTCACGACATTAACGACAAAAGCAAATGACAGGTCTTCCTCTCTGACCACGTGAAGGCTTTCGGTAACAGTAGCATTTACTAAGTAAAAAGGAATTGAGCTTTTGGGAGGTCAAATGGGTTGATAACTTGGCTAGCTGTCTCAGCTGAAACAGGAATAGGAAGTCAGACGGAACAATTTGCCTTTGACACAGAAAAACATGTTTATTTTTGTTAATCGGATAACAAAACCTTGGGATGTGCTAACTCCTTGAGCTGGAATGTTTACAGTTTAGATGGGCTGTGTTCAGAAGATATTTGTGACATTGGCCTAGTTTAACATCAAGGATTTTTAGAGGATATTTATAAACACGCATTGTTAAAGGGAAAGCAATGGAATGTTATTTGACAGAGGGACCAACTTCATCTGTTCATCACGTGTGCTTTTCTAAGAAGAAACCAACCAGGCTGTTGGGCTGCTCTGGCTGGAGATGGCTCCTTTTTCAGAGAAGCCAACACTGTTGTTTGGAACAAGCAGCGTCCTGACTGCAAGGCAAGCAGGTCGAGGCAAGTGGAGACGTGACACAAAGCCAGGCCTGAAAAGTGACAGCAAGAAACTTCTCAGGCTCAAGGGAAGCGTGCTGAGTTTGCCAAAAGCCAAAGAACAACTCGGCTGGCCGAAACAATGAAACCGATCCTCCACTGAATTCTGAAAAAACACCACATACTATAAGAAATTTACTTAACACTATCTATTGATAAAAATTAACATGTATTTAGGTAATTTTAGAAGGAAAGCAATGAGAAATGTTTTTTTTCAGTGCTGGCAGTAAGTTGATACCTTTAACATCTCTGTCATTTCATTCTGTCAGGCCAAGAAAACGGTGAACTTGCAAGATTATGGTCCTACAGTCTTTGTTCACTACAAGCATCGAAAAGCACTTTTACACAACTTTAGATTACAGAATCAGAAATCAAATAATAAATTCATTTTTCTCTTAAAACAATTTTTGTGTGACTGCCAAGTGAATAAAACTAGTAAGTATAATGTTTCAGTTTGCCCTGTCTAATCTTACAGTCAAATATGCTGCCCTTTATCACAGAAGAAACACACTGTTCAAGGTAATCAAGATAAAAAAGGTAAAACATTGAAAACTGTCCTTGATCCAAAAATGTCTCAATGACTTAGAAAGCAGGGGGGGAACACATTCTACCCAGTGGTAACGTTCAAGTCTTAGCCACAGTGACACTCAGTGATCAAAAACCAGGAGTCAAATCTGAAGATCAGACCTTAGGGAAGTGACTATCACTAATATAAGCATTTTCCATTAAGCAAAGAACATGAATTGCTGCTGACTACACTGATATTTGACAAGAAACTACAGCCATTAAGAAGCAACAGCAGAGGTTTGGACCCGGACATGAGCAGGTTGATTTTAAAATAAACACATGCATTTACTCAAGTAACTCCTACTGCATCTCACAATGGGCTATTTAATTGGAGTGTACCCTTAAATCACTCCTCTGCCAGTTCCCAAATGAGACCTACCAAAGTCAGCTGCAATCAGAGATGAGGAAAGGACAGAGCACTGAACAAGTCCCAGCTATGGTCAGATCTGCAGGGGCAAAAAGAGAAGTAAAGTCCAGTACCAATCCCCTAACTGAGCTTCTCTCTGCCTGTCCTCTCAATATTCGCGTTTGCTCTCCCCTTTTCCAGCCCACACATGGGAAGAGCAATGAGCCCAGCATGCTGGGAGAGAGCTCCTGGGACAGGGTCTGCCACAGGCGATTCCTTCCACATTGCCTGCTGCCCTAGCACAGAGCAGCCCCATGGTGCCCACCCCATCAATCAGGATGTGAATATGGGGAACCTCTAACCTCTGACAGGCTTCCCATACATGCTACTGAGCAGAAGTTGCAAACTATGCTGGAATAACAAGTAATTGCTTCAACTACAATTAGTCTTATGCTCTTGCCTAACTTTAACAGCTATGTATTTTTTAATCACCTGTATTTTTTATAAATGAACATTTGTAACAGGGCATGATCTATTTTGCTCTGTGTCTTACTAACTATATAAGATAAATGCAACATTTTCTTAAACTTGAGTCAAAAAAGCTTTGCAGCAGTTCAGATGATGACAGTCTATCACATGACACAACGTTGTCCCATCTGACTTTCTGCATCAACCTTCTGCCTCTGTTTCAGTCTCTAAGGGCTCATAAGGTTTCTTGCTTGTATAGTGTCAAGCATAAGGAACAGTTTCTCAGGAGCTCTGTGTAACCACTCAGAAATCCAGATGGTGCTACAAGACGTTTAATAACGCAGAAGTGTGCATCAAATGCAGTTAGAGGTTTGCATTCATGATTCCCTCACTCCAATTTCAAATTTCAATCTTCATTACAGAAATAATTTCAAAGAACAGCAACCTGTAAACATACTAAGGCTCTTGAGGCTGAAATCTTGTATCTGTTATCACCTGGCTAAGTCTCTACATGACCTTCGCCATGAAGTCAAAGCCCTGCCAATGGAGTGTTCCCAATGGTTCCAGTGGACCTGCTGATGTGTGCAAAGATAAGCAACTAGGAGCAGTTAAAAGAAGCTTCCCCACCTTCTAGACACTCAGAAAAATGAGTAGCTAGAACACAGCACTGAAGGAACTCCTAGATTTACTATACTATACAATGACAGTCTTACAGAAACCTTTCTAAAGATATCTTCCTTCTAGCTGGTCTTTTAGTTATGACCATGACACTTAATGCCCTTCAAACAGGCATTTTATCCTCATTGTTAAGGAATTAGGAAAAGGAGCTATGGCAAGAGTTCTTGACTCCTCCTCCTCTCTCCACAACCACGTTTCCTTCATTTGTTGGCCCATCCTCCCAAAATGTGGGAAGCTAGATCAACAAGGGGGTTGCAACTGGTCAAGCCATGTACACAGCTTGGGTATTTGTAATAAAAACACTGACCAATCCAAAACCCACATGTCCTTAAAGTAGTATTGGATAAATTATACACACATATATGTGGCTTTCACTCCACTCCAGGCAAAGGGTGCTATTGTCTATCCCACAAATCCTCCCCAGAGACTGCAATGGAGATTCTCCACTACTGAACCCACCGCTGCAACTGTGAAGAGGTCATAAGGGTGCAAGATTGCTTCCTCTCCATTGTGCAAACGTTCAGCAAGCAACTTATTGCTGGCCCCGTGGATGTTATCTGAGCCTTATAATGGGGAAACCTCACTGGGAGGGGTTCTAGGACCAGTGGTTAGCTGAGGATCCACTGTTGTGAAAAAGCTTCAAGTGAGTGCAATGGTAAATAACCCACAGGACTAGCTTGGCTTCCTCACTGACTACATCTTTGTAACCTTTTTTTTGAAGGGGGGAAGACCAGCTGGTTTTCCTTCATCATCTCATCACCTACACCCATCAGAATGCTTCCAAAATTAAGCAGACAGAACACGTGAACTTTCCCATCTACTGCTCAGACATAACCAGTGTCGGTCTGCACATCACAGCTTCTACTTAATCCTGGAATGTTCTTTGCATGTAAATGCTAACCTATATACTGCCTGTCATGAAATATGTTTTTTCCTTCTACGTGCATAGGAATTTAGGGTCACACAATTTTGAATGACTTGCAGCTATATATACACAAGCAAGGAATTCACCCCTAAGTCACTGCAGCATTCTTTATTGAAAGAATGGTCAAGCACTGGAACAGGCTGCCCAGGGAAGTGGTGGAGTCACCATCCCTAGAGGTGTTCAGAAAACGAGTAGATGTGGCGCTTCGAGACATGGTCTAGGGGTCAGGGAGATGTTGCACGAAGGCTGGACTTGATGATCCTAGAGGTCTTTTCCAATCTAAATGATTCTATGATTCTATATAGCAGGTAAAAGCGTAAGTAGAGGTAGCCTTGAAGGACCCCTTTCAGTCCCTGAACACAGAGATACAGCTCTTCCGTTGCAACAGTTTTTTCCTTTTTGCAAACAAATAGAGCACAAAGCTTTCAGTTCTGCACGTTTACTCCCTGGCAGTCTGGTGATACAATAGTTTGTATAAACTATTGTTTGTATGTGAAAGCTTCTGTCAAACATTCATAAAGCGTCCACTCCTTGTGCAATGACTCACGTCTTACATTTTCCCTCCTCTCCTCTTTATTACAAAGTCAAAGGCACAGAAGCTTTCAACAAATACTTACATACTCAATTAAAGGGAAGAAATATGAGCGTGACACTAAAATGGTATTTTTTTCCTTCTAGTAAAAAGTAATTTTGTACTTTCTCCTAATCAGCATCTCTTGTCTCTCCTTCAGACAAAAAGCAGGTAGAACAACTCCCCATGATGATTGTGTCTACAGCAAGCTGTAGTGCACAGGAAGAGACTCCACGCAGGGGATGTGTTCCAGCATGCACAAACCCACACACACAGGCTGGACTTTTCCACAGCAATATGCTGGCTAGGGCACATCTTGACTTCATCTTCACTGGTAACACCTCCAGACCAACACCAGAAAACCCATCTTATCAGGTTCCAATTCTGGAGCTACACAATAGTCCCACTCTGGCTCACGCAATTGTCCTTATTTACAGTCTCTGAAGTCTGTCAGACAGGTACAGAATTTCTTGTTAGGTTTTATATAAACGTAATTTATACAAACAGTCCCTTGACTACAGCACGTCTGAGACTGTGTTACTCCAGGGAGGCTAACCGTTCTGTCGCTGGGGCCAGATTCACACAGCCCAAATTGCTGTGCCTGGTGCTGGCTGGCTTTGGGACTCCAGAGACACTGACCCATTTGGAAACATGAGGCATAAGAATGCTCAAACTTCGCCAAAGTCAAACCTGTACTTGTAGACTCCAAGGACATTCAAAGAATCAGGTAAGCTAATGGCATTTCTAATTACAGATTACGGATTTTCCCCTGGAGGCAGAGCAGATTCCCCTAGAAATACAGTAAAAACCCACACAGGTCTTGGGCAACCCACAGTACATCTTCTTTATTAAAATAGAATAAGAGGAACCAGAAAAGAGGAACACTTATGTCATTGTGTGCAAGTATCAACACATACAAAGAGATCTACGAAACTGCATCAACAAAATGTGGTTTATATAACTACACTTTTTATTTCAAAGTGTGTTTGCAACACAGTTAACCTAGTCATGCTCTCAAGCCTAGAAATTTCCACTCAGCACCTCTGCTCCTCCCTGGAAGACTCGGAGTTAGAAAAGTCCCACTTCAGCAGGAAGTGAAGGATGAGGTTCTTTGTAATTTGAGATACTATCTTTTTTTTTTTTTTTTTTAATGAGTGTTTTAGTATCTGCTAGCAATGATCTACTTTATGAATGTAATGCCCACTCAGTTCCCACTGAGCTGAAGCCATTTACAGGAGACACGGAGAAAGATTACTGAACACTATTTTCTTACTCATCAGCACAAAGCTATTTGGCACAAGCATCTCTCTAAATATTTGTCCAAGACTGGGTAAATTTGCAGTGTTTCATGGCCCTCAGACCTGTACTTCTCTTTATCAAGTGAGAAGGCTCATAGTCTAGCACGGGAGCTCAGCTGTGCTTCAGCAGAAATACAAAATGCTAGAGGCTGAGCTCAGTATCATTGCTGGCTTCCCCCTTGGATCTGTTCTTCATTTGTTTTGTTCAACATTCTCCTTCGCAAACAAAACGATTAATTTTGAGGTGGAATGAATGTAAGGTTATTCCTGGCTGCTGGGTAATGAAGCAGATTTTGGAAAGGCATTACACAGGCTGAGCTTTGGCACGGAGAACCCAGGGGGAGAGGAAGAAACTGTACCCACCTCCCAGCACACACGCAGAGGAAGAGGACAGATCCAGAACCATCTTCAGCCTCACGAAGCTGAAGGCTATGTCTGCTTTGGTATGTTCAAGGAGGTCCGACAGACTCAGTTCATGGCCACACTGGCAACCTGCCACAGTATTTTGTTCACATGTGCTTGTGACATCACAGGCCCAGAGCTGTGATTACGATCTCAGATGTCACAGTACTACTAGCCCAGGAGATATTTATGGATCTGATACATACAATCTATAGGTACTGTGTCGTTTCAGACACAGTCAAGAAAACTCCCCACTCAAGAAGAGAAACAGCAAGTCCATAGCAGTTTTTTGAGCTACACATCAAAGCAATACACTCCACTGGGTCTCACCACTGACAGTGGTGACACTGAAAGGTCTGGACGGGGTGGATCTGCGCAGGCACAGGGCTCAGACTTATACCGTAGATGATATCAGGGGCGTACTAATGAACTGGGAACCTTGCTAAGTATTAGCACTGCTTGTTTTCCCATAAAGTGACTTGCTGCTTCCCACGGTTGCATTTTAAACTTAAGATGGTAATACAGTCAAGTACATAATCTCCTCCTCCACCAGAAGGGACAGGCCAGATAACCACTTCCATGCTGTTTGTTTACTTCTACGAAGCTTATGCAGCACTTAGAGAATATAGTGTCATCCAAGAACCTAGCTAGAGAGAAACAACTCCATATTGTTTGCTATTTATATTATTAACTTTTGCTCCAAAGTACCACCATACAAACAAAAGCACCCAAATGTCACCATCTGTGGGAAAGAAGACAGTGACTACCAGCGAGGAACACGCAGGATGTAGTTCAGCGTGGAGAGGAGAAACTATGCCAGGTTGCCAAACGCTATTCCTGCATGAAGTGCAGGGAGGTTTCTGCATCCTCATATGAGCAGACAGCACTTTGTGTTAAATATCCTCTTTGGACGACAAGATGCACAGGAAAAAGGGAGTCTGATTCTCATCATACTGGCTTGGCTCTGGAATAGCTCCAGTTTGTTTTGAAGGCATACCTCCCACTTCACCACCGCTTTAGACACTCTGCAAACACACGCCTCTCAATCCATAATCTAAAGCATTACTTTTGGGAGCACAACTGCAGCCATCCCCTTATCAAGGTGCTGCATCTTTGCCAATGTAGCTTCTGTTCACTGAGGGAAGGGCTTCAGCCACTTTATGACAACAGCCCATACACCCACTCACATTCAGGCACCAACAAGTCCTAAAGAGGACAAGAACTGGGTCAATGTATTTGTTTTGGAAAATATTTAGGGACAGGATTTTGAAACTTCTGCTTCCAGCAATATTGGTATCCCAAACCCAGCGCTTGCCCTTAACCAAGACCATTTGTCCTTCAGGCTGAGGGAAGCCAAACGTATCGTGTTGCGGTGCCTGCTCACAGCCAGTTGGAAAGCTGAATGGGGGCATTTCAGTCACTGCCTGAATCTCTGCTAAAACTGACTTCTTAAAAGCATTCAGTGTCTATTTACTACAAGGATGGGAAGTCACCCTGCAATGCTTCCTTAAATATAGTCATCCTAAATATTTTACTACTTACAGTGCTCTTTGAAGGAAGACATTGGATATTGTCGGATACAGTTAGGAAGAGGAGTGCTTTCATATTACAGAAAATACAGAGCTTTACAATAAGCCAGGCTGAAACATCTTCATTACCAAAGCAGCTTTGTACTGATAAAGCCTCACGCTGAGAAAGAAGTGCAAACATACTAGTAAATGCAATTTTCTGTTCTTAGTGTGAAGAAAAAAATGCAAACTAGAGAACAAATCTATGGTCTATTTAGTGTATGCTTACATAAACCACACAGCCTTAAACCCTGAACAGATTAGAAGCGTACATTAACACCTGTCATACAGATCAGCATATTTTTCCTACCCAATACCAGCTATACGAGACTGTGGCAGAAGAAATGCCTTTAAACCAGGAGGAAATCTCTGCATTTTAAACTTGGGCTCCTTCCAGCTTAATCAGATGTGTTTCAGTATGAACGGAGTTCTTGTATTTAAAACAGATATATGACTGACAGTTGCCATCTTAGCAACTGCTTTCCACACAGATATGTCCTAATACTGCAGCATTTTCAGACACTTCACACAGGTTTTTCTTTAAAAGTTACACTGACAAAAGTAATTTCACCCTTCTGGGAAGTACTTGGTGTCTATTTAATTTTCTGTGCCTTTAATAGTCAGGACTCCAAGATTCCCTTTTGCCTCCGTTCTAAGCACCACACAGTTTGATTTTAGCCAAACCACAAATAACATCTTTTAGCTCTTTCATCATTCTAGCTCTTACCTTTTTTTTAACTAAGCCTTTTCTACTTTCTTCCATTAGAAGCAAATGCTGGCTTTCTGTTGCTTGCAGGCTATCCTTTGCTTTTAAGGCAAAAAAATAGACAGAAAGCTGTATTCCAACATACCTTGAAAGGAGAGTAGCATTCACTGCCAGCTGTGTGACTTCACTAGCTGCACTCCAGCATTCCCAAGAACCACGATGTCACAAACCCCTCAAGCTTAAAACCAGAAGCAGAGGCAGATTGCTCTCGCACGCCCTTCCTCTCCTCCGGATATCTGACAGCTGTACACTTTTTAGGACTGCAGCAGGACTCGTCTTCCAGCCCCTTTGCCACTCTGATAAATCATCCCCTCCCTTGCTATTAAGAGCACACTGCCATTATATCTTAAAAGCACGTCACAGCTTGTATGCAGTAGCTGTGGGAAAGCTGCATTTATTTATACAGGAAGCTTGAGTACAGCACTTCCTACTTCCCATCTGAGGCTCAATTCAACTGCAGGTGATTACTTAAACCCTGTCAGCTTCCAGCCAATGCACACCCCACGTTCTTATTTGGATATCTGTGCTGCTTTTAATCCTAACTCCCATCTGAGCCCTGACAAGATAAAACTGAAAGGAACAAGGCATTATATACGACACACATAAAAACCCTCCCAATTGCCATTTAACCTGGTTTAGGGCAGCAGTTTGTACAGCAGCTGCCCTACCCGCAGATGAATTCTGAAACATTGCTGGCTTCTGCTTCTCTTTCAAAGATGTCATCTAGAAGAAAAGGGATTTCTTCACCTTGGAGGAGAAGGGAGCAAAGAATCTAAACTCACAAGTATCAGTGTAATTCAAATCTGTCTGCTTAATAATGATGGTGCTCAGCTTATTCTGCCAAGTCTACATTTTGAATCTTTAAGACAGGCTTGTGCGCAAGAGGGGTGGAAATTCTGCAGTTCTGGACTCCAAACCTATGGGTGTAATTCACACCAGAAGAGAAGATACTACTGTGCCACACGACAGCAAACCCTCAGGAACTTTTCCTGCTGTAGGAAATGTACCACACCCACAGATAAGAAGTACAGATACATCTGAGTGCAGGGAGTGCAGAGAAATAGAGGGAGAAACAAGTATAGATGCCAATCTGTAATTTTCTCTTTATGATGAAATAAGTTTACTTTGTACTTCATGCAGTGATTGCTGTCATTTTGCCTTCAGTACTTTTTGGTGAAGACTGACGCATAGGCACATCTTTCAGGCTGTACAGAAGCTCAGAGCTGAGCTTTTAGTTATTTTCAGACAATTATACTGCATCAGATTCATCTGGGGAAAGGCAGAAAGCTCATGCAGCTTTAATTCAGCCTCCTTGCACCTATGCATTACAGCTTCGCTTGAATTATCATCACATACTCCTTTCCCCTTGAAATAACTATGAACTTTATTAATTTATTTGTCATCAGGTGTTATATATAATTTTCTATCTGGGAAGGGAGGGAATAACCACCAGAAATTCTCTACAGCTATATAGAATATATTCCAACGTGAGGCATCACGTTGATCGCTACAGTATCCATAAATAGCATTACAACAGGATTAGGCAACCTAGAGCCATGTCACAGACACTGCCACTCGAGCCAGTAAAGCAGTTGCCAGCAGTACCAAACTTCTATCCTCAGCAGTGACCAGTCCCAGAGAGTACTCTGGAAACACCTGGAGCTCAGAGCTAGTTTTCAGGCTGCAGAGCAGTAGTGAAAAAGTGGTATTCTGTGTCAAACTTCACAATTAGAAAAGGAGTCTTCTTCAGCAGTTAGATTTTTATTCTCCATCTTCAGTTCTTCAGCCTCTGGCACTGTCTTTTCACTACCTCCCCTCTCCTCTCTCTCTCTGCTCTTGCTCCTTTATTTCCTTCCTGCAGCTGCTACCTTTGCTATTCTGCCTCCATCACACAGATACTTGTGAGGCCATAGATGAATCACAGAACCAAAAAACCTTCCTGCTCCCTGTCCTCCAGCACTTGAACAGCAAAAGGACAATTATCTCAAGGAGGAGGGCAGTGAGAGAGGTAGGACAAAGGAAATCAAGTCATTCATGCAGGTGTTGGGGAAATAGCAGGGCAGCAGGTCCAAAAGCAGAGCAGGGCAGCTGCAGAAGTAGCATCTGGTTTGGTACTCACTCCTTGCTGGCACAATAAAACAATATCAAGCTTCACTGCAGTATCCTCCGCCAGTCAAGAGAAACAACTGCAAATAAAGGCTAATCATGTTTCCTTCAGATAAATGATGAGGCCAGCTTGTCTCTAGGGAGGCTGTTCTTCTGAAGTAAGAAAACTAGATTAATCCATTAAAATGCACATCAATTCTGGAAACTTTGGCTGCAAACAGCACATGATATTTTTATCCAGTTTCCTACTATGTATCCTACTATGCCTGAAAGTTAAAATGTGACTGCACAGACATGCAAAACTGCTCACAGCAAGATTAATTTCCTTTAAACATCACTAAATGGGTGAGAAACACCATTTCTCAAGACAGTTAATTTTCTAGAAAACGCTAAGGTGTTCTCGTTCCAAGCACTCCACTTCTAGAGTATCGAACCCTAAACTGTGGTCCCCGGATTTACATGCCGGACAATCACTTACTGATGCCGTGTGGACAGCTGGCTAGTCCTCTGCTTCCATCTTCACTTCCCTATTTGTCCCTATTTCTGTGCTTATCCAGGATCTCCACAGCAAAGAGGAGCTGAAGGTGACGCGGCACTGTGCAAGACTTCAAGTTAAAAGGACTTGAGGTGATCACCACTGATGATTCTTTCCATTGCCATCACCAAAAGGAGTGAGCTGGACTGTTACGAGCTCTTCTGTCAAAATTATTTATCTTCTAGCTACAGGTATTTGACAGTTTCAGAGATGCACATCTTCTTGGCAAGCTAATTCTGCGAAGCACTGTGAGTCATGCCACCTCAAATCCCCGAAACTCCTAACCCTGATTGATCCATTTCCTTTTGAGTCAACAAATAAATAAAAAATGCAAGTTCAGAATGTCACGCAATGCCAGCCAAGGCACAAGCTAAGCCCTCCCCCGTTACTTTCTTCTTCAGTAACAAAGCACAAAACTGAGAGGGTCTAATTAATTTTTTGGACACTCTTAATCGATGCTTTTATAACTCCAGAGCTGGGGGAATGGCTGAGCCTCCAAGATGATACGTGCCAAAATGCAAAACCACTGTGGATTTTTATTTGGGTTACTAGCCAGAACAAGAATAAAGGTTGGCATAGTTAATTACTAACTTTGCTGTGTCATCCTTGCAGCTACTTGAAATACTTACAAAATGACTAAGCCACTCTGGCATTAATGAAAATTACTAATTAATTTATGACATAGCTGGGTAAAAAAGTAATAGCATGATCACTGAAAATACCTCTCACATCCCACAAGCAGAATACCATTAACAGCAAGTGAAAACACTGAGTTAGTGTATAACTAACAAAGTTTCACTATAGTTCTACATAAAGAACAAAGATTAGCTTGTGACAGCAGAAAGGAAATTTTCACTGCTCTGATTCACAGTTTTCAACTAATAACAAACAAATACCCTGAAAAATAATTGCTATCCAAAGGTGTAACATAAAAACAGGTTTGTAAGAAGCTTTCTAAAACCAAAGCCTAAAAAAAATACATAACTTCATCCACTTTATGTACTGTAAATCCATTTTCCTACTCAAAAAAAGTATTCATATATGCAAGAAAGAAAACTTCACGAGGAAAATAGATACTAATGTGTAACATAACCAATGCTGAAAATAAAACAGGAAGGGGTTTTGCACAGTGAGTGTACATATATTATCTGAAGTTGCAAGTATGACACCCCTGAAGTCATGGGCTAAGAATAGTTTTCTTCAATGGGAACTATTTTAAAGGGGGATTACACCATCAAAAGTAACTTGTGGTACTTTCATGAACCTAATGTTTTAAAAAAGGAACCTCTATCTATTCCATATATGTATTTATATAATTACACAACGCTAGAAATCAGATGTTGGTGCAAAAAATATAGAGCTATGTAATACTTCGCATGCATACAAACTTTACTCAGAATAGCTACAAGAAAATCAGGATCCCATCTTTTTCTGTTTAAATAACCCTATCGTTCTACAATTCTGACTTGGTGTGCAAGTCACTGGGTGACAAACCAGGCTTGAAATCTTCACTATTCCCTTTAGCTAAAACATAGTAAAACTTTATTATAAGGTGTTTTGTATTGGAGTGAAATAAATCAAGTTAAATTATTTTGAAAGCTTAGTAGGTAGAAATCTAAAGAGCTTTATGTTTTACAGTAAAGGTGAGTGGGATGGCACACTGCCTACTGAACATTTATAATCATTATTATCTCAGAATGCATGGATTTGTCTCAGACACACAGAAAAGTGGTGGGTGACATACACTCATCCTGCTCTATGAACAAAGCAAAATGCAATAACCGTTAAAATTTGTTGGCACACAGAACATCGCCAAACAAACCATGATCACAGCTGCCACAAAGCTCTATATCTCTGTAGATATTATTTCTCGTGTTTATGCTTTGAAGTACTTTCTGACATACTGGAAACTAGCTTCTGGTTGATCTGGCTTCTATTTGATCCATATAGAACATGGAAAAAACCATACAGCCTCACCAGAAACCAGTGAGAAGACAGCCCGCTACCCCAGTGGGTTTGGGGCACTGAGAAATCTCAGCTTAAAGATTAAGCCTGATGGCTCTGACCATACATTACTGGAGTTCCAGTGCAACTTGTCTTCTTGGGACCTGGAAGCATTCAGAGAAAGTATATTTGCCCCCATAGGAAACCCTGCTGGTGGCAGAGCTCTATTGGTAAGGCCCCAGAAGTGGGCATTTTGCCACCAGCAACCGAACAGTTTTGCAACAGCTCTACATAAACCTTTTAACTTCTCCTAATGCCTGCCTGTTGATTAAGTATGTGAAGATGCAGCCTGCAAAAACTAGCTGAGTTGACCTTAGTCTGCTGTAAATAAAATGCTGATGAACTGCCACTGAACGACAAACATGCAGACCAGGGACAGCCAGCGCAACACGCTCAGCTCAGGGTCCATCCTTGGCCACCTCTTTGCACTCAGATGCAGGGAACAGGCATGTTACTGTTACCCTTCCCCTTCCCCTGTGACACGAGACATGCCAGTCATCAGTTTGCAAGCAGCCACATCCCTCCCAACACGCATGGTAAGCGCAGACACAAACCCTACGAATGGCAAGAAGAGCGGGCATGTCAATGACGTGATGACACTACTTGTAGTGACATGGTAGCAGAGGACGTCACCTCTTGGGCTCTGAGGCCACCCTGTGCAAGCAGGTTGAGTTGCCCAGCTGGACAGCACATGTGGCTTCCCCCAAACCAGCACCACCTCATAAACTGCTGGAAAAAGTTAAAATAAAGCCAAACAGCTCACCTTGCTCCCATGCCCATGTGTAATGCAAACAGATGTGGAATTGCTCAGTTCTTCTTAACAGGTGAGAATTTCTAGCTGTGAAAAGCGTAATTTATAAAGTAGCATCAGGGGGACCACATTACCTACACATGAAAGAGGAGACATTGCAGTTGTCCTCTTTGTAAGCATACATCTTTAACAGGAGTATATAAAGATTGCATGGGAAGATCTTAAGGCTTGCTTAAAAGCATTTATTTTCTATTAACTGTGCTCACAGCAAGCTTCAGATCATGGCACAGACTTTCAGTTATGCACAGATTTTTTTTCCCTTTTGACTGTGTGCCCAAAGTGACACAATCTGTTGACTTTCAACCAAGTGTTTTGGTAAAGTACCTAGAATTGCAGTAATTCCAGACATCAGAATCACCATCAATTTAGAAACTGAGAGGGCAAAACCATCCTGGCAGCCAGCACAGGAAGCTTCCTCTGTAACAGAGGAGGTCACCAAGCTGTCCTTGTCATGAGAAAAAAATGTGCACGCTCTTTTCACTTCTCCATTGCTACTACTGCTTCTGACCTGCCTCAGGCTCTGAACTGCCCTTTTTTGGAAATACTAAGAGATGGTTTTGTTCCTTCCGGCCCAAGCCAGTCTCCTAGGTGATGGCTTTACCTTAGCCTGGTGAGGCTCTATCTTCAGGCTTAAAAGACAGCTAGAAGGGGGGGAACTTAATAATGCATTTCAGCCCTGACCTTTTTGTGTTAAATCTACCTTCTGGAGTCAGGGATGGGCAGGTCAGAGATGAGATAGAGCTCAGGCACCTAATGTTATGGTTACAAAAGCCAACAACAGGACTTTCACAGATACCTGACAGGCAGGACCAAGGCGTGGAGCTAAAGCACACCTGACACTCATACCTTTGCTTTAGTATTTAGGTATGACACAGACTTAACCCTTTGATGAATTTAGGGTGAGAAATGGCTTCCAAGTTGAGAGGAGTTTCTCCAACAGACTGGTTATGCAGGGAAACGCTGCACTGTCCCTCTCTCCCAGCACCCCTCTCCTTATTTGACTACTAGGGAGGGTTCTCCATGCTGTTCCCCTCACCTTTATAGCCTCCTTTCTCTATCATAGTTTACATCTCATTTATGGTGAATTCAGCCAGATGTGAAAAGGTTTGTCCAGATCCACTTATCTCCCTATAGAATTTAATCACGTGGTTAGATAATCTCAACTACTAGAGTTTTCAACAATTTCAGCCTCTTGGCAATTTTAGCGAGCCTGTCTTCTCGCTGCAGTTTTAGGCTGGACACCTTTGCAAGGGTAACATGTAACAAAGACACGATACCACTTCCCAGATGAGAAGCAGCAACATCTTAAAATCCATGCAGCTGTTTGCTGGCAGTCATCTTATCATAGCTGCAGGCACAAAATCCAGGATTGCTCCACATCTGGGTCGCTTGTTAGGAGAGCAGAAAAGACAGCAATTACAATACCCTCCTTGAAAGGATGCTGTTACACGCACCACCTCACAAGCGGTGGTTCAACAATCAACACAACAGTCCTGAAGCGGGAACTCAAAAACAAGCTGGTTGCTTGCTTGCTCTAAGTGACCAAAGGATTTATTCAGTTACACTGAAATAATTTGGAGGTTTTTAACATCACGTTGTTCATTTTTGCGTCTGTTACATTCAAGTGGCAGGTAAGTTTACTAAAATGCGTGCTTTTTACCTAGTGATCTCTTAAAAGTCTCTTATAAAACTAGGTATGCTTCTTTGGGCGAAAAGAATCTTGAGGAAAATAAATGTCAGTTTTATGAGACTGAGCAGGGGCAGAAGGGCAAGAAGCGTATCAAAACCTTTGCTTTTCCAAACGCGGCTAAAATCCAAGCAAATATTGCTTTCTGCTTCACTATCATCTACGGTCATTGAAGAAATGACAAGTGAACTCATCTTTTTGTTAAGCATGACTTCATCTGTGAAAATCCACTGGCTCCACTTCACTCCCCTTACTTGTCAGGAAGAAATTTAAACAGATTTTGTTTAAAACTTTTCGTTTTATACACACATATGTGTTTCCTGGGATATGACAAAACAAAATAGGGGCAAAATTTATCCATAAATTCATTCCCACAGAGAATCACTTTGCACTGTATGATATAAACAAAGCGTTGAAGAGCGAACTCTAATCTGTAGAGATTCCTTGAGTTGTAGCTTTCTGCGACTGGGCTATATGAATTCAAGGTGAAGAAATGTGCTCAGTGAACTCTGGTTATGAGTAAATAACTCAATTCCTCCTTATGTTATCCTCAGGATAACTGTCTACACGGTTGCCATTCACAAATACGGGGAAAAAGCAATTTCCCGAGTCACAGAGAGTGTAAATAATGCATAATGGAAGAAGAAAAAGAGGCTTTTGATGAGAGTAGAAACAAGTGGCCTACTTGGATGGAAGAAGTCCTGACATCCCTCTCACTTTCCAGCTAGGTCAGCTCCCTCTTGCAGGAGGCAGATGGGGAAAAAACTTCCAGGATATTGAAGTCTGCCAAGGAGGTATGAGAGAACATGAAGTTTAAAGAGAAACAGAGGCCAAAGGCAGGGAAACCATTTTAATCTCTTGAATAGGAAATTAACAGCATGAAGAGACTGAGCATAACTCTTGCCTCTCTCCACATTTTTGGTCCATGCACTGAAAAAAAGCAAGTGAAAGGGAAGAAAAACCATACACACCTAAGAGTATTTCTAACATTGCATGAAAAACATGTAATAAAGGGAAAAGCTGTTTCCATTTTGCTATTTTCTTTTCCCTTTCTCAGACCAGCTCTTAAAATAACCTTTTAGCTTTTTGAGCTAAACTTCATGGCTTTTTGAGCAGCATAACCAAAAAGATGACAAACAGCATTTCCCAGTAGCCTCGCAGAGAGCAAGCAGCAGCAGAATCCAGACATTGAGGAACTCTGGCATCCCTGATGGTGATCACAAATGACTTGCCAGTACCTGGGTGCCACAGGGAGCAAGCTGCCACGGGCTTCAGCTGTGAAAGAGGCAGGAAGCACCTCTCCAGGATGATGAAACTGGAACATATAACACTGCTTCCTACTGAGCAAAGCAGAGAAATTATCCAGCACAACTTGGTAAGAATCAAGAAGTTCCACCTGAGATCCTTTTGAAATATGGTGGTCATCAGAACATGTCACAGAAACAGGGTTTACAATTTTAGGGTTTACCATTATTTTACAGGGTTTATGGCTTCTTGTCTTTGGGTTAAAAAAAAAGATGAGATCATGATGTGATATGCAGCACTCAAACTTGGTACATGGAAAGAGAATTTGGACAGGAGGAGAAGATAACTTATTTCCACTATGGTTTTATTCCTGGATCATATTGGTTTAAGGATTTGAAAAGTTTCTGGCTGTTCTGTTTAACTGCTTTTTTAGGAAGTCGTTTCCCTCCCCTCAGGCAAAGTGACAGGAAGCATGAATCAAGACTGTTTAAAATAACAACTTTATTTGTCCTTATTGATAGCATTTTTTTTTGAGCTAAGTGGGTATTTGCATGCGTGTTGACTGTGGGAAATCTTTTGCCAGTGACTCATTATTTTGATGCAATATTTTACATAAAGCCAACAGTTGATCTTTTGGGTCATTTCTTCTGTTGTCAATGGGATTAGGAGGGAGAGGAGGGAGTTGAAAAACACGCAGGAAGAATAAATAAAATTAATGTTTTACAGGAAATTAGATGGATGTTCTGCTGCAGTTAATTTCCACTAAACACAGCAGAGTATGGCATGAACGAAGACAGTCATGGTGACGGAAAAATTCCAAGAATCAGCTTCAGCTCTTTGATTGTCTGTCCAGGAAACACAGAAATTACTTCAGCTTCCTTTAACTGGCACAAGTGGACAATGAATCTTTTGTCATTTAGTGATACCCCAAATGTGCAACACTCCACGTACAATGACGGTTTGAGTATTATGGGCCAAGAGGCCCATCATCACTCTGGCCAGACCACCGAAAGTGTTACTGGCATGGTATCAAGGCTTAGGATTCCCTCACATTAGAGTGCCCCCACACCGACAACCAAGATCTCTGCTGTCTCTGTACCATCAAATGCCAAACAATTTTATTTTTTCAATTGAAAATTCTATGGGAAGATTACAAAGGCTGATGAATTTAAAATATTAAAGGGTTTGATTGCTCTACAAGTGTTTCCAGGAGTGCTGCTGAAAAAAAGGCAATGAGAAGATTACTTTCCTCATTCAGAAGGAGTGGTTTTCCTCAGGAATGAAGATCTATTAATTAATTAACCTTTCACAAAATTGTAGCAAAAGTCAGTGCAGTCTACCATGTGCTCTTCATACTTGTGACTAAGTACAATGTTTATGTTTTATGGTTGCCTTTCTGTTGTATCACACACCCTACTAAGAAGCAAACAGGAAAAGGTTTCATTTGACATTCTGGTTTTGACCAAGCGAAGCCAATTTCAGGACTTCTGAATGGGATTTCCATCTCCTTAAAAGATACTGGCAGCACAGATATAAGATCTACATCTTTTTTCCTAGGCTTTGCCACAAACATCCTCTGATTTTGCAAAAGTACTCTAATTTTATTATCTGTTACACCACAGAAAAAAAACCCTTGTCCCCCAGGTGTCTTGTACACTTTGTTACAGACTGTGAAGTGTCCTGCATTTCCAGGCTAGATGGGTTCAAGCCCAAAGCAGAGAAACATAAATGTTCAACAGGGAAATCTGAAGTGAATTAGTAGAATGGAAAGTTAGTCGCTACACAAGAACTTTTCTAGTGAAAATCGCTGATCTGATGACCTGGATTATATTTGTTTGGAACCTAATACAAATGATCGTTCAAACAATACAAAGAGTCTACACATGGCGTATTTGAATCAATCTTGCCTCAGCTAAACTAGACTAGATAAATGCCATACACACTCTCTGAATACTAGATGCCAATACGAAATGAATTCAGAATGCCTGCAGAGGAGCCACAGGGGATCATGAGAGTCCACTGACACCTCTCATTTCTAAATCTCTCCCCAGGTTCTTCCTTCCAACTTCCCACCGTCTTCCCTTTGACTCTTCAATGCACACCATGTACGTCTTGTTATTTCAGCCACACACAGACTTTGCCAGGCAGCTCCCAAAACCTCCTGACTCGTCATCCCTGCACTACCTGCCTGAAACCTGGCTAAATCTACTCTAAAAGTCTGGATCTTTTCACCTTTCCCCAGGATAGTTATTTCACTTAGTCAGCAAAGGCCCAAATATCCCACTGGGAATATCACAGTGGTTTATGATTTTTTGTATCTATAGAAATATGTAACATGCTCCAGTGTTCAATCTTGTTTTTATCTTAAAGGCTTTCTGTGTGAAATATGTTGGACCAGCCATTTTTCTGTTAGTCTACATATCTGAGCTCCTGTTTTACTGGAAACGTAACAGGTGTGACCATGGTATTTTCATGCTTGTCATTAATGTGCGCATAGAATTATCAGAAGGTAACTCCTGTAGGTAACACCTATTTGACAGTTCCTAACTGCAAACATTTCTACCATAGAAATGCAAGTAACGACAATGAGAGGTCATTTGTTATGAAACTATGAGTTAAATTAATTCAGTAGCATGGTATCATTATATTTTATCTTACAGATTTTCTATACCCTACATCAAACTGTGGTCCTCCTGCAAGGCATCACCCGAAAACACAGGAAGCTGCACTGTCAGGAAGAACTCAGAGCCTGAGTTGCAATTGGAACAAGGAAGAATTGCGTAAAAACAAGAAAAAGAAAATAAAAGTAAGGCAGGAAAAGCGTGACTGGAAGAAGGTACAAGCTACCTTTGTACACAACAAAATGATTCAGAACATTTGACATTTCTTCTTCAGGCCCATCTCCTCCTCATGAACGAAATAACTGCAATTCTTCACCAATATTAACTAGTCATCATTGCTGGCTAGCCGCAGGTGGAAGTCATAGAGGAAGTGAAGAAGCTGAAGGAAAAGAAGATGTTTCCCTTATGAATAACAGGGCAAGGTGCTTTTTTTAAAGAAGAGGACATAAAAGAGATCATAACAATATTAGCAAGGCTGACACCATTGGCAGAAGACAAGGGAGCAGCAATGAGTTCTGGAGGACCTGGAAAGTAGAGGAGAAGCAGCAATTCTCCCAGCTGGAGGCTATGGGAGAGAGGGCACTTGGCAGGAGCTACAGACCAGCGTAAGAACTGAACAGCCACAGCTGAACAGCCACAGTCACCACCACCACGGGGTGGTTGATGGTAACACCCAATGCCTGAGAAACACTGACAACCAAACCCACACATTTTCTTTCACTTTTTCCAGAACTGCTCATTTTGTCACTGAAAAAAAAAAAAAACCAAAACTTTTTCAAGCACATATTATGAATTATCTGCCCAGATATTATGGGCAGAACACTCTTCTGGACCTGAGAGCCACATGAAACACTTCATCATCAGTTGATCTCAAACATTTTTCACTCATTTTATCACAAAGCTAACACCTCTAAAACATAATTTTGGGGAGATTTTTTTTCCCCTTTTCACTTTTTCTCAGTTCAGGCATCAACCCCTTCCCAGTTTGCCCTCTCCCCCTCAAAACCCCTTGCTGTTTCAGACAGGTCTCTGAGGAACCTGTTTTAGTAATCAGTAGGGTGCTCTGATTACTTAACCATGACACAGGCACTGCCAACACCTTGCTGCGGAGGTGTTTCTGGCGGGGTTTGTATTTTGACGTGTAGCTTTCCACCACTATATCAGCCACCTTAAAAAAAGAAGCCATTTTGCTGACACAACTGAGAGGAACTTTTCCTGGCATTTGTAATT
The DNA here is from genome assembly GCA_013400335.1 of Eurystomus gularis. Lineage (NCBI taxonomy): Eukaryota > Metazoa > Chordata > Aves > Coraciiformes > Coraciidae > Eurystomus > Eurystomus gularis. The sequence continues at coordinate 274,826 of VZZY01019812.1, read as the reverse complement.
GGAGCTTCAGTAACTGATTGTCCTGAAAAATGATATGAAGAAGCTATTGTAGTAGGGATTAGCTCTTGGTTAGGAGTTAGGAACAAAGCAGAGTGTTCAAGTGCCATGAAATCAAGCAGTGCTCCATAGACCATTCTGGAAGAACAGCTCTGTGTGGTTCAGCTTCCTGCAGCACAGACACAGAAGGCTGCACAGACCAGGCTCTAGGAAGTTTCTGTCTGTCGTTGGGGTTGGCAATGGCAAGGTTACAGACAGGCAGACAGGCTACTGATCCCCTGACTTAGCCCCCTTGCAGTGTCCCACAAAGCTCTACCTTTCCTCAAAGTCCCAAACCCTGCTAACACAATCAGCAAAGGATCAACTACCCCAGTCTTTGGCTAGACAACGTTTCTCCTTTTCAAAGTCCATCTGAGTCACTTAAGTCTTCATGAATGCTGCCTTTATGAAGCCTGCCTTCAGTCAAGTGGCCAATTCTCAAAACTACTTGGCAGAGCAATTGAAACTTAACATGTGCAGAAGGGTACTCCACTCCCCCAAAGCTCAAATCTCCTCTTGAGCATTTCCTTGCCATGTTTTTAGACTCTGGGAAAGCTTTTTGCCTTCAAGAAGCGTCACAGTCTCCTGAGCTCCTTCTCTGTTTCCACCTCCTCTCTAAGTGAGAACAATTTATCTTTTTCTCAGCCAGCCCCAACTGAACAAGTTCTCTCTTCCCCCCCC
>VZZY01019812.1:253255-274097 GCA_013400335.1 Eurystomus gularis | reverse complement strand
CCCCCCACCCCAGGCCCTTCCCACCATACTGACACCCACCGCAAGAACACCAAATCAGTCCAGTTGTGCTCCCTGCAGCTCTTCAGCCTTTTCTGTCCTGTGCTACAGTTGGAGACTTCCTCTCAGGAGAACTGCCTTATGTTGCATAGAACTACAATAAAACTAGCAACAGCTGACAGCAGCGTCTAGCCTGACAGGCAAAAAGCTCACACAGCACATTATCAATATCTGGAGTGTCTGACAGCCTTCAGTCAAGTATATATGCTATGTGCTGTGATCATACAATTACATTGTCTTAATATGACATGCAAAACAAACCCGACGGTTGTCAATGAGCTTTTCGACTCTGCAAAGGCAAAATCACTAACGCACATTAGCACCGTGTGGGAATTTCCAACAGGCTTTCCAAGGGAGGGGAAAAAATGAAGAGCCCTCTGCTCCTGTACCCCATCTCCTTCAAAAAGCCGCTGAGCACAGCGCTAAATGAACATACTAAAGTCACCTGAAAATCAGCTCTGACCAGTTAGTGGCTCTTTGGGAAGAAAATAAATGTTGAATACTTGAAAGCACTGTTTAGGTTTCATATTTACCCTAACTTAAAAGGGGAACAGTCAATAAAATACGAGACTACCTAGTCAGAGCTGCTACAGCAAAGAACCAGGAGACATTAAAGAGGGAGAGCAAATTAAGAGCTCTTTGGTAACTGAAGAGTGTCTGGTATCAGGAGACTGAGGAAAAATAAACTGCTGTGTAAAAGGGGTACAATGTCTGAAAAGATGTGCAGTTAGGACCAGCTATCACAGGGTTTAACACATTATCTCTTCAGACTCCACCAAACAGGTTCACAAGGGTCTTTGTTAACTGAATTCAGAGAGATGCTGCTGGAGGAGGAAGCTGCTGCTGTTCCCAGCTGCTTGCTTGTGGGATAAATGCCACTGAGATCCAGAGCACCAAACAGTTCACCAAAATACAGTTCACTCTTTTTTTTTTTTTGCCAGAGTGACTGTAGCTTCCCCACTAAACCATGGCTCTTCACAGGTGCATACCAGGCTTGACTTTGAAATTCCCTTCTGCTGCAACTACGCACCAGTCTTGATTTTAAAGTTCCCTTCCAGTAAGACTACTGCCTGTGCTTTCTTTTAAACCATTGTCAAGAACTATAAACACAGAAAGCTGTATTTTTATAACAGCATTCTAGAGGCACACAAAAGGGAATTTAGCTTTGCCCTCATGATTTATACTGTCAATAGAAAGCCTTAACTAAGTTACAGTAATATTATTCAGTTGAATCTAGTTTGTTGTATAGCAAACATATGTGAGCTATAAATCTCAAGAAACAAAAAAATCTCTTTAGCTGTAGGCGCTTTGCTATCACCAGCGGGCTTAGCTATGCTTTCAAGATTTTGTCTAGTCAATGCTAATGCCAATGGATTAGACAGATTAGATATGCCTGCCAGTGCAGCTCCCCGATAAATTACAGGCTTTCTATCCACAGCAGGCCCTCAACAATTCAATTTTCTGCAGAAATGAAAATGTATCTTTGGAGGAAAAGAAAGCACTCAGTCATCAAGCCATTCACTGAAAGTTCTGTTAGTATCTTAAGACTACAACCGTATGTCAAAGCGTGCCTGCCGTTGGGCAAGTCACCCTGGGAGCAGCAGGACTCATGACGTCTGGTTTCCTATCGAATTACAACCTACATTTAGCACCTACAGTGTAACACAGTCCATGAGCACTCCAGTGCCACACAGCTCCCTAAGTTCCCTCACAGCAGTTGTTACTCACACAATACCTGAACTTCTCCATCACACACACAGCTCTCTCACAAAACGGTAGGGGTTGGAAGGAACTTCTGGAGAGCATCTAGTCTAGATGCCAAAGCAAGGTCACCTAGGGCAGGCCACACAGAAACACATCCAAACCAATTTTGAAAGTCTCCAGAGAAGGAGACTCTGCAGCCTCTCTGGGCAACCTGTTCCAGTGCTCTGTTACCCTTCCAAGTCCACCCTCTCCTTCAAAGTGTCCTTCCACAGCATTCCTCCACCACCTCTTCTCCATATCTTCCCCCTTCCTAGAGTCACCACCCTCATCCTCCCTCTTCCACCCAGCTCCTGCCAGCCTAGTACTACATCTGCACAGATGGGTGACAGTTAACAGGATGAACCTGAGCTCTGTCTCCTCCAGTCTAGCAGAAACCACTGTAAGCTGGGCAGAGAGTCCCAACATCATTATAGTGAAGATGGATGGACAAAGAAGCAGACAGGGTTGTTGCACACTCTGTGTTTTCTTCAGAAGCTAAAAACCTAGTCTCTTCCAAAGACCACTGGAATGCTGCTTGGTGTTCCTTTTCAGAAGGCACATCGGCATGACAGAGTTATCAGAAAATTCATCTTTCAAAAATGTCCTGGTATAATTATTTTCCATTGCGCAACTTCTGCTTTTGGAAGCTTAGTTACACAGTTAACTCAAAAGAGAGAAAATAGCCAGTAAGGGTGTGGCTGAGTTTTATGCATTTTATTGAAGCCTTTAAGAAGCCATCTGAAAATATTAGTGCTGCTGCCTCAGACCGAGGTCCTCTGCCCTGTCTTCCAACATGGATAGCTGGGGGCAAACCTACAGGATCCAGCCTGTCTTCAGGAATCTTTGGACCGGCTGCCCCCTGAATATTAAAGAAAAGGCAGGAGCAGGAAAATGGGGACACAGTCGCGGATATGCAAGGTTTAGAGAGTGCTTGTATGCTTTGCATTGGACTAAGGTGTTTTTTTACCACCACCCGCATAAAATTTCCCACTACTTAGTTGAGCTACTGAGCTGAAAACTGGGACCCATCAAGTTCAGGTAATGGATGGAGAGACACATACCTATATATCTACCACAGAGAAGTTTTTAGCTGTGATTACAGAGGTCAACACCCTCTTTCTTAGATTATCAATAAGCTGCATTTCTATGAAACGGGATTAGCACTAATTACATTTGTTCATATGGCTTAGTAGGTATCTGAAGATTCCCTAAACTTAAAGCCACAGACCCACAGACCTCTTTCCACCTCTATCGGTACCTAAAGTAACAAGAATTGGTTTTGGACCATCACCACCAATTTCTCCTGGCAGAAGTCAGGGTCTAACATGAACACGCTGCCTGCACAATCCAGGAGCCCATTGCCTTTTCTTCTAGGAAAAGCCAAGGACAATATTAATATAACTCATTCTAAATGAAAAAAGGCATTAAGGCAAATAATACTATATATGAAAGAGGATTCCCCACATTTGTTACGATCCCCAATTGATTTTCTTTCATCAGAAAGCCCGAGATCTGAATGTGCTTTTAATTTTTCATTTGTTGGTGATGATTAAGCTTGGCATCATTTTTTTTTCTTTACAAAATGTCAAAATGATACATTTAATTATTTTTTCAAAATGTTTTTAGCAGAAATGTTGTTGAATGTTCCTTGTCTACAACCATCTTTTGTTTCACTATTTATGTAATGGAGGACAAAAATATTCTCCTTCAAAGTTCTGTATCGATCTTAATGATAACTAATGGTAGTGATTTATAATTTATCCTCAGCCAAGTTAGCATTTTAGAATTACTTGACTCTTCCGAATGTAAGTCTTTGTCTTCTAATAACATGAAATACATTAACCTTTCCTGACTCTATTTGGCACAATTTAGCTTCCTCCTGAAATGTTGCAATTCTCTGCAATTATGTGAATCTTGCTCTGAGACCTAGAATTGCAAAAGCTAAAAATATTAAAATATGCTATTTCAAGTAGAGAGTGTATATATTAGTTCACACTAGCAAGAATTGAGTAAACAAATGAGCTCAAGCTTTCCAGCATCCCAATATTTTGTATTCTATTTTGTATTTGAAGTCTAATGAAATAGAATTATGACACAGAAGCCTGAAATAGTTTTTAAATTTATGATGTTCTTTTCACTGAGCATTCAGTCTGTTCCGCGCAGTGCCAACACAGGCTCTCCTTACATCCTGACCTGCATTCATGGGATAAACTGCTTATTATATTAAAGAAATCTTCTTGCCAAAGTATTTGATACCTGGCTGGCACATTCACTAGCCAAGTGTTTTGCAAGCTTTGCGAACCGTGCTGCAGCCTATGCTATTTTGGTTCTATGACAGCTAGAAGCAGCAGCTGAGACAGATCCAAGCCCGTCATTTTCTAATCCAAGTCACCACATGCATCGTGCTTCATCAGTGATGACAAGTAGAAATATAGCAGCCGGATGTGTCTTAGTGTCTTTGGCCATATAGTGTCCAGAAGACACTTTAATGAAATCTAATGTCCATAGCTTTAATCTGGTTTGTGTGCAGCAAACTGAGCTACACATACGTGCTCAACACAGGCCGTGCATTTATCCTCAAAGAAAACTGAAATGACTTTAACTCTGGTAATTGTGAGGTACAACATCAGAGGTGTTTAGGGAAAGAGAGCCACGCTATGATCCACAGAATCACTTCAAGGCTCCTCAGAAAGACAGGCAAAAACTAAATGTTACTGCCCTGAGGATGAGAAAAGCCTAAGTAATTTTGTCCTCAGGCCATATTGCTGGGCCAGCAATATGGAATTTGGGAACAGCAGCAGAGCAGGGCCATAGGTGGGGTGGAGGTGCTAGGAGTGGGGGCATGGTAAGCAGTGAAGTTATTGGACTGCAGGGGAGTAAAGGTGAGGACTTGAAAGAGGTCTGGAGGGATTCCAGACCAAATATCCCTAGGCAGTGGGTACCAGCAAGGAGTTATACAGGGTTCTGAATGGAGGAGAAGGACTAGGAGCTGTCAGGGACAATCTGAGCCCATAGCAGGTTTTCTTCTACTCCTTCCTACCCTTCTCCCTCCAGTCAGACCTTGGTACAGGGGACCCCTCTGCTTACTGCTTTTCAATGCTGTATCCCCTTTCCCCATCACCCTCTCATTAGCACCCTAATTCTGCTCCTACCGCCCTTAGATACCTTTCTCCATACATTCCTTTTCTCCAGCCTCCCTTAGGAGCTTCTGGCATGTAAGAACAATAATGTGAGCTTGATGGGACTTGAAGGAGAGAGAATTATAAAATGAACAACAATGTCCTTTTCCCTGCTCTCTTTGCAGGCTGTTCTGGTCAGGTAACACTTCACTCACCATCAGCCAGGATTTTCCCTGACTGGTTTAATTTTTCCTTGTAAATGCATAGCCTCTTAGGAATCTCGAAGAAAAGCCAAATGGAAATCTCCCTCTTTTATCTTGAAACAGTTCAAACAGATTGACTCTTATGCCCACTACACCATTACATTCTTTGCTTCCAAAAATTCCACTTGGAGGCTGAGTGTTTTGTACAGAACAACCACACCAAGGACTAAAAATAAGTTCCATATACCTGTGACCGGAAACAGTACAGCCAGGCCAGGAAAATCCAAGAAAATGGGGAGTGTTTGACAGCCAAAGGAAGTCTCTCAAGCAAAATCACTCTGTTGCTGTAATTATTTGACACACAAAAATCTCTACTGGTTTCTAGAACATCGGTCCCACAAACCAACTATCTCAACCTATCTTTCAAGTCTTATTTGCTTCTTCAATGACTGACTTGCCATAGGGAAAAAAAATGCCCTTCATTTTTCTAAGCAAGCAGCCTACTCATTGATCTCCACAAACTCTTCTTGAAACAAGTCTGTACATTTGAAAAGTTAAATTTTAAAGCACAGTTGTATTAACTTTAGTGCACAATTTCAGGCTTCCCTCTGACAATATAAAATCATGCTGACTAGCGTGATGTAAATTGGGTACCATAATAACTAATTCAATTTGTAGTGTCTCTCCCTTCCTCTAATATCAATTATCTCCTACAGCACCAGTGTCGTTGAAGAACACTACAATAAATTAGGCACAACAACCACTTTACAAGGAGAAATCATGAGGATATATGAAAAAAATATACCTGATTACAAAGATTGTGTAAACCAAGACAATGAGATCGCTGTTCCCTTACAGCTTATAGAGTGGTCCTATTTTACATTTTCTCCTCATCACAGAGCAGGTTTTGTAGCTTCCCTCCCTCCCTCCTAAATGGAATAAACACACTGGGTCCAAATTTCAGCCAGTATAAGATGACAAAGCCTTTCCAGGCTGCACTAGAAATTCACACTAGCTAAGAATCATTCTTGACATCCACAAAATACATAAAGTTTGACCCTTCTTTGAAAAGCAAATATAAAGCGATTGACAAACCCTTCTCAACAAGCATGGCTACATTTTACATTCACCTCTGCCTACAGTAATCATATATAGCACAATGCTATTCAGATTTGGGCTTCATAACACAAGAGCTACTGTAAATTAACTACCATGTAAAGAAAGAAATTTTAAGGTGGACAGACAAGCAGAAAGAAATAAACACTTGGAATGGGAACATGAAAAAAATCTTGACTGCCAAGCAGAAAAATGTATAAAAATTTACACCAGTTAGAAGGCTACACAAAGGCCCTACTTCTCTAAAGCTCAGATACTTGCTACGTAACAGCAGGCTATACCTCTCTTCTTTCAAAGACACTGATTTATTTGTGAAAGCAGCAGTTTTGATGATTTAATTCAAGATAACAAAACGCCTCAGACTAGTCCTCAATTATAAACGTGACATTGTATCCTTTTGCATTAGTCTAAAGAGCCCTCTAGTGTTCACCCACCGCAGGCATAATAAAATTATTTCAAATGACTATAGAACCTCCTTGCAAGTATCTGTCTATAAGCTCTACCAAACACCTCTAGCTAGCAGAGAGAAACCAAATTTTAGGCACTGGGTGATATATCTTCATGAAACAAATAAATAAAATTCCATAGTTAAAACTGTTTATCAGGAGAATATTTCTATATTACTTTTTGTATCATTGTAAGACTCATGAGTTTAAACATTTCAGCCAACCACTAATAACATTCATTGATATATATACATATTTATATAGAGAAAAAGAGCCTTCAGTCTTCAAAAGGAACTGGCTCTCTCGTTGACTCACCACTGCTGAAAGTCAGTGACCAGTGGGTCATGCTGCAATTATCTCCAAAGACGTATTTTTCTACAGAGGTTCTGTTTGGTTCAGTTCCTGTAGGACCACCCCATTCTAGCTTAGGCAATGAATTGCCTAAACCATGTTCAGACCATGTTGTGGAAAAAAGGCAATATTACCTTGAGATTTCTTACTTATTCACATGCCCCACTCCCTCATGTGGGCCAACAACATTGCCTGTGGCAATAAGCTACAAATCCCACCATGACATGCCCCAGTACTACCACAGGCTGTAGAGAAACTGTACAGGAAGACTATGTCTTCCACCATCCACAAAAAGATTTTAACCCGTTCCTCCATTGAAAACTGCTGCAAGTCAGAGATGTGTGCATCTGTAAAACAGCACAAAATATTCTTAGATATTGTCCAGAGGGATTCTACCACCAGATGTATGGCATGTGTACCCATCAGGCAACAAATATTCCGGACACAAAGAAAGAACAATTTCAGATACACACCTCATCAGAACAGTGCCTCAAGTTGGATTATAAAAATCGGCATCATCTATCCTTGTTGCTTCTTCACGCCAAAGAAGGGTCGTTGCCAGCTACCACAGAATGATTACGATTCCCTTTTTTAAGGGGAAACTGGTTCTTATCCAAGCAGCTGTGATATCAGAATGAAGTTAGTACAAATTGTAACTAACTTTTCTCATCCTAACATCAGCAAGCTACTGTTGGTTATACCTTAGAAGCTCTACTCCATGGACTGTAGTCATGATCCAGACCTGAAAGAAAAATATATTCTCTGCGTTTAGCATTTAAGAAGCTACGTGTGTACAAATAAACATATGCCAGAGAGTTCTTCTTTACGTCGTCCAACCAGTATCATGTGAAATTCCATACCCAGACTCTTCAGGGACCTTAAAAAACAAACAAACAAAAAACTAACCCCCCCCAAAAACTCATCCACCCCCCTTTGGTGTAGGCAGTTCTTCACCTACAGCAAAGCTTTTTCTTTAGGGAGATAATGCAATAAATACAAATGTATTTTGACATTTTTTCTTGCTTCTTTCATAATTGATGGTAGTTTTTTATATCCACTGCATGGCTGTAATTAAAAAAGAACAAGAAATGTAACCCTGCAGTGAAAGAAGAGAAAATATTAAATACTTGTATAAATAATATTAGTTTTCTGTAACTTCTTGACTTTCAGAAAGCCTTCAGAATAGAGTTTGACAGCAAAGACATCCCCCCTGATAAGACTGATAATCATCCTCAGGATGTGCAAGGCTGTCACTGCAGAGTCCCTTTAGATCTGCTGCAGTCTAAGGACATATGAGGTACCACCAGAAACACTGCGAAAACAATGGGATTAGGAAGCATAACGTCACCCCGTGCCTGAGCTCTATTAAGCAGGTTAGACACATGAAAAGCCATTTAGTAACTACTTGCTCACTCTTCCATTAGAGAAAATATAAAATATGTGACCCAGTCTTAACTCCCACATGTTTATTTACGGGATTCTTGCTTCAGGGATTTGAAAGGGTATTTTTGTGTTGCAGTTACTGTAAGGACAAAAAGCGCAAATTATTTTAAATACAGAATGAAAATGTCAAGTCACTGTCCTCAGTTGTAGCGTGTACAAAGGCTTTAGAATTGTAACTTCTTAGCATTAGCACAAGTCGGTTATCTAAACGCAAATGAATTTTGTTTCCCATCAGTATAAATAAAATTATCAAGGGATAACAAGCAAAAGGAAAATATATAAAATCCTGTAGTGATTTTAAGTCTACAAAATGACTCTATTAAGGCCATTAACCACAAGGTCAAAGCACATACCATTTTATGAAGAACAACAGTACCAAAGAAGAAAACCTTGTTTTCCCAAAGGAAATTCACTACTGCTTTACTATTCTTATATTTCTCCATGTAAATTAGTTACATTCTCAGTGTCCTGTCATGATTTCCCTCTTCCTGTAACCTCTATTAGAAAATGAAAAAGCAGCATGAAAGAAAGCAGACTGACACCAGAATGAATTAATTATGATGCTCTGACACAGGGGATTGGATTGTTCTATTATATTAAAATTAATTTATATTATCATTAAAGAACCCTACTGGTTCTACTTCACAGAGACTACAGATGCCAGAAGAATATTTTGCTAAAATAAGCAATAATTTCCAAGGTGAGGAATGAACTGAGTATGCCATTATTTGGCAGGAATATCTTCAAATACTTCCCACAACTTGAAACCATGTTTGATAGGTGCTACCAGACCAATTGTCAAAAATACAGAGTTTCATTTTCACCTTGACATAGCCCAAAACTATCAACTAGTCTATTCCCTGAGAAACACTCAATTATTATATACCCTTTTTTTTCAATATTCTTTTCTCTCCTCCTTAAAAAAAAGGTCAAAGTAAGGAAAAATACATGTGCTACAGATCCCTGTTGAGAGGTGACTCTGTGGAGGGCAACTCCAGTAAACAAGCATACTGTCTTCATCTGAAAACCAAAAACTGTAACGTGAACATTCATCTTTTGCAAATGCTTTAAAGAGAAGTGTAATTCGTAGTTACAAAGGTTACAAGTCCTTCTGCCTTTATCTTTTAAAAGTACATACAACAGAAGTAATTTCCAAGATGTAACTTCACACTTCCCATTCCATACACCAATCTTTGATTAATCTATTTTTCTTTTCCACTTCTCAAGAGAGGTTTCAGAAATCAATGCATTTTCCTTCTGCAATCAAAAAGGTTTCTAGATCTCATCAGATTTTACACTGATCTCTTCAAGTTCTGGGCTCCCCAGTTCAAGAGAGACAGGGAAATACTGGAGAGTCCAATGGAGACTACAAAGATGAGGAAGGGACTGGAACATCTCTCTTAGGAGGAAAGGCTGAGAGCCCTGGGGCTGTTTAGCCTGGAGAAGAGAAGGCTCAGAGGGGATCTGATCAATGTTCATAAATATCTGAAGGGTGGGTGTCAAAAGGATGGGGCCAGTCTTTTTTCAGTGGTGCCCAGTGACAGGACAAGGGGCAATGGGCACAAACTGTAACATGGGAAGTTCCACCTCAACATCAGGAAAAAATTCATTCCTGTGAGGGCAATGGAGCCCTGGACCAGACTACAATTCTAATATGTCCACTTTTACTATGTCAAAATCTTATTCAATAAATAAAATGTAGCACTATTATGCTTACTACTTGACATTTGGTTTTAAGCCCATCAAGTCTGCTAATCTCTGTGGATACTGCAAAATTCCATAATTAAGATTGATTTTATAGACACGCAAAAAAGGAGAAACATTTTACAACAGAACTAAAAAACCAGAAGTATTCAAAAGAATGAAAAGACTTTGTTTCATTAATGACAAAGTAATTCTGATCATTACATTTCCCCTTCATGTCAAAAAAAACTTGATTCAAAAGCAATTAATTAGAAACGTGAGGAAAGAAAGAACCACTGAAGCTAAACTTTACCTGTAGTGTAATTGTTATTTTAAATATTCAGATGTGGTGTAATATAATATCTCCAGCATCTTCCAATCTGGTCCAACTGGGGGGTTTCCCTAAAAGAAAGGCTCCTGTTTGCCTCCTTCCCCTCGCCCCTCCTTTCCTCAGCTTCCTCTCCACCAAATCTTGTAACTGTGTGGCCACAAGGTCAGCCAGTCCAACAAGCTCATCTAACAGAAAACTTATTTTCCATCAGACAGGTTTACTGGATTTCTCTTGCCCCAACAACAGAGGAAGTGTATGAATAGGCACAGAAATGTAACAGAAATCCACTTCTTTCTGCAGGAGCTGCAGTTGTACCAGACAGCACCACATCCAGCCGCACGCTCAGGGCACAGTTCTGGGCTAAAACTGACCTAATTTTATGGTGCCCACCAAAAACAGACGGTCCTGACTTCTCACTTGGGCCAGAATAGCACTGGTGTGGGCAGATGACCTGCAAGGTCTGGGAACTGATCAGAGCCTTCATCCTACAATGGCAAAAAACCTGACCCCTTTCCAACTGCTCCACGTCTATTATCCAGTTAATCACGTCTTTAACAAATGCGAGCATGAGGGCAGCGATGTGCGGTGGGTGGGCAGGGGGGGGACAGCGATCGCTTTCTGCAGAGCACAGACTTATAGCCTTCAATGCAAAATCGAGGAGGAGCACAATTCCCCCAAGGCCCCAGTGTGAAGGTGAGGAAGAGGAGGAGAGGAGCTCCACGTTGTGAAGTGAGAGGGCACAGACCAGCGCGCTCCCTCTCTGTAAATCTTAACCAGTCCTCATCGTGATGGGTGAACACCAGGTGTGAAACTTTCCTGTGTTTTTGTAGGGTTTATGGTTTCCACATCCTTTCACTCTGCAGTATTATTCTTTTTCTTCTGACAGTTTAATGAACGATGTAGCAGAGTGGTCCCACTAAAGCAGCACCACTTCTGCAATAAGGAAACAGAAGTTCTCTTCCTAGTCCATTACTATTTACTAAATAAAATAAATCATTTTCCTTCCCATCCTCATCTTATTGTACTGGAAGCATCTGGAAATCTGTTACCATAAGAATGCACAATAACTGTACAAGCAACATTTGTCCATTCACCTCTCTCTTCATAAGCTATAAATAAACATCGGTTAATCAGTTTTAAAAATAACCTATCCACTTGCGTTTTCAAATATCCTAAAACACTTGGGCTTTCTTGGACTTTTTCAAATGTATGTGAAAATGCCAAATGGCATAGACAAATATATACAAGCTTACACATTACACAATACTTGCTAGAATTAAATGCAAACCAGAAAGGTGAAATGGGCCAGTTCTCAGCTCCACAAAGGCACAGACAGAATGCAGCAGGGAAAAGAAGTGCATTAAAGAAAAAAAAAAAAGTTTTTAAAGTCCTAATATTCTGTAAGCATGAAACATTTACTTCACCCGAGCAAAAGACAGAATATGAATGATTACAACACTTGTACTTGACAGAAGAATCCCAGGCACAAAACCACGTATCCTCAGAAGAAAGTGGAAACCAACACCTAGTAGCACTTCCAAAAAAGTTGCTTCCAACTGCACTGAACTGTTTGAATTCATTTTCAAGACTGTTTTTCTGAGGTCAGAAGCAGAGCCCACGCCAAAGGATGTGATCTGTTCCGTTAGTCAAAGGGAGTATTTAGTTTGGGAAGCATCAGGAATGTTCAAGGGTGCATATTTGGGGGCTTGTTGCAGGTTACTACCAGGAAAATTCCAGATTATTGGGACCAAATTAGAGAAAAGAATGATACGTAGCTACTTAAAGGTTACAAAGGAGTTTAATATGCAATACTACACACTAAATTTGAAAAGTAGTCAGTGTTCCCAGCCAGAACCACATAAATGAGAAAGATTCTGTATGTTCATCCAAATCGATCTGTACAGAATGTAACCATGATTCCAGAGAAGGAAGAGCGCCTTATCCCACTACTAAGTGCATTCAGAATTTCCTCTTGCACACAGTTTCTGCAGGATGGCTTCACTGCAGGAGTATCTTTGGTATCAGGCATATCCACAACACAAGAAGCAGACTTTGGTACTACTGGAGGAGTGTGGAAAGATATTCAAGGAATGTCTGAATGAAAAAGGACTTTTAGAGCTTATCTGGACAAAGCGAATGATTAGTATTAATTGAGGGTATGAATTTACAGTGCAAATTCGAACACTCAGTAACTCCTCCCATGTGTAATGAGTTCAACACTCCAGGATAAAGAACTATTTCATGCGCAACAAGAACATTCAGTAATACCCAACACAGTAGCCAGTGTAGAACACTGGGTGTTGTGTACATCCCACCTTATTCCATGGCAACTGCCCTTGGAATACACACCTTCAGTATTAGGAAAATAGAAACTTAAAAACCAAAACAACTAAACAGTTTAGCTTAACGCCTTCACTTTCTGCAGATTTCCAGGAGAGAGCACACTCCTACTTTACATTTTGCAGACAGAAAGCTCGTTTACACAGAGACGCTCATGCCACTGGTCCAAGTCCTGCCAGCTCCTGCAACTGAAGATGTCAGGGAACGCTGAGGACATTACCCCTTTTTGCTGCCTGCCCCACCTTCTCCCAAAGATGGCCACGGCTGCAGCACAGTAAGCAATCTGTCTGTTCCTCATGACTCTCCAGTTCACAGTATTTGCTTTCTCTGAACCTAAGTTTGCACTATGTGCTGTGTGTGAACTACACCGGGTGTACAGCAGGCACATGTAGTGTTCTGCTACTCTTTGTCCAGCAGCTTAAGGAGAGGAGCAGAACAGGGGACGAGACATTGTAACCTCACCATTCACCCTACCAAATCGTAGGGTTTATTCGCCGATTAATTTGAATAAGCTTTTAAAAAGTACTAGTTAAACCATACGTAGAGTTTAAAAATCACTGTAAAATGCTTTTGTTTAATTTACTTCAGAAATCAGCTAAACAAACAAGTCACTTCCAAACAGAAGTATCCATAACACATTTCAATGTGATTTAATTAATATACTCTTGAAGTTAACTCAAATTAACATGCCAGAATGTCCATGCAGTTAATTTGGAATATTTTTTTCTGAATGTTCCTATGTATGCCAGCCCTGAGACAGCTATTCATTTTTTCTGAGGCAAAATATGCAGTGAAGACAGGACTATGCTTAGCACTGGGCAGGAAAGTAGCTGTGAAGAAGTGTGAAGTGAAAGCATTTCAAGCAAGTATTTTTGTAAGGCACTCACAAAAATGAGAAAAAATGGCTCTGTTGCTTAGCTCATTTTTCAACTGAATTACTTAACCAGATGGAAAGCCAAGATATGTGACCTTCTGTGCCAAATAAGGTCACATCTCTCTTTCTTTTTTTAATAGAGTTTTAAAGAAGAAAGTACTCTGAAAAGACAAGCAAAACTTCTGGTGAAAACTCAAGGTGAACGCACATTCTAAAGGATAATTGCATAGGCAATTAGACACACAAAACAGATGTAATCTAACTGCACGCACAGATTTCTGAGAAAAAAACGGGTATGATACCACCCCTGTATTACTGATCATTCTGCTGCACACCACAGGCCAAATTCTTCCTTGGTAAGCCACCTCTTAAGCACAGCAGAAAAAGAGAAAATGACATACCTACACATTTTAAAGGTGAAATAGCCATGGTGTAACTAAAATCCTACTCTGATGAGAGCCATAGCATTTGTTTTTAATAAGTCTTAACTTCTCTAGTTAATGCTAGATCCTGCTTTACTTTCCAGTATCTGTATTCCCTCCCAGCAAAGCCCAGAGCGGATTAGACAGAAGCTTAAATTTACAAACTGAACTGACATTCACATGTCAGGAGTGACACAGAAACTCTCTGCAATTGCATCACTCAACCTCCGAACTCCCCCAGCTGACTTCAACAGCAGGATACGTCAGGTCACAATTTACTGTGGGCAAAAAAGACTTTACTCAGAGTAGTTTCAGTCAGGACTCCTTTTAAAACACCAAAAGGACTTCAGCAGGCTTTAGGACATGACAGAACTTACACCAAATTTTAAGCAAAATTAAGCAAAGTTTTAAGGTTTGGGACATGTTTACTTTTTAAGACAAAACAGGAAGTTTTCTATAATAAGCAGATCTAGTAATATTAGTATTACAATTTTCGCTAAAGCTTTAAAACCTTTTACAGAGATAGCAGCTCTGTTACATTATTAAAGTCTACAATCCTGCAAGCCACTATAGAAACCTTTAGTACGTGAAAGTTCCATCTTATTGAGTAGGCAAACTGGGTAACCACTCTCACAGGTATTTACAGCATTGGGATTTCAGGACCTATTTCTAAGAGATGAGAGGCAACTACTTCTTCCAACTTACCAGAGCGTTCAGGTTACAGAGCTCATGTGTGATCAAGGAGCTTGTAACCGATGCTGCAACCCACCACCAAAAAGCCTGATTCTCATCAATAATAAAAGCTGCTTTACATAGAGGGTAGAAGTACTTCCCTTAGGGCCTAACCAAGCATCCAAGGAAGTCTCATCTCACCAAAGGTAGTGGCAAGTGTGGGCTGTGTTAATTCATGCTAATTTACGGCAGTTTACAAGCCCAGCAGGACAAGCCTCACCACATAACCAGGGTACAAGTTCCTTCAAAAAACAAATAGCATAAAGCAACTAAGAAGAAACTAGAAACAGACAGCAGATTTCATTAAATATTTGTTCAATCTTATTTCCTAAGTAATTAAACACTCAATGAGAAATGGCCAGACTAAAACAGTCAAATTATATAGTTGTGTTTATACAACGGCAGCCTCTTTCCCCATCTACATTTCCAATGGAAAACGTATTCAATTAATTTATTTTTTTTTTAAATCAAAACCAGGCAAAGGATTTTCCCATAAGCTTTACAGGAAAGTCAACCTCTGGACTAAAACCAAACATTCCAATTTTGGAAGGAAAGCAGAATATTTCATGAAGTTACGAGTATGCAAAGACAACATTCAGACACAAGATGATGGTGAAAATTGTTAGTACTTTCTTACTAACTTTACATTTAGCAGGCTACTACAGACTACCACCTGTTATAACAAGAGCATAATTTCTTTCAAAGACTGCAACTGAATTCATGCCACAGGCTTATATTTATATATAAATATTCAGTATCAGGAACAAATGCTTAAAAAGCACGAGAACGCGTTCCGTTTCATAAAGACACTTTTGTCCACACAACCATGCATGTTTTGTTCCAAAAAGCAATAGATAATTTCGTAGACTCACAGGACTTTGCCAAATTTGGTAGTTAATGTTTTTGCCAAAATTAAAGAGTTTCAGTTTATTTATAAAATAATTACTTGGAGGAGCTAGGATATTTATTTTGAAATTTCATATGCCTTATCACCTTCAGCTGAAGAAGTACAACAAACACCCACAACAACAGAAGTTCTGTAACCAGAAAAAGAGTTTATAAAAACAATTTCACAAGACGCTTTAAAAGCTGGAAAGAGTAATACCTGAGACGTTCCAGAAACTTTTGTAGAATATGAACAAACTCAAAATCTATTTCACCAATTCTTAAATCCCTTAAAATTATGGGGAGTAATGCACCTCTCTGTGTACACTCATCATTAAAAAGATCTTAAGCTGCTCAACACAGGCCTAAAAAAGCATCATCATAACCAACCCATTGAAAAAATGTTTTAATTTTGCATTTCAAGGTCTTCCTTAAAATCTGCTTACAGCGTACATAAAAGCGTGGAGTGAGGATACAGGAGACATCAGACCTGTGGACACGTTACTCTCACTAACACCTCTTTGCCCTGACAGCGGGACATCTACAGTAACAGTTGTTTGGTTGGGTTTCGCTGAAATCCTGAAAAGCACGAACAGGGTAAGTTCTAAAATCACTCTCAGAAATTGAAGCAAATAATTTTGTCACATTTTTCATGCCAGTAAAACAGGCATAATGAAATGCACACATGTTCACAAACATAGAAGGGAATATTTGGAAGTTAACAGGCATCAGTGAGACAGCTTATACTGGATCTACGTTTGCACAACATATGTTCAGGTTTCTGTCCTACAGCTGTCTGCCACAGCCCACAGCCTGGTGTTTCACCTCAACGTGTCAAGCTGTGAAGCATAGTGAGGCTGCTGCTCCACAGACAGCAAAACCACTGAAGGAGACAGAATGGGTGTCATAACCACTTCCAGATAAGCAATCCCTGTTAGCCATTAAAACCCTACGGGACTGTGCAGTTTGACCAGTTTACTCTGCTCTTTCCTACTGACTTTTAGGAAAGATGTTGTAAGTTTCCTTTTTTTTTTCCACTATCCAGGTAGTATGGATGGGAATCAGCAGCTTGCAGCCTATTTCCAGTTCTGCTGTTAAATGATATTCATGCTACGTTATTCCTCATTTTCCTAAGTTATAAAACACACACCCCAAAAAAAGGACAGGAAAAAACACCAACTGAATGTACCCAAGCAGCTAACCCAAATTTGGAGTCTTGGAAGTTATTGACTTAGAGAGACTAATTGGTAAAGTCCAGTATTCCATTAATAGAAATTTCTTTATTTACAACATACATCTGTGGAACAGAAAAGGATGGGATAGAGGAAAAGGTGAGACAAATTTTTAAAGTTTCCAATTAGTTTATGAGCTCTTCTGTCACCAAGTATTTATACTGATATATATGTAATTGAGGGATGAATTAACTAGCTAGCCTGTGAATTTTCTGAATCAACTACCCAGAGAGGCATGTGGGTAGTGATGTGAGTTTATTCCTGGAAATTCTATTTGTACTGTCCACATTTTAGAAGCGGTATCACTTACCCACAGGCAATTGAGTACTCAAACCCTGCCTGCTGTGACATCCTTGCGGTAATATTGACTTGTACTGGGATTGCCGTAACCAAAGAATTTTACAGAGTAATCTGATTTTTAGAATTACATCAAGTAAAGACTATCTGCAAAGTAAATAGGATAACTAATGTACCGATTTCCATGTAAGCAGATACACTTGTGTTTGGGTATGTTAATCAGGAAGGCTTAGCCCAACCTTACAGGAATTACTTAAAAAACTATATACAATTCCACTAAACATTTCAGGAATTTATATAGCTGCTGGGCACCACACACTGTTTCATTTTTTTAAGCAACTTTCAGAGTAACCCTGTAACTATTTTCTCCGTATTATACCTACAAAACCCCGGTACAGAAACCTTCACAAATTTGCCTTTGATGAGAGAGGAGGTGACTGTTCCATTCATACTCACAGGACTGGAAACCTGTCTTCTAGTTCCATACCCAAAAAGTCTTTCCACTTTTTCAAAGATCAAAATGTAAGCAATCTTTGGTAAAACAGCCTTAAATCTTGAGCAAGTATTTTCTAAAATCCATCAACAGTTAAATGCACTACTTTGTACTAGAAGATTTCAGAATCTATTTCTGTTATGGTCATGAGAAAAACACTGAAATATGAAAAAGTTTTTCTGTTTAAAGAAGCAATAAAGCTTAAAACAGCAAGCTTCTCTTCTGTATAGAAAACTAAAATAAAGTGGAGCAGCTGTTCAAGATCAGTGAGTTTAAATCAGCATCTTCCTCCACAAAGAATGGCTGAAACCCTTGGAGTAGAATTAAGGAGAACTCAAATTCTGCAGTCTTCTCAGCACATGGGATGCTGCTGCATGGCAGCATCTCTAATCACTCCTGTGCCAGCACCTTCATTTCTTTATAGCACATCAAAGTAACGAACGCCCTTGAATTTCACTCCTGCTTGGTGGGAGCAAAATCTTCCTCGCGTTACAACACCAGCGGACTTTTCTCTTACCTATAATAATTCCTGCAAGGCAGACTGCTTTATCTGGTAATTGCCAAGGTGCAGTCTTTATTTTAACCTCTTGTAATTTTTATCGCCGTGTCCACAGCTGCTGGTCAGGAATGATTAGTTTCCCAGCTTTCAAACCTTTCCACATCATTTGAATGCCCTATACAATGGCACATTTCAAAATAATGGGCTTCTTCAGCCAGCTACATCCACTGGAAGAAGTGGTGAGTGATTCAGTCCTCTCAGCCTAAATGTACTCTCCCTTTTATGCTGCTTCTTAATCGTTATTGCATATGAATACCTCTTGGAATTACGTAATGCATGTATGCCAGTGCAAATCTATCACGCTCCAAACTTAAGTGAGAGGCAGCAACTGAAATTTACTTGGAAAAAAGATAAATGAAAAAGCAACATGGTGAAGAAATGTAGTGACAGAACTCCTTATTACAGACTGTTCTTTACAGACCTTTGCATAACATTAGGCTGCAGCTCAGAAGAGACTTCAGAATATTTACCTTAACTTTCCCCTTCCTGTGACAAACAGTTCTCTGCGTCCTGCATTCAAAAGCAGACCTTAAACCAGGTTTTCTCCAAAACAAGGCTACTACTATCAAAAGTGACACTTCAAATAAGCATTATCAAATTTGTTCCCATTTAAAAGTATTGTGTCAGTACTGAAGTAAGTTTTTACCAAGCCATTTCTACTCATTCAGGAATCAAATTTCTGTGTAATAAAAAAAAATGGGACATTTTCCCTTTACAGACTTTAATAATGTTAAATGCCTTTCTAGGTTCTCACACTGCCAACATACTTGACTTAAATGCCTCCTGAAGATGCATTAACATAGAGCAGGATCAAACCAAGAACTTGACTTACAAAACAGTAACCTTCTGTCCCATGCTAAACCCCTGCAGCTCTCCACAGGCCTTTCCTTGAGGTCCTAGACCATGGTGAAGCCCCCCTCACACTACATGGAAGCTAGAGGCAGAAATATGTGCAGCCTCTGAGGTCCAGCCACCAGAGAGGAAAATATGAGCTTCCTATATTTAAGTTGTCTCTATTTCAGAATGTCATTACTGGAATTCTTTCAGACTTCTTTTTTTTTAAACTTTAAAAGTCCTTCTCATCTTGACTTTGCAAGGCAATATATTTATGTGCATACACATAAAATAGTTTCCCCAAAGCTTTAGTTCTGTCATACCAGAATTTCCACTAAAAAGGTCATCAGAACTGAATGCTTATAGCTTTTAGTCACACAAAACAGCACTGTGGTTTCTTGCCTCTACTAAAAACATCTGTTACATCCATATTTCCAACTCTGCAAGTCCTATTAAAGAAGAGAAATCAGTTAAATTGTACATTATCCAATTGGCATACGAATGCTGTATTAAAAGCCTGGCTTGAGCTGACAAAAGTCACAAAATACGACAGAAACTATTAAACAAATTCCATATCCAGCTACATTCAGGTAAATCTAGAGTAGATTACTACAGCTCTGAAACAAATAGAGTTACCACAGTGTAAAGTCTGAAGTAACTGGGAGCAGAACTTGGCCACCAGGCATTTACTCACTTCACTAAACTTAAAGCCCTAGAAGGGTCAAACAATGAATAACTACGTAACTGGTAAGAAGAAATGCCTAGAGATGGAGGACACAGAGGTGAAATGAGGATAAATGCTTTGCATCCATGCAGAATTTTCTGGACTTTGTTAGTCTAAGCCAGGCCATGGATATTGCTTTAATATGCCATGAATATTTTCAGTGTGAAATTCCATTCATTTAAAATAAGATGTGATTCACACAGAATTCACACAGCAGGCTCTAGAATTTCAAAGTAGGCTGAATAGAACAGGCAAACGTATAAACCTTTAAACACTTTAGCTAAGATTTCTTTTCCTATGTAATAAATGTAACTGTTTCAACTATGGACTATGCATAGTTGGGAGACTTCAGTATTTTTTTCTATATCTAGTTTATGTCAAATTTGAAAAGTGAAAAGGTTGCTCATAGTAGTCTCTTCAAGGCTTAGAAGCTTTGTAGGGTTGCACTTGCACCTCACATGTGGCAAAGCCTAGATAAAAGGTATGTGGAAAATACCTTAAAGCGTCTGGTAAAATTACAGACAGTGCATGCTTACGTGAATGTTATCTAAAAAATCAGAACCTTAATTAGGCTTCAGAATATTACTCGTAAGTACGTAAAATGAAACTCCCCAGTGAATACCACTGCCACACTATGTTAGCCCTGGAGCAAACCTGAAAACACACACGAGCTCCCAGAGTCGAGAGGAAAATCCCAAAGCCGAGCAAAGTTTTTGCAAAAGCTGACGCCGTGAGCCAGCAATCCCCGCCTGCCCACCCGGCCGGCGCGGGGGGAGAAGCCCGCCTGCCTGGCCTCGGGCCAGGAGGGAAGGGGCTCGGCTCCCTCCCTCGCTTTTGCAGGTGCCCCTCGGCAGCGCCGGGAGCGCCGGGCAGCCCCGCACGCCGTTCCCTACCTTTGCCGGGGCGTCGGTGCTCTCCCGGCTGCGGCGCGGCCGGGAAGTCGCGGGGGAGAGCCGCC
>VZZY01019812.1:198147-248146 GCA_013400335.1 Eurystomus gularis | reverse complement strand
CCCCCGCCCTTCTCCTTGGCCGCCGGCTCCTCCGGGCGTTGCCCGTCGTCGTCGCCGCTTTCCCAGAAGGGGACAGGTGGCGGGTCCGTGTCTGAGAAGCGCTGGCCGGGGGTGGGAGGTGCCGTTGTGCACCGTGTCCGTCTCGGGGCGGCTTCGACATACCCTCTCCCGGCTGAAAATACCCGCGGCTGAAGCCTTCCTAAAGGTGGAGCCCAGTGCCCTTTCTGGACTAACCGAGTCGTCCTCACGGACCTGGTTGCTGGAAAGCTAGAAAGTCTCTAAGTTACCTATTCCCCTTCTCTTCCCACTGACAGAGGAAGGAAAGACGACTTGAACTTCGCTTGCTTTTTAACTTGTGCAGTCAAGTAAAATTCAGAGAGTAATATCGTGGAAAAAGTCGGATACTTTTCTCTGTCAAAGGAAACACTGGTAGCAATATACTGAAGGATTTTTTAATTTTTTTTTGTCCCAGTGCTTCAGCAGAGAGTAGCAAACTTTCTTTTTCCCCTGACTATTGGTAGTATAGCTCATGTTGTCTGTTGTTTAGAGAGCTGCTGTTCTCTGGCACCTGCTAGTACTGCATATAAACACTTGATTTCATTGTTGTGTTGAGTCCGACCTCTTGCAGATAACATTGGCTTGAATATTGGGAAAAAAAAAATGGTTAATCATGTGATATTTTTCTCCACAGAGGCTTATACAACTGATGTTGTGTTTTGTTCCAGATGTGTAAACAGTGAAAGATTTTGAAAGCTAGAATTTTTCTAAAATTAGCAGTTGTGACTTTTTTCATTTGTTTCTTAGTCATTCTCTGTCAGTAGGGAATCGCCAAAGGGAGATACTTTAATCTTAAAGTTTGTTTAAGCTACTTCAAATGCAAAGACTGCTCTTGAGTATGCTACATATGCAGCATTTATTTTTTTTCTTGTAGATCTGCCGATTAAAACCAAAAGGTTGCGTAGATGTTGCAGCTATTTGAATTATGAAAGCAGTGTTATTTTTTTCCAAATTGCTCATAACTGTTATTTTTAATTTTTCTGTTTCCATTTCCTATCTAAATATGTAACTTGTTTAAGTTACTAGGAAACTTGTATGTATAGTTAACCATGATTAGAAATAACTATTCACTTTATAATAAAGTGAATTAAAATTGGGATAACTTAAAACATTGCAGTTCATAAATAGCTGCTTTGAGTGGGTGTTTCTGAATGCTCCGAAAAACAAGTTTGAAGACTTGTGTGCGGAAAGAATTTATAAGCTTATAAACTGTTCTCAGCCATGCTAGTTGCAGAGTGGATGGCAACTGCTGAGAAATTTTGGGTATTGTGTGTATGCGGAATACTTCAGTGTCTTAAAGAATGCGAACAATCACAGTACGAGCACTGTGATGTTATTTCTACCATACAAGTTTTTTTTTTAAAAGCGAGATTCCTGTATTTTCCCTGTATAGTGTTATATTGATGATGGTTTCCCTGACTGCTTTTTACAGAACCATACACCATGTCTTCTGTGGCTTCATCAAAAGAAGATACAATGTCATCTGAAAAAGCAGATGAGAAACAACCAGAAACTGAAAACAAAGCTGAGGAAAGCGATGAAGATGAGGAGGAGGAAGAGGAGGAGGAGGAAGAAAAGGGTACGTGTTTTTCCACTGAATAAGTTGTCCCTTAAAAAATGCCAAGCTGACTGAATGCAGTCTCCTGTGATCTCAGCTAATTGTACAATTATTGTACAAGCAAGGCAGGTTGTGTGTTGTGGCATGGAGTTGAAGAGGGTACTCAAGGAATAGAGGATGTGAGGAAGGAACTGCTATGCAAAAATGTTCATTTCCATTGTGAAATCTCTCAGCACCTCTTTTGCAATTGAAAGCATCTGTGGAAATAGAGCCACATGGCACCTGAAAACCAAGTCACTGATGGTCTTGCCTTCTGGAAAGAGCTGAAGTAGGAAGAAAAGAGATTATGCCGTTTGGGAAACAATAGGGTAATTAGAATTAGATTTTTAGAAACAGCTGTTTCTTGTATACACACAATTGTTTTGCTCTGTTTTCAGTAGATACATATCCAGTTTGACTATGTTCATAGAGATATTGAAGATGCCTTCGGATGTTGTGGCCAGGATAGCCCATCTGTTTAGCGCTGAGCGTAGTTTGACTTGAGGTCAGGTATGAAATTTAGTATGAAATATTTAGGTGAAGCTTTGGGTTTTTTCTCTTGACAGAATATCACTAGAATATTGGTGTGCAATGTGTGCATAAAACGCCCTCGTGGGATGACGTTCCCTTTAGGAAAGGCCCAGTCTTGTCTTCAAGGTTAAGTTGGATGTAGGATTGTGGTTAAGAGCTAGAGACTCCTCGAGTTATATATCGATGGCTATGTATAGTTATATCTAGTTATATAAACAGCTCCGTACAACCCCATTGACCTCTTAGCCAGAGGTTTGAAAGTGTCACTGTACCTGGTTGTATCATTATCCATTTTTGGTTTGCCATTTCAAAGATTCAGTCTTATGTTGCCTGTCACTACAGTTGAATCTGCTCATGCAATTAAAAATAGTGTTTAAGGTAGCTGTCTTTTGCAGAAAAGAGTCTCATCGTTGAAGGAAAAAGGGAGAAAAAGAAGGTAGACCGACTGACCATGCAAGTGTCCTCGTTGCAAAAGGAACCTTTTACAATTACACCAGGTAAGCTTGTCCTCTCACCTAAGAACTGTGAGTGTTGGGAACGATAATGAACCCTCCTAAATGATCAGATGATTAATTTGTTGTAGGTGAGACCTAACTTAAAAGTCATGATCCATTTTAAAATAGTAAAGCTATTATATGAAAGCCCTCTTTTATTCTATAGCATCATTTTAAACCACAGAAGTTATATAATGTTTAAACTTAGCTGGAATAGGATTTTCAGTACTGAGCAACCACTTACAAAGGCTAGGATAAAAAGAAATGCCAAGTCCTTGTACCCTTGTCTAGGTAGTATCAAATAAGGAAGATGGAGAGACTGTCAGGATGCCTAATTGGTAGGAAAAGGCCTGCTTAATGTTTGACTTACTATAATACCTGGTGCTATTCTGAAATAACTTCTTTGCTTTTAAAAAAAACCCAGAACAGTAGCTGTTTGAAGTTACAAACACACAGGTAAATATGAATATGATGAGCAGCCTAATTGATTTTAACTGTTGCAGGAAAAGGACAAAAACTCTGTGAAATTGAAAGGATACAGTTCTTTCTGAGTAAAAAGAAGACAGACGAACTTAGGAACCTGCACAAACTCCTCTACAACAGGCCAGGCACTGTAAGAACTTAAAATCAATCTTCTATGTCTACTAGTTCTCATGCCTAGTGAAAATGTTTGTAGAACAGTTTTTTACATTTGCATGTGTGGATCTACTTAAGTGTTATTTATTACAAACTACTTAGAAAATGAATATTACAGAACCTGTTAGGCAAGCCCATGATTTTTCTAACTCCTGTAAACTGCTCTCCCCGTAAAAATCCTACCAAAAGGTGTACTGAAATATATATATTGTACTATATTCAAGTCTGCTTGATTATAAAGTTTATTTTTTTTTTTTAATGGCAAGTAGTAGTACTTTGAGGACCAGTTGGAAATAATTCATAGCTCATGTGCTAAAAGCTGCTGACATGCAAATTATGGTCAAAATACTCCATGTAGTTATTTTGTTCAACGTAGCTTTTTCTTAGTACTTTTATTTCTTCTGTGTTTGAAACCTTTTAGTGGTTTTAATGCATTGCTACTTATCTGGTCATTTTCTCCTTTAATTTGCACAAAGCAGCACAAAGCAAAACTACATTATATGTTAAATCTTAATAATGATTTTTGTTACATTTATCTAAGAAAATTCAAATATTAGTTGAAAACTGATATGCTCACTTTTCTGTTAAAGAATGAAACTTAAAATATAGTAGTAGATCTTGCTTGGAAGTCTTTATGGATCAAATTTGTATATCATTATTTATGATTGTGCCTTAATTATCAATGTAAATATGACCTATTTTCCTTGCTAATAGAGGTAAAATGAATATAGATAAATCAAGGTACATTAAATTTTACTATTTCAATACACGTGCCATATTTATAGGAATTTGCTTTTGATTTCTTTATGTATTTTGGGAACTTGGAACAGCTAGTACAGGGACTGAGCAGTGCTAGTATGAATGCACGCTAGCTGTAGTATCTCAGGCCGCAAATGCACCGCTTGTTTAATTGGCAAAGCAAGATCTGTTGCCTCAAATATTCACTGAAAGAGCAGTGTATATTCATTAAAACCTGCTTCTGTGAATTACACTGGTTTTTCAGTATGGCAATAAACCAGACCAGAGAATTTCTGACTCAGTGCTTGCAGAATTTTGCGGACTACTGGACTGTCCCGCAATAGGCTTTAGTTGTTTGCTAGGGAAGGTGCAATGGCAGAACCGTGTAACTTCTGATGTAACTGGCTTTACCCGAAGCTGTCAAACTGCATCCATTTACCCTCCATGAAACCAGTAAGACTATTTTACCATCTTTGGCTGGAGCTACTGGGATACCTTTACCTCAGTGTCCATCTTTCCCACTTTAGATTGCAGAATTGTTTATTGATTATGCAACACGCTACTGAGAAACTAATAACTCAAGGATACTTTTATCAATAATTGATTTAGTAATCAATAATAATCTAATCAACTAATAGGCACACAGCTGTTCACAATTTCATCATTATGTGCAAATTGTAAGTTGATAACTCTCCCAAATCATACTAACCCAGCTGGCTTGCTGCAGTGTCCCCGTGGTTTGAGTCTAGAGATATAAGAATATATTTATTTGCTTGGAAATATATCGGTATGGTTTCATCCAAAGTTATATTTAATCAGAATTATAGGGAACTCAGAACGCTGTTTAATATAGTGAAGATCAGATGTTGTCTTGTGTGCACGTTCTGTATGTGCTTAGGATCGTAATTAACGTTTTTAATGAAACGTACCAATACCATCTGCCAATTTTCTCTAGGAGCTGGACAGAGATAATTCTCTTTGGAAAAGGAGCTTAGCTTTGGTAAAATTTATGAACTGGTGGAGAAGCACTAGGAACAACATTTGTAGAACTATTGAAAGTGAGTTCAAATTACTCTTGATAGTC
The DNA here is from genome assembly GCA_013400335.1 of Eurystomus gularis. Lineage (NCBI taxonomy): Eukaryota > Metazoa > Chordata > Aves > Coraciiformes > Coraciidae > Eurystomus > Eurystomus gularis. Next base: position 243,009 of record VZZY01019812.1, on the reverse strand, counting down.
TTAAAAAGATCTCAGAAGAGTGAAAGATTTGGGGATGTATTTAAACTTTTTTTTGGTAAAAGGAGATGGAGTGAAAACAAAGCACTTAATATTTTCGGGATCTTGATGGGAGCAATTTTCCCATTATTAGGACTGTTGCAATGAAAGTTCAGCCCCGTTCTGATTGCAGGTATAATGGTAGAAGTTGTTCACTGGGTGGTATGTAAATGCAGAAATTGGTCACGCTAGAGAAAAGGTTCAAAATACAACCACGGTCCTATGTGAAACTTTAGAAAAGCAAATAAAGCAAATCTGCTTTAGCATGTTATATAGTAAAACCAAAATTAACTATTTTATAACAAATTCCATGGTACAGAACATACAACAGGCTTCATATGATCATGGTTGTGCAAACCTGTAAATAATCATACAGCGCGTTCTAAACAAGCTTGAAATGGCAGGTGATTTTACCTCCCGAGTTGTTAAAAGGAATTGAAAGTACTAAGATCAGAGGAACTTAATTGTTGTAGTTTGGCTGTTGTGAGGTAAAGACAGGCGTGACCCATGCAGGTTATAACTTGACGTAACTTTTTGTCAACAGAAAATGAAAAATTCATCCAACTACACTTGTTAAATCTTTCAAACTACTTGCAATGGAAAATAATCTGTGTGTTCTGCTCTAGGTGGCTTCCCTAAAGAAAAATGTGGGTCAGTTCAGCGGGTTCCCGTTTGAAAAAGGAAGTGACCAGTACAAGAAGAAGGAAGAAATGTTAAAGAAGTAATGATCTCTATTACTAATTAACATAGCTTGCTCATGCTATACGCTCCTCTATTTTCAAAATTGTACTTCAGATTAAATTTAAACTCTAAGCTGAGTGGCTGTTGCCTAGAGCTCTGTGATCTGTTTCCGAGCTCATTTAAATCACACAAACTGGTCTCTTAAGACAACTTGAAATGTATAAAAAAGATTTAAATTGTGAACATTTTATTCAGAATTCCTACAGTCCTGGCTTTATATTGCATACTAATGACCAGATTCTTCTGCCAAGTGAGAGGAAAACTTTATTTCTCCAGGGCAAGTATAGTGTTGTGAATACAGTGTGCTTTATTTGTGGTGCAAATTTGCATCCTTCTAGGCCTCGAAACCTTCCTCCTTCAGAATCAAAGCCATTTTTGCTAGCTGCATATTAAACATATGGTCTTACTCCTAAAATTGCTCTAGCAACTAGTCTAACAAATCTTTTCTTTTCTTTCATTTTTTTTACTCTCCACACATAAGATTCTTTCCAGTGTGATAGATTAGGTGAGATTCTGGGGAAGATTTTTTTTTCACTAAGATTTTACAGCTTTTTATATATCCTACTTTACACATATCTGGATATGGGAATCTTGTTTTATTTCACTTTTATGTAATGTGGTGGTTCTTTGCTTAACTATAGATAAGACTGGAAACATAGTTAAGTGTATATGTTTGTGTCTGTTGGCAGGTTGCAGGCAGAAACCAGGGAGCAGCTTCTAGCAGTCAAATGTTGATTGTTTAGGATGCAATGCTGAGTCTTTTTTCCTTCCTTTTTTTTTTTTCTCTCCAGATTTAGAAATGCGATGTTGAAAAGCATCTGTGAAGTTCTCGACTTAGAAAGATCAGGAGTTAATAGTGAGCTGGTAACCAGAATCTTAAACTTCTTAATGCACCCAAAATCTTCAGGCAAGGTGAGATGCAGGTTGTTACTCTTGCTTTTATAGCTCTGTTCTGGTGCAAAATGCAGCTGCTGCTATTGCTTGTCACTTGCCTGTCACCAGTGGCGATACAGTTACTGTCCTAACTCACTCTAGTAGCTATGGCCTCTTGAAAGAGTAGCTCTGCTCCTGCGGGCATCCATCATGGGGTGAGGACATAGATACTATTTGCTTACATATAAGTGCACCCTTTACACACCATTAGCACACAGAAGTGTATGTGGTCAACACACGAAGCTAATTAGAGACAGCCATACCGAAATCCCATAAGCAGCTTCTGCTTTGTGGGGGAATGGAGGGGAATAGACATAATATGCGAGCAGGAAAGAGAAAGAAGTGTGAAAAAAGAAGTGTTAGAGCAGGGAAGTAACACCTGAAAGGACAGGAAAATAAGCCCTCAGATGTTTCCTCGGTGTGTTACAAGGTGGCAAGTGTATGTGATCACCTTTGGTCATCACAAAATGGAATTTGTTGCAAGGCATGGGAAACTTGCTTTAACCAGTGTGTGGTAGTGCACTAGATTCCCCTGCCAAGCCTACTAGACTCTAGTATTAATCTTCTTGGACTTTCAATTTTTAAATTAAAGCAATGCTTAAATAGTTAGATTGTTGCTCAGGAAATTAAATTTATTCCCAGCAAAGACTGGTAAGTGATGTGAATAAGGAGCCTGCGGACTGCCTTAGGGACGCAAAGTGCAGTTTTGCATAAGACATGACAGAATTCCTGCTTTTAAATCTTCAGAAGGGTTGTCAACTAATTTGTTAACAGAACAAACACCTTGCTTTTCTCTGTTGGGAGAACATAGGTAGATGAAAGGTTCCTTCTCGATTGTTCTTTCTTACTTTCCTAACCTTTGAAGATCAGTTTGGTTTGGTAGGGGAGTGGAAGGCGTGCTTAGAACTTAAATTTCATTTTATTCAGAGCTGAAATTTCTCCACCTCTGTAAGGAATTTCTGCTTACTGCAAAGTGTCATAGCTTAAGTGTAGTGCATGAAATAGTCCTGGGCTTTGTTATCTTAAAGACTTCTACATCTGTTTAGTATTCTGTCGTGTGATTTGAAGGAATTGATCTTTTTAAAATTCCCTTTTGTGTTCTTACGTGGATTATGCCCGTCCCTGTCTCTCAGCCATTGCCAAAGTCCAAAAAAACACCAAGCAAAGGCGGCAAAAAAGAACGCAGTAGCACTGGGACAACAAGAAAAGCAAAAAGGACCAAGTGCCCAGAGATCTTGTCAGATGAGTCCAGTAGTGAAGAAGATGAAAAGAAGAAGGATGACTCTTCTGAAGAGAAAGAAAGTGAAGATGAGGTAATGAGGTTTTTGTTTGTTTTTCAACATAGGGCTAAAACCATTTGTCTACAATTTGTCGTTATGTGCTTGTTATTGATTGGTAATTCTTGGAAAATGCAGAGTCGAGGGTTAAATGATGTTTAACTGATTGAATGGTCTGAAAGATAAGAATGTATCTGCATTTTATAAGATATTTTCATAATTTTAGTGCATTAGAGACTCAGTAAGATATAAGGGAAAGGTTATGATTCTTGCATGTATTTATGCACCATGTAAAAGCATTTGCTGTATGTCATTTTGGGGCAGCCAGGATTTCAAATATAATTGACTGAACTTCCTGTATCCTCTTGTGATGACTTGCATTGTCGTTTCATAAAAATTCCCTCTATCTAGCTATCTTTCTTTCTGTGTAGGGTTTGATTGGATACCTAGAACATACCTTGGAACTCTTTAGAGGTCTCTGACCTACTTAGCTGCGTTGGTTTTGGATCTTGGTTCTGTTTTTCCTCTGGATTTTATGTCCTACTCCCTTTTAGGATTCTGTGCCTTAGATCACAAAGAAAGGGAGCAGCAAAGTAAGCAGCCTTACAAAGATCCCTGTAATCTCCAAAGTTATCTCATCTCGCTGTATTTTCAGTTCTTGTTTTCTTTGAATCTGCTTTTAGCCTTGAGTAGTAGGAGAGAGATTAGATTAACTTTGTGTTTAAATGCAAAATACCTTTCCCTGCAAATTCCCTTTCAGCCTTGTACTTATTCATAGAATAGACACAAAACCTGAAGGGCCAGTACAAGTGTACAGCTGATTCCAGTACAAAGTGTGCAGTGATTTGTCCATATGCCTGGAGCCTGGAATAAAGACATGAAAAAGAGCTACAGAGTCCATCTTATCCTATATTTTGATTTAGGTGGGACTGCCTTTTTAGCCTTAATTGGAGTCTTGCAACAAACAGCAGTTAATCGACTGTTGTGTTCAAGGAAATTCTTTATGTAAGCCGTGGAACCTTTGGCTGTGATGCCAAACCATTATTTACTTGGGTTATATTCCATCTACTGTGGAGGAAGTGTGACAGGCTGTGAAGTAAATAGTCTGAGCTATAGAAAATAGTAACAAAAATCTTTTATGAAAAGCCAATGTATGTAACATCGACAGTTTGTTTTGTCACTGTCATTTTGGTAGGTGCTGGTTTTAATTTAAAAAGATGGTTCAAGGAAATGCCCTACGCAGCCGTGAAACAAGCAGAATTCTTAGTTTGCCTTTTTCTCTCCCCACAAATGGCAAATTGAAAGAGGGCTGAAATACTAGAAGTTAATTTTATAGTTGTTCATCTTTTCAGCAAAACAGTTCCTATTCTGAAGGGGAGGAGTTTCACTTTCAGAGGTGGGAGTTGTCTTTTAGTAGGCAATTTTTCAAGAACTCAGTTATTTAATAAAACCCCCAGAGAAACAAAAAAAATCCAGCAAACACGAAAAACATAGAACAAACCTCACAAACGGGGCCTTCTTTGCCTTGTTCCAGAAGGTAGGAGTTAAATGTGTCAGCCAGGTAATAGCTGAGTGGACCAAAGTCTTCAGAAACTGAAGTTGACTTGCATGGAGTAAGAGCTTAATTATTATAAAAACACTGGTATATCAAATTAGTTTGAATATCAAGAAATAGTGAAACGGAAGATGTCTGCATTTCAAAAAAAGTTAGGTATATGACACCCTTTAACATAGTAGGCGGCATCATCTGCTTTGCTGCTCCAGCTCTATTGGAATCTTAGGTGTGGAGTGGCTGAAGCCCTCAGAGTTGTCTCAACTCAGAGTTGTGCCTCTTGATCCCAACTCCTCCTTTAAACAGTACAAACAAAAATTCTCACAGTTACCTGGAAGCAAAAGACAGCTGAAATATTTTTGTGTGCTGGAGAAGCATAATTTTATAAAAAGCTAAAATGTGAGTGCCGGGTTTAAGTTCTGACTTTGTAGCTGGTGACGGAGCTTTAGCAGAAGCTTGAAAGCTGAAAATCTAGAAACTACAAACATGTTTTTAGAAGCGGTGAGATCCTTAAGTGTATTTTCTGAATTTCAACACTGAAAGTCTTCATTTAACACTGCAGAGTGAGTGCAGGTGTAACTGAGCAAGCCAACATACAGAAATATAATCTCATTTATTAGATATTAGTTTCATGACTTGCGTGAGGTAGTCATGGGAGAAGCAGTTCAAAGTTGTATGCACTAATCTAAATTGTTTAGATGGGATAGTTTGCTCAGTTGACTACGCTGCCATTTAAAATGTAAATTAGAATTATGAATTTAGTTACTACTGTTAGTTGCTTTGTTTTGTTCCATGATGTTCTTTCTCTGAAGTATGCTTTATTCCTGGTCAGCGTTCCATGTCTCCAAGGAAAGTTTTCAGCCTTACTATCTAAAGATTTTGTGTGTTAAGCACACTTTTTTGTGCCAAAATTGCAGTGCACTGATATGTGTATACTGTATTTATGTTCCCAGTTGCTTCTGTTGACGTTGACTTAATGCAATAATTTTGGGGGTTCACTCATCTAGTTCTCCTCAACTAGTGCAAAAAGAAATAGTCACGTGTAGTTTTAGAAGGCTATGGCACCTAGAAGTAATAGAATGCATCCTACCATATCCTTTTTTAGAGGAACAGATAGTTATTTGATGAGCTAATTATAAGTAATTATGAATGGAAGTTGTAACACAACCAAACTGCTGGTGTCATCAAAAAGTTCTAGCTGTTTGAGCTTAAGAGTCCATGTAGAAGGACAGTGAAATTTAAAGGGACGTAGGAATACTCTTTCTTCATGGACGTATTTCCCCTATGGTTTAGGGGTAGAAATTGCTAGTAAAATACAGTAGTTAAATTTGCTGATTTAGTTTGTATTGCCAGAAAGGATCATTTCCATTGTGGAAAAGAGGTATGGATTGTTTGAGTAGAAACCATCATTTTAATCTTCTGGTTTTTTCTTCTTTATAGCCCCCTAGAAAAGCATCTAAAAGAGAAAAATCGAAAAAGACAGCTTCCAAAACCAAGAAAGCTGTGAAGGGTGCAAATGTCAAGAAGGCAGACAGCAGCACTACTAAAAAAAATCAGAACAGTTCTAGAAAAGGTAAATGCTTTGAGTCTTTCGTCGTATGCTGTCTTGTAGCTTAATTCACTTACTTATCAGAAAGGAAGCTTTTGCATCCAATTGTGAAAGAAAATCGAATTTGGTGAATTGTTGGCTTGCTACTTGATGTTTCTTTCCTTGCAACAGTAATTTTAACAAATTCTTGGTTTGGGGGTAGTGTATGTAGTTTCTGTTGTGTACATATATGTACTTCTTATCTCCATATGAACTGGAAGTATCAGTCTCATATACCCCCTGTGTATGTATCCCCCTGTGTTTGTCTGTTGTTCAGCACCTCGAGGTGTTCGTTGTTAACATAGTTACGAGTTCTACATAGGTCCTGTTGCTGTTAGTTTTCTCATATCTGATGATATGCATAAAAGGTATGCATATGTTGAGTTTCTGGGGTGGAATAACCCCACACAACAGTGCAGGTGGGGACAGGCTGGCTGCTTTCTAAGCAGCTCTGCAGAAAAGGACCTGGGTAGGGGCAGGTGGGTCTCCCAGCCAAGGAACCGAACCCACTTCAGCAGTGTGCCCTTGTGATAAGGAACCCTCCCAGCTCTCGGCTGTTGGAGCAAGTGTGTGGCCAGCAGGCTGAGGGAAGTGATTATCAGCCCTTAGTCAGCCCTTGTGAGCCTGCCTTGGGAGGCCGTGTCCAGCTTTGGGCTCCCTGGTGCAGGCCAGGCGTGGACATACTGGAGGGAGTCCAGTGGAGGGCCAGTAGCTGGAGAGGGGCTGGAGCACCCGATGTAGGAGGGGAGGCAGAGAGAGCTGGGCTTGTTCAGAGCAGAGCCAGGCTCAGCTCGGAGGGGCACAGTGGGAGGGTGGGAGATGACAGACAGAAGCTGCCACCAGGGAGATTGCAATGACTTGTTGGGGGAAGAAGAGCTTCACCACAAAGGTGGTCACACAGAAACAGGGCCTGGAGCAGTTGTGGAATTGCTGTTGTTGGAGGTGTTGAGAACTCAGCCTGGCAGGGCCCAGAGGAACCAGCTCCATGTTGACCCTGTTCCAAGTTGTGACTTAAACCAGATGATCTCCAGAGGCCCTTTTCCTACTTTATTCTCTGGCATGAGATAACAGCCATGTCTCTGTCACAGTTGCAGTAGGAGTTACTAGTGCAGCATATCCATATTGCAAGCACTTAATTTAATGCCAGCATGGGTATATGTATGCTATAGCACAGGCATGTGTTGCCTGTATGTTATGTAATACATTAAGAATTTGTCTTTACTCCTGTGTTTCTCTTTTGAGTGTATATTCACAGTACAAAAATCAGATGTTAAGTAGGTCCTTCTGTAAGCTCATTATCTGCATTGTTTGGCATCTGCTCTGAATTTTGTCTTGCTGGCAGTAGAGGCACAGAGTAGATGTTGGAATCATTGGAAAAGATTGTAGGAGTGTCTTGTTCCTCTTCACTTAGCTTTAGGATTCTCTTTGTTTGTCACGGTGTTTCTGATAGCATGTTCCATAATACAGTGTTGCAAACTTACAACATCCTAGTGCAGAGTGCTGCTGGGGTGAAAAATTTCCAAGCTCCTTTTTAAAAAAATAAGTACTTTTTTTGTTTTTCTTAGAGCTATAATACCTCAGTTTAGAATTGTTGTAATAAACCCTTTTTTAGTTTGCTAGGTTAATTTGTTCCATACTTTCTAGAGTACGTATTGACTTTTAAACTGGTAGTTTACTACCAGCAGATTCATAAATAAATGTAGTACTGGTGGCATTGGCTTTGCTTCTAAATGGAAGGTCTGGCAAGACGTCTATTTTAAGGGAGAACGTCTGCATCAGATGTTTGTGGAAAGTTCTGATGGGGTTGGGTTTTTTTTTGGAGGAAGAAAGCAGATGAATTGAAAATCTTTTTTATTACAATGAAAATTAATTTTCTTATTTAGAAAGTGAGTCTGAGGATAGTTCAGATGATGAACCTTTAATTAAAAAGCTGAAGAAACCACCTACAGATGAAGAACTTAAGGAAACGGTGAAGAACTTGTTGGCTAATGCAAACTTGGAGGAGGTCACCATGAAACAGATTTGCAAGAAGGTAAGAAAATGATTTTGCAGTCTCTATAGGCCGTGGCTTGTCAGTGAACTGCCTTTTGTCATCATTCCAAAAATGGAGGCTTGCACTTTGCACAAGGGTTCAGGAAACAGTAGTTTTGCATTGATCTCTTTACTTGCTAGCAGCTGTAACAAGGAGAGCTTTAAGCTTAAGGTAGGCAACACTGATACGCAGCATCAGTAAGGAAATCTCCAAATAAAAATTAGCTACGTGACAAGCAGTAGTATTGCCTCCGAAAGATCTGCCATGTATTGAAAGTCAAAATATTTGGGATATTGAGGTGATGCAGCAGTTTGCTGCTGTCGGAAGGGGAGGGCTGTGTCCTGCTCCCTGTACATTTCTCCTGCTCACCTCGCTGTCATTCTTCATATGTTCTCTTTATGAGACCATTCCAATCTCATCTGTCAGTAAAAAATGAAGGGTTCTCATCTGAGTTAGTGAGCTGAATTAATTGTCAGGACAGGTACCAGGAAGGGGCCACGTGGCTGGAAAAGGGAAAGGGGAAAAGTGCCCCAAACAGACTGTTACCGTGGCGTTTTCTACAGTCAGTTAACTCACAGGTTTGTCTCCTTGCTACTTCCAAGAAGTTGTCTTGAGAATATTAAACCAGAAGTTATCATTATGAGAAACTGTATGTTTCTATTCTGTACAAACTTCTCGTCATGTTGATAGTCATTCTAGAAGTCTGAAATTTGGTATTCTGAAATAAAAGACTCTGCATCGGTTGTCAGTGTTGGCATCTGTGTTTTGTTTGTTTGGTCTTCTCCCACTCAGTTAATGAAAGAATAGCTGTAGAATAGCACTCAAATAGAGCGACTCTTCTATTAGTCACTTGAAAGGATCACAGTTTTGCTTACTACCAAAAAGTAAATAAGCCCTAGGATTTGATATTTGTTTAGCTTCTTACTCTAATGCAGGAGTATCTCACTACTTAAAGAGCATGTAAGACAGATGAGAGAATTCTTGTTTGCCTGCCGTGACAAGCTAGACATTCTGACTTGATGTGAAAAATTCTAGTACTGGTTTAGTCAGTGGCCAAACATAAATACAGGTATTTGGTTATATTTATGTGGTCAAAATTAATGACAGGAAAAGAACCTTGTCACTTGCCGTAATTAACAGAGGCTATTTTGGCAGTTGTAATACTAGAAGTACCACATCAATTTTTGCCTTAATTTCAAGCTCCTTCTATTCATACAATCCATTGAATGAAAGTAATTTGCGGTTTGTTTTGTTGGTTTTTTTTGTTTGTTTTGTTGGTTTCTTTTCTTGTTGTTGTTTTTGTTTTCTTTTATTTTACTTTTTTAGGTGTATGAAAACTATCCTAGTTATGATTTATCTGACAGGAAAGACTTCATTAAAGGAACAGTCAAAGAGGTAAAGACTTTATCACTTAGAAAACATTCTGGGTTGGGTTTTCTTCAGCCTGTTAGGAAGTGGCATGGCACCCTGTGACACTCACTTCAGTAGCCTCCTGTATAGTACCGGAAGTTTAGCCCTCTGACAAACCTGACCTCTGGCTCTGATTGTACTTTTTTTCCTCTTTTTGTATCCCTTTTTCAAAAATAACTGCTTCAGACTTTATTTTCTTAGCATGCCACTACTACTCTTACAAATGTCTTTGGTAAATAAAACTAAAATTAAAGTTACTCTGAAAACAATGCATTTGCTTTCAATTACGGCCTCAGCTGCGAGCTGCACTGTAATTCTTGCGCTAACCACGTACATCTGTAGGTAACAAAGCATGAGGTTGTGTAAGCTCTGCTGACCTGCAAGCTCTGGCAACAAGAGAAGTCAAAAGAGGATGAAGACAGCTAGCTCTTCTCTGCATGTGTAAAGTTAGAATTGCCTTAGGGTTTGAGCACTGAAGGTTAGGCCTGATCTCATGTACTCACAAATTGTCAAGTTCAATGACGCTTCCTTGCCCCAAAACTAAAAATGGCACTAGAGAAGTGAGGTTCACTTAGTGGAGTTAAAGTAACTCTTCTTTCTCTTGTGGCTTCATTTGCAGATGTTGATATGTGGCTATCTAGAATAGTTATGTCTGTGTTGTGCGTCCATGTGTCACTATCAGCAAAGGCATAAGAACAATTTGTCTGCTGTAGGGATGCTCTTGGTTTTCTGTGATAGCAGGAGTATATTTTCCTGATAGTCTGATGCAGGAGGAGAGGCTGTATGTAATGGGATGGAGAGAAAGGAGAAAACTAATACGCTTCTCTTTTCAGTTGATTTCATGATCTGGTTTGACTGTGGGAAATGAAGATTCCTGGTTTTATGTTCCCATGGAGTTGAAGATCTGATAGGCACCAGCAAAAGGAATGTGTCTTACCCGTGTGGTATTTAGTCAGAGCTGATTCTGCTGATCTGATGTTAAGAGTGTTGATGTAAATTGCTTTGTGTATTTTTTTTTTTTAAAAACAGCTGCATTTAATGCAGTTTTTAGTTGAACATACTTAAGTTTCATGCATGGCAATAAATGTTTCCTTTTTTTATAGTTTTTTGTACATTTTGAATCGCTTTGTATAACTAGATTCATTAGAACCATCGTAGCTTTTTAGTGTGGATTACTAGCTTGCAGGGGATTTAAAATCAAGTAAGATGAAAGCTGCTTATCTGCACATATACATGCAGAGACTGGAATTTTGCAGTATTGGTTATAAAGATATTTTGAATACATATCCATCCGGAAAATAACCAGAGTTAGTCACATTTCAATGTCTTTTATATTCTGATACCTTCTACAGATGCAGAATTACTCTGAACCTAGGTTATTGTCTTGCATGTGTAGGCACGGAGAGAACTGTCAAAGCATGGTAACTAATTGGCATATAGATGTTATTTTTGTACTTTTAAAAGGCTTTCTGTTGTGTATATAAAGTTATTTCAGATTTCGTTTGTGCAAATTGGTTTTTTAATCTTGTTATCTTAGAGTTTATGACATGAAATGTCAGCGTTCAGCGGTGAGGCTGTGACGAAAAGCGGGATGTAGAAGTTTCATGAAACTGCAAATGAGGTTTTACAATGTTTGTCCCATCTTACCTTGTACAGAAACTAAACTGTAGTTTTATACTTCAGCTTTTCAGCTTTTAACTTTGTACAAAAGACTACAGATACATTTTGTTTCAATGGCTTCACACATAGTAAATAAAATCCCTCCGAAGGCTATGGGAAAACTTCTAAAGTTCACTTTGCAACAGATCTTTTTACTTCAGTGTCTTGCATCTCAGAAGTGGGTATCCAAGATGTACAGCTGGGAGGCTCGATGGCTTTGGAAACCCACAGCGGGGCTTTCAGATCAGGCAGCACTGGCAGGTGTGGTTAAGGTCTCTTCTGTAGGAGAAAGCCCTTCTGAACCTGAGCCTTGGTGCCTCAGTGTGGACAATGGTACTTTTAAGCCTGCAGTCTTGAACTTTGGCCCACAGCTTTTCAGATCTAAGTGAACTCTTTCCGTAACTTTGTTGTTGTTTAGGTTTCTGTTGTCCGTACACCTTGTTGCTATTATGGGAAGCCCTACACTTAAAATCATGAAAGTAATAGTTGCCATAGTGTGGGCTGCCATCAACACCAGGAGTACAGAATCCCTCTGACTGTAGTACTGTTGGAAAGACAAAGCGTATTTTTTTGAATTTTATTATTGTACAGTTGAGAAATAAGGGTTCATAAATGATCAAAATTCTGAAGATGTTCAGCCAGCTAGACTATTAATCTTCACACACTTTTGGAATTTCTTTGCGTGTAATCATTTATAATAAGGCTGAATGTAACGGGGTTTTTTTTGTATTCAATAAATGTCTTTCACAAAAATGTAAATCAATTTTGATGATCTAGTATTTGCTTAAATGTATAGTAAAAAAAATCTACACAGAAACAAGGTTGTTGTCTTTATCTCATCTGCTAGAAACTATTCAAGCCCGATTCAGCAGGATTCTTTACTTGAAAGATACTATTGCTGAAATATGTGTCCTTGTACCAGGAAAAGATTTGCACCTGCTTGAGCAGGTCCAGAGAAGCACTGCGAAGATGATCAGGGGGCTGGAGCACCTCTGCTATGAGGACAGGTTGAGAGGGGTGGGGTTGTTCAGCCTGGAGGAAAGAAGGCTCAGGGGAGACCTTACTGCAGCCTTCCAGTCCTTGAAAGGGGAGTCCACAGGAAAGATGGGGAGGAGGGACTCTTTATCAGGGAGTGGAGTGACAGGACAAGGGGTGACAGTTTCAAACTGAAAGAGAGTAGATTTAGATTAGATGTTAGGAAGAAATTCTGTACTGCGAGGGGGGTGAGACACTGGAACAGGCTGCCCAGAGAAGTTGTGGATGTCCTGTCCTTGGAAGTGTTCAGGCTGGATGGAGCTCTGAGCAACCTGGTCTAGTGGGAGGTGCCCCTGCCCATGGCAGGTGGGTTGGAACTAGATGATCTTTAAGGTCTCTTCCAACCCAAACCATTCTGAGTGTATATCTTCTGTGAGGTTGGTTTGGTTTTTTGTGGATTTTCTTTGTGTGTGTGTTTGGTTTGTTTTTTTTTTCCCTCTGAACTATCTTAGCACAAAGAGTACTCTTTAATTAGCAATTAAAAACATAAAAGTTTTCCAAGTTCTGCTTAAAAGCGGAAAGTTACTTGTGTCAAGTTTTGTTTGGTTTCTGGATGGATTTTCTACAAATACTTGAACTGCCTTGTAATATTTATATAAATATCCCAGTTGGTTTTAGTCATATGGGTCAGAAAGTGTTTAAGATGAGTGACCCTGAAGTATAAACACTTTTTTATAGTGTAAACTCTAGTGGAAACTTACTAAAGGATAGCTACTTCTATTTATTGTTTATATGCATTACTTGCCACTTTGCAATTGCACAGATGGGATGGAAATGAACTTGGCCTCCTTCAAATACTTTGTTTAAAGCTCTTAACTGCAACCCAGTGTAGTCCTCACCAGAGAAGAACTGTCGGAGCTGTTTCCCTGCTAATCCATACCAGTCTGGCTGCAGCTGATACAAGATTCCAGTTCCTTCTGCCGCTGGGGACAAGGCTGCAAGACAACGCTAGAAGATAAATAGAATGTCCTGCTTATCCTCACGCTGTGGGGTTAAAACCACCGCTGCTCAGGGCTCTGCATCCTGCACAAAGATGCTGATAAACACCAGGAACGAGCTAACTGGAGAAAAGGTAACTGAGTAACGTATTCAGGTGTATGCCTTTGAGACGCTTAAGCTTGCCCTGACCATTGTATTTTAGGAAAAAAGCTGAGTTGGAGTTACGCAGTAACACACGGAACGCTGCTCAGGCACGTCTAACTAAGACAAAATTAGGAAGACACAACTTCTAGGTGTCATCTCATTTTTTTTCCGGAAGCTCTAGACTAACAGCCTCCTTGGACCACAGTGGTTGCTTAGAGCATCAGTGTTCTTTTTGCTTTATCTTGTTACGAGGCACATGGCAAAGCAAGATGTATGGCTGTCTGGGTTTAGATTAGCCACTGCTAAGCTGGACTTAAAAAATAACCCTTTTGGAGGCCAGTGCTTTATCTGGCCAGATAACGCCCCTGGCAGTCAGACGGTGATTCCAATAAGGTTTATTAGCTCTGTTGTTTCAGGGAGAGGATGGCTCGTGGCCACTTGGGTAGATCTAATTATTCTTGTTTCCAAGTCAGAAAGTTGATTATAATCACGCAGTTTTGACTGAGCAAGACTAAAACATTCCTGAAATGACTTCTTGTGGGTTTTGTTGTTACTTGAGTTCCCATTACTTAGGGAGAACAGTGGAAAAATCTATAAGGCACCAGAATACTGCCTGAAAACTTGCAGGAACAATTTTAGCAAAATCAATGTTTCACTTGCTGAGAAGAGTTAAGAAACATCTTGAAAGCTGACTCGTGTGTCATTTTCCTTCTGCAAAGATGTCCCTCCTGCCTTTGAATTGGGAAGTATTAATTAAAGCGGGTAGTTGGAAGTTCTATGTCTAAAAGTTTATTCAGTGGACCTTGACTTAGAGGAAAAATGAGCTGGGAGGAACCTCATAAAGATCCACGGAAGTTAATGCAGCATCTTGCTTCTGGGGTGGAATAACCCCATACAACAGTGCAGGTGGGGACAGGCTGGCTTCTTTCTAAGCAGCTCTGCAGAAAAGGACCTGGGTAGGGGCAGGTGGGTCTCCCAGCCAAGGAACCGAACCCACTTCAGCAGTGTGCCCTTGTGATAAGGAACCCTCCCAGCTCTCGGCTGTTGGAGCAAGTGTGTGGCCAGCAGGCTGAGGGAAGTGATTATCAGCCCTTAGTCAGCCCTTGTGAGCCTGCCTTGGGAGGCCGTGTCCAGCTTTGGGCTCCCTGGTGCAGGCCAGGCGTGGACATACTGGAGGGAGTCCAGTGGAGGGCCACGTAGCTGGAGAGGGGCTGGAGCACCCGATGTAGGAGGGGAGGCAGAGAGAGCTGGGCTTGTTAGAGCAGAGCCAGGCTCAGCTCGGAGGGGCACAGTGGGAGGGTGGGAGGTGACAGACACAAGCTGCCACCAGGGAGATTGCAATGACTTGTTGGGGGAAGAAGAGCTTCACCACAAAGGTGGTCACACAGAAACAGGGCCTGGAGCAGTTGTGGAATTGCTGTTGTTGGAGGTGTTGAGAACTCAGCCTGGCAGGGCCCAGAGGAACCAGCTCCATGTTGGCCCTGTTCCAAGTCGTGCCTTAAACCAGATGATCTCCAGAGGCCTGGGGATAAGAGGCCAGCAAGATTTCATAATTTGCCACACCTCTGGCACCTGACCTTGTTCACTGCACTCAGTCATAGGCTCAGTACTTCACTTTCATTTCTGATCTAAGTTTTAGACAGCTAAGCTATAAGGAAAAAAAAATCTTCCCTCCCACCAGCTCCTTTCTTGAAGGACTGTCACTCTTTGGGGTGGTATGATGAAATTGACTGCTTTACTTTAAAAGCAGCATCAGTATTTTTCTACTTTAAAGATTGAAGATTGCATAGAATGAAGCTAACATTTTTCAAGACCAGTGTCTTGAAAGTTCCTGCAGGGAGGCAGCAGTAGGAGAACATCCTTGGGATACAATCTTTGAAGTGCTCATCAAGTATGACAGGGTTAGGAAAACACAGTGAATATTCCACACATCACCGGTTCAGACCTGTGTGTTACTCGTTGAAATGAACTTTCAAAGGGTGTAGGAACATTTAAGCTGCCTGCAGTCAGACTTCTGCTAAATGAACATCTGACCTCTCATTTCAAGAACAAACACAGAATCAGTGAGGCTGGAAAAGACCTCTAAGATCATAGGATCATAGAATCATTCAGGTTGGAAAGGATCTCTATGATCATCAAGTCCAACCTTCTTTGAACATCTCCCTAACCCCTAGACCATGTCTTGAAGCACCACATCTACCCTTTTTTTTAACACCTCCAAGGATGGTGACTCCACCACTTCCCTGGGCAGCCTGTTCCAATGGCTAACCCCTCTTTCAGTGAAGAACTTCTTCCTGATAACCAATCTAAACCTCCCCTGGTGCAACTTGAGGCCATTACCTCTTGTCCTTTCATTAGTTACCTGGGAGAAGGGACCAGCACCAGCCTCTCTACAACCTCCTTTTAGGTAGTTGTAGAGACCAATGAGGTCTCCTCTCAGTCTCCTCTTCTCCAGACTAAACAATCCCAGTTCCCTCAGGTGCTCCTCGTATGACAAGATCATAAAGTCCAACTGTCAATCCGATGTAGATGAGTTTTATCTGAATTTGTCAGTTTGTATTTTAAATGTTTCGGGGATGTAGTCAGGCTTGCACGTGCTCCCAGTGATCTGTGCTAGTAGGAACCTCTGAGGACCACGCTCCTCCCAAGTCTTCATATGACAGTTTTTCAGTGAAAAGCGTTGAGTGGCTCTCCAGTGATTTTTTTTTTCTGGCTATTTTAAAATCATGGGCAATGCTTCTAACAACTATCATTGTAGTGTAAATTTCCTCTAGCTGAGGAAAATAATCTGGTAGGAGTTTATTAATTGCTTTGTAAACCTTTGAGGCAAAAGGCTCTCATAAACGGCGTCCCAAGAACAGCAAAGTTCATACCTAGAGCTCAGAGAAGGCTGTAGAGCTGCACCTCTGAGGAACAGTCCAGCTGGAGGAATATGCTAAAATGAAATCTTAAATCAATATCAAATGTAATAAAAAAGTAGGCTTAGCCACTAATTAAATTTAAAGAAAAAAACCAAAACTCAGGAACCAAAACATGTGCATCCTGTGGATACTTTCCAGTTTTATTCTGCTGCCATTACATAGTCACACAGAAGAGTTGAAGTGTAACAGATCATGCTCTGCATTCAAATATTTTTGATAACATTTAAACAAAATCTACTCAAAGGAAACATTCCCCCGTTCTTTATTTGCAGGGAATAAATTAAACACAAAGAAAAACCACATACATGCTTGAAATAAATTTTAACATAGGGATTAAAAAAATTTGGGGGGAACATTAATTAAAGAATGAAGTCTCAGAACCAGCCTGATGTTCTTATACATTTCAAATGAACGTAAATTAAAATGGAACATACTTATTTTATTTACTCCTCAAACTTAAGTGCAGCGTAACACAGTTTAAGTGCCTTGGCACCAAAATAATATACAAATAATTAATAGTTTAGGCCATTGGTAAATTTATCATTCGTTATCCTTTTTTTTTTTTTTTTTAGTGCTAAAAGAAATGTGCAGCAGCTCAAGCCAAATGTGACAGTATTTGCTCGTGCCCCTCTCTATTCTCTGGAACGCAGCGTTTCTCTACCTGCAAAGCTGTAGATAGATTTACAACCCCAAGTACAAATTAACAGGATGGAAGCATATGCCTAAAATCAAGCGTGTTCACACAAACTTTGGGCTGCAGAAACGGGTGCTGAGCTCAGCTTTCCACCTCAAATGTGACGTGTTTATATGTTGTTATTAAGCCGACTGAAGTCTGGAGCCAGGTCAGCTGAAGCAGCCATTGAATATAAGGTTTGGGGCTTGTGATAAATAAGCTTTTTTCCCTTCCTTCAGAAGCTCCTCTCCTAATAATTTTGTCCCTAACCGGGAAAGAAACTTGGAAGTCAAACATATGCAGCTTTCAACCTTTCCTAGTTGTGCTAGAAGTTGGCCTGTAATATATGAAAATTAACAAAGTGCAAATGATTACCAAACACAAAATCTGATTATCTTTTCTCATCAGAGGATTTTGTCTTGCTTCTTACAGCCTTTAAATTACAATACTTGGAAATACTTTAGAACTGTACATACTAGCATTTACGTAGAGGAAACTTAGGAACAGTTACACTTTTCCTATTTATCCATATAATTCAGCTTTAAGAAGCAGAACAGAATATATATCTGAAAAACATCTAGTTATATAAACATCTTCAACTTGTAAATTAGAGATTAAATAAAGGTATTTAACAATATCATTGCTACTCTAAAACCAAAATATTAGGTATTTAAGAAGAACTGCGCTTATTCAGTAGGATTTTTCTTAAGGTTGCTTGTTGGTTTTTTTTCCGAGGATACAGCTTTATGGAAAAAAGCACTGCCACTCAAAAAAAGTCTGCTTTTCACTCTCAAATTAAGAGATTAAAAAGAGCCTATGCATGAGAAGGGGGATGAAGAATTAAGTGCTTACTTTCCTTCCAGAAATCATGGAGTCTATACAGTAAAGCTATAGGGAAGGTGTGGGGGAAGAGATCTAGAAGGTGGTTTTAATTGGTTTTCGTTCATACCATTTTAGGGGAGCAGCATTACGACAGATCCCCTAGTTGTGCCTTATTTCTATGGCAAAATATTCTCATTTCTTCCCTGTCCCATGGAAAAGCTATCAGACAGATCTTAGCCCTTACTGAATTACTCCCTCAAGTTGTTTCTAATAATACTTTAATAATAAAAGAAAAAAAAAAACCCACCAAAAAACTTCAAGTCAAAGTGCAAGCCACCTTGTTTCAGCCCTTCATAAAAGTGTTAATATTTTTCCTCATTCATCTTCACTTACTTTTTAAATATAAAAGCTGAATGAGCCGTTAGGAACTTACAGTCCTTCACCCCTCACTGTGCACTCAGAGCAGTAAGACAGTTCCTCCACTCAGCCCAAATGAATTTGGAAGTTTGTTTTCAAAATAATCGTAGAAATATAGTATTTTTATGCTGTCTTGTTTCTACATTATCAGAAGCACTAAGCGAATCTAAACTTAGCCTATTATTTTAACGCTAATTTCTCTGTGTAAGGATCAGAGAGCATCTCTCAAAGTTTGTTAAAGTAATGTAAAAGTTAATTTTTCAAGTCTTTATTAGCTACAATAACCTCTCTATGATTGCACTGTAAACTGTTCCAGCTGTCTGATTTAAAGGAACAAACTTGATATTCCAAAGCCCACTTAGTGGAGGCTAAGAATGTGGAAAATATTCTAGAAAAGGTTATTGATTGCAAGCGGAAAGCATGATAGTTGAGTTCCTGCAGTAATTCTAGAATTTTTCTAGGCTGTTCAGGCTTTGGGGAGCAAGTTTGAACTCCTATGAGCATAATCAACCTGAGAAGCACAGTTAGTGGAAAATTCCCATCGCCGTTACTAACTGCCAGCATTTTTAATGCTGTGTGTTAATTAGTCTTGTTTTAATCTGACCTTCTGCAATGAAGGTCTACAATAGCATGACTCAAGCCATACAGAAGAAGACTCTCAACAGAAGTTCCGTTAAGCTGTAGCCAGGGACTCCGATGTCACTCCTGCTAGTAAAACCTTAGCTGGAAAGAAAACCCCACCAATACCTATCACCAGGGCTTCAAATGGGTGGGGGAGAAAGGGGAAAAGGAAGATGAAGATTTTATCTTCGGGTACCATGTACGATTTACGTACCACTTAGGAAAAAGGCAGCAATAGGAAACTTGAAGATCGTTTTACCCACAGAAAAACAAAAATATATCTATAAAGACCAAATTTCAGTACTTAAAATGCTGCTATTTTGCTCGCTTCTCGAACCCCACTCAAGTAAGCTCCGGTAACGGTCTGAGGAAAGTGCCTATTTGTGGCCTGTATTAAAAAAAAAGAACAAAAAGCAGGTTAATTGTTTCTAAAACTAATAGAACAGATAAGATTTACGGTTTATAAGATCGTTTTTGTTTTCCTTAAGTATATACCAAACATTTTTAAAAGCCATAGAAAGCTTCTCAGAAAGAATTTAGGAGGAAACATTTAAGACTTGTAGCAAATTCAAAATCTGCCAACAAGGCAACTGGCAAAATTAGTCTGTCCTGCCACCTGCACGTTAGCAGGGCAGGTAAGTTCTGTTCCAGTACGGAATGCACCTAGACCACGAGCAGCGTGCATTTGTTACGTTACCCACAAATGGGGTAACAGAAAGACAACCTGACTAAGAACAGAAGCGGGTTGTGTAGTCGTGGCACGTTCTGTACTTTGGTTACACCGTTCACTCCTGATCTGGACTATCTGGCAGACCTTCCATGCCCAATAATAATACGAATAAAGAGGGTTCTGTGTCAAAATCGAGAAACATGAGCATATTTGTGTCACGGAACATTTATACGCTACCTCTAGATTAATGATGTTGGTTAGCAAAAGACGGTCCTTGGTAAGAAATAGTTCCCCAGTAACCATAATCAACAGTACCATTAGACACTTAGACCACTAAAGGCACTTACCTCACCAGCAAAGAAAATTTTTCCTTGTATGTCTTCAGCTATAATGTCGTAAGCTTCGCCGCTGCCCCCCGTTTTCACAAAACTGTAGGCCATCTGGAGCCAAGGGTCTTTGCTCCATCGAGTAACAAAAAACTTCACGGGGTCAGGAACCTCCTGCATAATCAAAATAAAAGTTATGCCTGGCAAAGAAAAGCTCGTAATTGCGGAGCTTTTTCTCGTAAACGGTTTCTTGTGATCTTTAGAGTATGTAGTATTATTAAGCTACAGATTAGATCACATTCCAGAGTTAAATTCCAATTTTCTTTATTATACTACTAACCACAAAGGTTCTCGAGGCTTGCCTGATACATCGCAGCTGCACTCTTTTGAATGCAACAAATCCAGATACATACCTAGAACTACAGGAAGGAAAAAATATTTCTCCACAAAATTCACAGATACTCTTGAAAACAGATAAAATACCGACATCAACGTGATTCAGCATGTTTGCATATAACGTAAGAACTTTTTATCCTGGTAAGGGGTGATGCTTTGCTACTCGTAGCTTGTTAAATCTCAAAATGTAATCTTTGTTCTGGAGATAATTTTATTCCAGCGGAGAAATAACATGACTTATCTAAGATCAGAAAATGAGCTGGCTTGAAAATTGGGTTCAGGGAGAAAACAAAACCCAGAGCAGGTGTAGCTAAGCCATGACAGTAATAGTGTGTGTTCTCTGTCACATTGCAGCAGGCAAATTCCACCCAGTTCTACCCAAAAGAGTCTGGATAACAGCTGTATGAAGGCTTAGTCAACTAGGCTGTGTCTTACTCTTGAGGGAAGCACTCCTGGTTGCCTCTTACACAACGTCTGGTATCAACAAATAGACTATTCCACTCAGGTAGTATGTGAGAGACTCAAGCTCAAGCTATCAAGACAGTGGCCAGCCAAGTATGGCAGCTGTCGTGGACATCCCAGAAGTTCTGGTGCGTCCCTACAAGCTGTCTTGTCTTTGAAAATCCCGCTGCATTGTGGACAGATGACTGAAATGTAAAAGTGCTATAAACCGTGGAGACAGATGCAAAAATCACTTCTCTAGAGTAGAGTGACGCCCAAATGAAGGACCCGTTTGCTACCTCTACATTTTCATGAGATCGAAAGAGCAGGTATGTGGACTTAACTGGCGCATGATTCTGCTAACTAAAGCCATTACCAAAAGTATGTTTTCTAGGAAAAGTTGAGCTAATTCAGCAGATGCTGAATTTTTTCCAAGATCAGTAATCCTAACAGCTGAACCACCTGGAAAACTTGAGAGATCACCCATGAACATTAACATGAGCATTCCTGGGGATCTACCTGCTCTAAGGATAAGCAGCATAAGAAAGACATTGAGGTGCTGGAGCAGGTCCAGAGAAGGGCAGTAAAGCTGGTGAGAGGTCTGGAGATGTGTCTTATAAGGAGCAGCTGAGGGAACTTGGATTGTTTAGTCTGGAGAAGAGGAGGCTGAGGGGAGACCTAATTGCTCTCTACAACTACCTGAAAGGAGGTTGTAGAGAGGTGGGTGTTGGTGTCTTCTCCCAAGTAAGATGAGATAGGACAAGAGGAAGTGGGCTCAATTTGCACCAGGGGAGGTTTACACTGGATATTAGGAAAAATTTCTTTACTGAAAGAGTGGTCAAGCACTGGAAGAAGCTACCTAGGGAAGTCACCATCCCTGGAGGTGTTCAAAAAACAATTAGATGTGGCACTTTGGGACACGGTAGTGTTGGGTTGATGGTTGGACTTCATGATCTTAGAAGTCTTTTCCAAACTTAACAATTCTGTAAGTAATTCACTAAGGCATTACTATCTATAGAGTGGAATACAACCAACATTGCTAAGTGATAGTCTTCTGCTTGCCCCAGACTTCTCAGATGTTCCTATTGGGTTTGAACCTAATGATGAGCAGGGAGAAAGCAAAAAGGCAGAAATTTTTATCCTTTTCTATTTTTTTGTTTTTCTTTTACTGTCAGCACGTGGGACCTTTGGTAGATCACTTTGCCTGTACCTCCATCCCAAGACAACTCAGGAAGGATTGTTTCTTATTAGAAGAGTAAGGGGTTGGTTTGGGAGCGTTGTCATTTCCGTTGCTTTTTACATAGGGGGGTGGGGAAATCATAACCAAAATAATCTAGCTTAAAGCTTTTATCGTGTATTGGAAGCAGTGATGACCAAAAAAAAAAAAAAGAAGTTTGGGAAAAGTGACAGCTAAGTAAGAAGTGTATTTGTGTTACCGCCCTAAAGTACTGATTTTAATTAATTTTCCTTTCTAAAAGCACATTAAAGGATGACAGCTAATTGCTGTTTTTCAATTCACTACCATTTTCCTTCAGACAGATCTAGAGATAATTCACATTTTTTACACTAAAAACACAGTGTCTGGTCTCGAAGCATATTCCCTCAAACTGACAAGAAAAGAAAAATTGTTTAAAACATCAAAAGTTTTCCTATACATCATGAAGTAATACAATTGAAAGGCTTTACGTCTGTTGGCAAGTTAATTAATCTTGTAACGAGAGGCTTCTCTTACCTGCTCCTTAAACAGCTCTCGAAGTACAGTCATACACTGCTGCAGTACTTGTTTGTCATCTAGATTTTTAATGGTTGCCACAGCATCTCCAGTGACCACTGACATTAAAATGCTTTGCTTGCCCTAAAAACAAGACATTAACATATGAGATTATTTAGAAATTATTCTATTCTTAATTATTTTTCAGTATTTTTTGAAGAGTCCCTTTGAACTGGTATTGACAGAGATTTTCAGCTGCAAAGCAACTTCCGTTCTTTGGGTTTGATCGCTTAGAATGAAAGGTGCATATTCTACAGTGTTTAAGCTCAAATTACTAATATCCTCTGATGTGTCTTTCACAGATCTGTTAGTCAGCCCCTTTTACAACTTCCTGAATTAACCAAAAACTTCCTATCTACCCGTGTAAAGGCTTACACCAAAAGATTTGACATTTACAGTGTTATTCTTTGTGAACCTCTTAAACTCCAGTTCCGTGCTAAAATTCCACCTCAACTGTACTCCAGTTTTAAAAGGTGGTAACAAAGAGAATTTATTTACTTATGTTCTGAATTAGACCAACACTAAGTTCTCAGCAGCAGATTCTAGCACAAGAAATGAAAGCTCATTTCTGAAATGGATGTTTCCTTCCGTTCTTGAACTGATGTTTCCTTCCACTTCAAGAAATCTGCTACCATGCAGAAGTTTCGGAGCTGAACTGGTGTCTCTACAGTAGCACACAGGTTCTCAACTCCTTTAAAGAGTCTCCCTCTCTTGTTTACATAATTCTTCTGTTACTGAACTCGACAGCAAGCAGAGAATAGCTATCAAATTAGGAATTACATCTTGTGTCTCTGGGCAGCACCCGCCCACTGAACCTCATGTAGAATGAGCTTAAAAGTATTGAAGAGAAACTTTGTTTAAGGAAAGTCATAGGTACAGACATGTGGTAACAGAGCACAGCCTTTGTGGGATGGTTTCCTTTTGGATTAAGCCATAAGGTTACAAAATGGCCTTTTAATTGTTGCCTAGTAAGCAGCAGTTGTTGTAACAGCGTGACAAGGTAAGATAGAAATGTTTAATGTGTCTGCTTGGAAGCGGCAGGGAAGAGAAACATGATGTCAGTGCACTGGTTTGAATTTGGTTTGCAATTCCTGACTTTGGGAGTGACCCGAGAGTCCTCAGTTTGATACAAAGCCCAGTGTTGGTCTTTTCTTCTGCCATTCCATACAGTTATTCAGGCTAGTGTGAGCCACTAAGTGTTAATAAGCCAGCATGATCTTTTTAACAGGATTTTTAACTGATTTAAATAAAGGAACAGAAGCCCTAAACTGGAAATGACTGGTAGGCTTTTCCCATATCAGCACATCTACAGTTGGGTATTACAGGCTTTTTTTCAAGATAGTTTGAGAATAAAGGCATTAACTTGCTTGTACATTATTTTGTACCCAAACATAGGAAAACATTCTCATTTATTACAATGAAGTATCTATCAGCTTTTTCTTTATAAATAACACCACCTCCACTTCTCCTACAGTTGCAGGAGTGAGAGGAAGAAAAAACTTTCATTGTTCAGCAATTCTTGCACCTAGATTCCAAACTGAATTTCTGAAGGGCCAAGAGAAAATACAGCTAGCATGTGATACCTCTGGATCCATGTCATAGAAAACACTAAAGAGCCCCCGTTGGCTGGAATTGGGTGGAACGTGACCAAAAAAATCAGCTCCTTGAATTTTACTGTCCCAAAATCTGTAAGGAAATTGCAAGGCGATCTAGAGAGAGTGAGAGAGAGAATTAAAGCTTTTCATAGCACAAAACTCATAACTGGATATGTTGTTCTAATTCTTTTTCCCTTTTCCACTCAATGAGAGACACCCAGTTCTACGGGAGTGTCTAACAAATAATACATGGGCTACATAGAGAAACAGGGAGGGGGAAAAAAAAATGGTAGTCTCACAAATTACAAGCCCACAGACTATGGAATTCACTATGGAAAATGCTCAAGAAATTCAGCAGAATTTTTACAAATCTCATGTAGAAGTTTGTGCAGTTTCTGAATCGTGCCTTTAAGTGTCAACATTGTTATAAATGTCAATATTGTTATAATCGTGGTTCTGGCACTAATCTGTTTTGTTTAAGCACCCATTTTACTAGGAATCTGTGCAGGAAAGGTTCTATTTTTGTACTGGGAAAGGGCGGAAGATTTTACACTGGTCAAATACACAAACTGCAGTATTCTTCTGGAATAGTTTCTTCTGAAATAGGCTGCTCCTATCTATAGAGGACCTCAGGTGGCCTGTAGCAGACCCCCACCGATACCACCTTCCCTTGCCCTCCCTTTAACCCTGACCCACAAGCTGTCGGTTGGCTCCTCATCCATGCCCAGGTGAGCTCCACGCACTCCAGCTGGTCACTGACGTAGAGGGTGACACCCTCTCCCCATCTCCCCTGCCTGACCTTCCTAAAGAACCTGCATCCTTCCATTCCAGTGCTCCAGACGCAGGAGTCACCCTGCCACGTCTCCACGACGCCAGTCAGATCACAGCCCTGCAGATGTGCGCACATCTCTAACTCCTCCTGTTTACTCCCATGCTACGTGCGTTTGCACAGAGCTATTTAAGTGGGGTCCCCGATAAAGCTGACATAAATATACACGATCCTTGATTCTATTCTGCCCTGTTGTACACAAATAAATACCAAGCGTGTAATAAATCCTGAGAAATACAGAGCGAAAACAACAGGGACAAAACAGCCAATGTTTCTGTGAGAAAAAAGTGAAATATAATCTGAAATTACTTACCTTCTCAATGACTCCTGCTCCCAAACTATTAATGGCTTTAATTTTTTTTTCTGACAGCGGAGGATTAAACTGAATGGCATTTTTCTGAAGAAGGGCCAGTGGTACGGTCACTAATACCTGAAAGAAATAATTACAAGAGTAGCAAAAGCTGAATACTGCGCTTAAGCCTCACAGCATCCTCCCTGCTATCTTGGATTGTTCCTGTCGGATGCAGCGTAATACTCACCAGACATCTCTAGATTAGCATCTGGTTTTACTCCCCAGAGATGGGAAACACACACCTGACATTCAGGTGAGAACTGATCCTGCAGCTCACTGTTCTTACGTTGTAGTCTGTTGAATTGTTGTATTAGAGGGGATAACTATGCTACTAACTGCAACACCTCCTGTCAGCTACTCAGATTAACAGGCTCGCTGATTAACTGTCTTTTTGAAAGGAGAGAAGATGCTCACTGGTTTGGTTGGATTTTCGCCTTCCTTCACAGATCCCTTCTCTCTGAAGTATGCTCAGTAACACTACTGATGTCAGTCCAACCTCAATCAAGTTTCTGTATCACTTAAAAAATTACTAAAAGCAAAATTATGCAGCATGAAGGAGGTGGGGATACAGGGAATAAGAGAGAGTGAAAAATATGGGTTGGCAAGTCCTGCATACAACAGGGAGCAATTTTAACAGGGGAGATGCACGTGGGGCCAAGCTGAGCAGGGAAAGGAACTAGAAAAAGTAACTGTCACTTCAAAAAGCAGATAAGTATCTTTGTTTCACATTTTTAGTTCCACCTTTGTAGTGCTTCTTCAACTAGTGCTCAAAACTCAAGCGTGCTCAATGAAAAACAGGCTCTAGGACATCTAAATGAGAGTCACTAGAATACAGGAGTTTTCATCTTTGGAGTGGGGAAAAACTGGACTAGATGTAGCACTTGAGGCTATGGTCTAGTGGCTGGAGAGATGT
Organism: Eurystomus gularis; assembly: GCA_013400335.1. NCBI lineage: Eukaryota > Metazoa > Chordata > Aves > Coraciiformes > Coraciidae > Eurystomus > Eurystomus gularis. The sequence continues at coordinate 216,916 of VZZY01019812.1, read as the reverse complement.
TGGGATGAAGGTTGGACTTGATGATCCTGGAGATCCTTTCCAACCATAATGATTCTATGATTCTAAATAAGGCTTCTATTGTTTTCTTCTAAAGAAAGACAAAAGGACATGTACTGTGGTCAGTATTGTTCTTGTGTTCCCTAAAATCCTTCATCCTGAAGCATACTGGGTACCTTTTGTGTTGTCCACACTGTTCCATCTGCAGTAGTGACCTGTACTTCTTCACCAGAGTAGTCAATGCTCTGTACCTATTGAAAGACAAATTGACAAAGATTATAATACAAATTCTACACACACAATGCAAATTCAGACAATAGCTACTATAGCACCAGTCTGCAAACCACAAAATAAAGAACACAAATTTCCAGGGAAATATTGAAAGAAAAAAAAAAAAAATTAACCTCCATGGAAGCTAAAAGAGAAAAATCATCATGATTCTAACATACAAACTCATCGTATCATAATATTTAATACTGATAGTCCTCAAAGAGGATTTCCAGAAATGCTGGAATTGTCCTCTCTTTTTTTAAAAAATAAGTTGAAATCATCACAGGCAGATTTGCCTGGTCCAGGAGAACACAAAGATGTGACTGGGTGCTTCAAAGCAATCCAAGAGAGGCGTCGCATCAACCTTTTCCAGACTCACTGGGAAATTCAGCCGAATGTCCAGCCCTTCTGCCAATTTTTCAATCACAGTAGAATATCCCACAGTGAGAAGAGTGTGATCTCCAGCAAACTGGGCAAAAAATTCGTTGTGGTCCCATGAGCGTGCAGATACCTGCGGACAGAACAGAACTTGCTGTCTCTATTGGTGCAGTGACATGGGTACTAGCCAAAGTCCCACCGTTTAGAAGAAGCCACCCTAGTTCCCATCACAACTGGGGAAAAAAAAGAGTGTATCACCAGAACATATGGCAGTGCTGAGAAAAACAGATGCCTTATTTACCTAAGGCCACTATACAACATATAAGTTGCTAGATTAAGGAGTGTCATAATGTGGGTTGGTCACTAGTAGGTAATTTATTGTTCTGCTTGGCAGAAAAAACAAGGAAAGCAGTACAAAAATGTGTGTGGATTGCAGTGTATTTATTTCAGTTTGCTGTCTCTAGCAAAGAAAACGGATTTTACAGCCTTAAGACTTCAAATAAAAATGGAAATATTTTCTTTCCCAACATGAAGGGGAAAATAAGATGCAAAAAAATGTTACTTCCAACCCTATCTTCTGTGAAGCTCAACCACTTCAGAACACAGCTGCCAAAACTCACCTGAGAGAGATTGCTGCCACAGGCATACTCCAAATTACTGAGGTGGAACTGTAGGACCTTCTCTTCCAGCTCACTGAACTGGATACCAGACTCCTGAATAAAGGCTTTATAGATCTCTTGTATTTTTTCTGTGAAAGAACATGTTCAAAAAAAGAATACATCATGATTCGTCAGAAGTCCTCCTGCATTTTAATGTGCTGTTCTCTGGATCACAAGACTTTCAAGCTTATTGCTAATTTGCACTAAGATGTTGGGTTTGGTTTTTTTTTTCCTCATAGAAAAACCGCAAGATCTTTCCGCTGATAAAAATAACAACTTTGTTGTTTAATCATAGGTTTCCCTAGTAAAATCTTCTTCTGCAAAAATGAAACATACATAGCTTCAGGAAAAAACAGACGTTAAATTATTTGAAAGAAAAAAAAAAAAAAAGCCGGGCTAGCCAGTTGAGACAGGAGAGAAATGAATTATTTAGCTATCATAGGAGTACAGAATGTTTTGGGTTGGAAGGGACCTTAAAGGTCATCTAGTTCCAACACCCCTGTCAAGGGTGCAGACACCTTCCACTACATCAGGTTGCTCAAAGCCACATCCAACCTGGCCTTGAACACTTCCAGGGATGGGGCATCCACAACTTCTCTGGGCAACCTGTTCCAGTGTCTCACCACCCTCACAGAATTTCTTCCTAATACCTAATCTAAATCTACCCTCTTTCACTTTAAAACCGTTACCCCTCGTCCTATCACTACACTCCCTGAAAAAGAGTCCCTCCCCATCTTTTCCTGTAGCCTCCTTTTCAGTACTGGAAGGCCACTTGCTATGAGTTCTTCCTGGAGCCTTCTCTTCTCCAGGCTGAACAAACCTAATTCTCTCAACCTGTCCTCATAAGGGAGGTGTTCCAGCCCCATGATCATCTTTGTGGCCCTCCTCTGGACCTACTCCAACAGGTCCATGTCTTTCTCATGCTGGGGGCCCCAGAGCTGGACACAGTACTCCAGGTGAGGTCTCACCAGAGTGAAGTAGAGAGGCAGAATCACCTCCTTCAACCTGCTGCCCACTCTTCTTTGGATGCAGCCCAGGATGCAATGGCTTTCTGGGCTGCAAGTGCACATGGCTGGCTTATACTCAGTTTTTCATCCACCAGCACCCCCAAGTCCTTCTCCACAGAGCTGCTCTCAATGTATAGCTGAAGATATTTCAAGGCAAATACACTTTAAGAAAACAGAATCCTCGCACATAAATCCTGCTTAATTTTTACAAAACCTGAAGGGCTGAGAAATCTGATCCAGAGTTCACTGAAGAACGCAGGAGTTGCCAATTCTGTCTTACACAATCCACGCTGAAAAGGTCTGGGAGACAGACGTTTCTGATCGAGTTTATTTTTGTCACTGAATGTGCTTGCACGCTCTAAGTGTGGTGGGAGGCGTTACCAATGGAGATGGGACTATTCTTGCCAGCAGAAGGCTTTGATCAGGCTCCTTTTTAGGAGATTGATCAAAATGTAGAAGAGTTATGGCCAGCTATGGCCTGCTTCAGCAAGAAGCAAGTCTTTTGAACCACCAGTGCCACTAGTTACGCTGTAAAAGCTACGTTATGAAAACAAGATACTACATCAGAAGTCACAGAGTATTACAAAAGCCTTCAAATTGGGTTTCCTTAAAAGTTACGAGTGACATTTTGGTCTGTGTGTATACAATAGTCAATCTCCCTCTGTCTGCCTCAGAGCCAGGTTATCACTGTTGGACTGAAGGTCAGATGTTCAGCCACATGCTTCTAAAACTGTCCGACCTAAGAGCCAATTTAAAACTCTGTGAACACAGCCAAGATCTTCACTTTGCAATACATCTCCCACTTACCACCGAGCGGAACATCCTGATGTTGGGTTTTGTCTTTTCTCCACTCAGAGACGACATCTAGGATGGCATTGAAATGAAAGTCCATACGTTTATCAATAGTGGGATCTGTTATCCTTCCACCTTCCTGGATCAAGTCACATTTCTCCCCTAGTTTGTGCATTTTAATGCCAAGCTTAAGAAAAAGACATTTTATTGCTTTTTAAGTATGGAAAGACTACAGTGCCTAACCTGCTCAAAAGTTATCTCAAGTAAAGTGAGTCCCTTAATCCCAGATTTAAGTGATGCCACTTAAAAACCATCCCTGACTTTGAATAATTAGTCAGATTACCTCAAACTCTTGTTCTCCTAAAACTGGAATACCTTCTATCCAGTAATTGTCCACAAACTGCTTTTCCGCACTCTTCCATCCTTTTCTTTATCACAGATTCCCAGAAACCTCATCAACATTCCTATCAGGGCAGGGGCTAGGACAGAGATGTTGGGTCTGGTAATCAAACGTGATGAACCAGTTGCTTTCATTTTTACCTCACCTTGTTCTCTAAATCACCATTAAAATCACTTCTTTTCCATAACTTTCTGGTGCCCGATGCCCAAACAGTTCCCTGCGTTCAGGAATTGACAGGGTGTTGCTTGTCAGTTACTGCCAGTGTTATCAAAAAACACTCCCACAAAGGGATGGGCACCTAAGACGTAGTCAGAAGTCACTGCTCCTCACCTCCTAGCTAAAATGTGATTTAAAAAAACCACCAACAACAAAAATCCTCATGACACTATAGAGCATTAAACAGGTAAAACAGTGTGAGCTGGATCTGCAAGCCTCTGAACAACATTCTTACTTGGGTTCCACTTGAAGTTCAGCTTCCTGCCTGAAAAAACCCAAACCAACACCAAAAAAAAAAAAAAAGAAAAAAAATTGAACCGCAGTGTATTTGTGTCAGTAGTTGTGGGACATATTCATCTTAACTTGTGCGGAACTGAACTAGAAATATAGAGGCTGAGCAAAGGCAAGTATGTCATAGAAGCTTCTATTATGACAGCACAGCAACAGCCTCCCACAGTAAAGCCTTTCTCAGCTCTAGGGAAGTCTGCTGGGGACCTTTTATATTAATATCCCCAGAAAAGGGGAAAAAAAGTGGTTTCTTCTGGTTCTGACACTGCAGCTGCCTTGTTCTTCTTTACATAACATGCCTGAAACCGTTCCGCAGCCCTTCTCTGTCCCCAGCTGTTACCAAACATCTCCTAGCAAGACGGAGTTTACTTACAACAAAGAGTGTTTTAATCCTGTCCTGAAAAGGACTCCCACCCTTACCCAGCCACCCCACCCTGGCTTTAAGGTCACTTTGTCGCTAGTGATAAAGCGCGACCGCTGCAGGAACCCACTTGCTCACACATTAGTGCCATGGGGTTGTTGACACATCCGTTGACGATCTGTGCACCCCTCCCAACAGTGACTCCTGTGAATGTCTTGTCGTCCCACACTCGGCCACCAATTCTGTCTTTAGCTTCTAAGACAATGACCTGTGACACAACGCAGCTTAGTAAGTTCTAAGATTTGATATTAAATGTTATCTGTTCTGCTCCAGAGCGAAGGAGAAAACAAACCACAAAAAAAAACCCCAGCAGTCCTAACAACGCTTTATTTTCACTTCTGGATATAGTTAATTTTAAATCATCTTTTAAAGGTTACCCTTTGGAACATACACCTATAAATAACTTATTTAAGAAACAACCCTAACAGAAATAAGCCTTCTTTTTTAAAAAGCTAAAGACCTATTAAGGAAATCTCAACACTGGAGTTTGAAGTCATGCTACAAGCCATTCAACACAACCATCCAGGTGCAGTGTCCATCTGAGGAAGCCCATATGCCTTTTGGAGAAATTAATTCCCGGGATAGTCCAAGAAAACCCCGTTCTTATGTATTTCCACCATCCACACATACCTCCTTCAGCATCCACTACTTGTCACAGACAGACACGGGATACTGGACTAGATGGATGTCTGACTATGTTTACCCTTATGTTATCTTTTGTACTTTTAGAGAAAGTCTTTTTAGAGAAACTCCCATCTCTCCAGAAGAGTAGAAAGCAACAGTGTGTGTAAATATATAAAAATACATATAATATATCTTATATTTTTTTAAAAGAAAGGTCCTGCCAGTTGATATTTGTGTATTTTGCTGCAGGACAGCTTTCCACAGGACTTGATGTACAGAAAGGCTGCACAGAAATCTGCTTTTTAGCAACCGAGAACGAGATAATGGGCCTCCAGGATTCATATAAATATATACATATATGAACATATCAATATATAAATCTAGGAAGTTAGATGCTGATACACTTCCTTAAACATCAGCTCTGCAAACACTTCATGTGTAAAGAGTCCCGCTGGCTTTCATAAGAGTATTCTGGTATGTAAAGTTGTGTCAATGTATAAATACTGTGAGGTCACACTGTCAATGATAAATACAAGGAAAAAGGGCAACACAGGCAATTTGCTTGTTTCTAATAAGCAATAAGTACAGTAAAGTGTAGAAATGAAAGAGAATTCCACCTCCTTTAAACAGCCATCATCATCTACAGTCCCGTGAATATCCATGTCTCCCTTCTCCTCCCAGCATAACATGATTTACCTCTACATAAAATATTCACTACATGCTTTGTCGAATTTTAGATACAAATAAATGCTGGTTTTAAACAGCGGATTTACTCAGTAAAACCTCAGGTTTTACAAATTAATTAGGATGCTCTATACATAAATATTTGTAACAAAAATGGATTTTTTTTTCATTTTGCTGAAGAACACTTTCAAAGCAGAAGAAGTCTGATTTTTTTAAGTAATGTACTGTAAAAATTTCCTACCTTAATTCCAAAGTTGTGCAGTTGTCGGGCTGCTGCTAATCCTGCTGCACCAGCCCCGACGATAATGACAGATTTCTAAGAAATAATGGAACACTTCAGTAAATAAAAACAGTTAGAACTAGAATAGAAATTATAATTGCATACTTATTCTTCTTGCTAAAGATACCTGTTAGGTTTCAGAACTCTAGGGTTTTTTGACCTCTAAAGTAGTCAGTGATAACTTTTAAAGATGACAGCGTGTTTAATATAGAGAAAAGATCAATTGTTGAAAATAATTACAGTGCTGAAGGACTTTAAAAGCAGGTGTCTCAATTTCTTTTAATGGAAACAGCTGAAGTTATCAGTCAAGTAACAAAATCTAACGGAAGTTATCAGACAAGAAACACACTTACCTTGTAATGATTTCAACCATGGATTGGGTTGACCAGTAACATCTATTTTATAAATTAAAAATATACGCAAATACACTTTCCAAACACAAATCAACTTACAATTTCTAGAATTATAGAATATGGTAATTTGATACATTTCTGTGTGCTATCAAGCAAATTGCTAGTCATAAATTATGTACCCTTTAATGATATTTCTTGCAAAGCAATATGGAATAGGAGGGTCCTCACCTATGGAAGCCGAGGTGTGTTACAAGGTCAAGCCACGAGAAGAACCCAAGCCATTCGATGATTCTATGAACCTAAACCTATTTTTTCACACTGTTCCCAACCATCTGAAAAACTCATAGGAAGCACAAAACCGTAGGACTGAATTCCACAGATGTTAGTGGAAACAGATCCTTGCTGGGAAGAGTCCCATGCCTGTCGTTTCCATAACCATTGTAGGCAGATGAGAACCACGTGGAAAACGTGCAATGTGTTTGCTTTTTAGACGTCATTTTTACAGAAATAGTTGGGATGATGGGTAATGAGCGGAAAATCCGGAACTAAAAGAAATATGGTATGTACCATGTCGTCTTACAGCACTAATAAAACCTAGGGATTATTACAGCAACTTACATTGTGGTATTCTTTAGGAAGAAGATACTGGTCAGGACCGACTGATAAAATCCCTGTATTAATTAGTCCTTTCCTCGTCATAAAATGAAGTATCCTCTCCATTTCCTGTACACAGCGAATACGCACAAGCCCCCGAACAATGATGTGATGGATACATTTTTGAGGGGTAAGAGCCTCCTGCAAAGGAGAAACAAAGAACAGAAAGCGCTGATTTCCTAATATTCCATTTCTTCGTGCGTTCATATTTAAACCGTAAAGCAGATGGTAAAAATGAAGCAGGTTTCTGAGAGCATTTTAAAAGCAGGTTTTGTGGAGGTTTCTCGCTAGCCAGCTTTACCTTAATGGAATGAAAGCAGATGAATCTGTGAGATTCCCTCACAAACTCCTTGGTGTGCTCTTTTAGTACAGAAATGGTACGGAAATGCAGCCCTGACTGCAAAATGAATCTACCTGGTGGCAATGCTCACAATGACATTCCAGTAAAATCCGTTCCAAAAAGAAAATAGATTAATATCCAAAAGCTTCACATAAATACAGGCATCAGTATCTGAAAGCTTCAGTATGTGAAATTCCAATAATTCCATTGAAGGCAGCATCACAGAGTTAGCATAAGTAAAAAGAGAATCACTTTCCTCTCCAGCAGTCATATGAACAAAAAAAATAAAATCACAAAGCACCCACAAACTCTGTTTAGAAATGTTCAAGCATCCCTTTAAAAGTTCATAGCTGGGAAGACTCAGTAAGTTTTAATACTTGTAAAACTTTCGTATTTTACTGCAAAAGAAGCTCCAAGGCATTAAAACTCAGAAAAAAAAAAAAAAAAAGCAGCAGCAAGCTCAACCCCAAAACAACAACAAAAAATAAAAACCAGCCAGTCTTAGAATGGATTTTCAAAAGGATGGGAGCAATTTTTCTGGTGCATAAGGAGACACCTGAGAAGAAAATTCCACATCCCAGAAAATTAGCTATTATTTGTAGGCAAACAAATCAACTCTTGGCATCTCTTACCTTGCAGTTTGTGTACCACAGAGCCAAAATCAGGTTTCTCAAAGCCAAGTACATGGTGGGGTCTCGTGAATATTCTGGGAACTCATAGAGCTCATCCAGTTCCATGACATCTGGCCTCACACAAAGTGCTTTCCCACATTCGTTGGGCTGGTAAAAAGGCTGGAAATACTTGTTCATGCCTGCAACTGAATAAAGACACACCAAGAACTAGTCACATTCCCATGTATCTTCATTGGATCTTCTTCCCTCTAAGACGATCCACTGACCTCACACATAAACAAGTAACGAAGCTTTCCAGCCTCTAGGCACCTTCAGAACGATCTCATTTATACTGCTCTCTCCTCTCCTACCCTCTAGGCTGGGCAACGTTAATTACTGTCCTGCTACCTGATGGGTACCTCTTGGACCTATCGGAGTTTTGTCAGTATGTGCCCTCAGATGCCATGATGAGTCCAACAAGGAACAGGATCTAAACTCAAGTCTAAGGTCTAGCATCACTGTACAAGCTCATGAACTCTGAACCCCTTCCATCTTCAGCCTCACATACTGCCCAGAGCAGGTAGTAATTAAAAGTCATCATCTTCCAATGCTGTATTGGTAGCTCTGTTAATGAAGTGTTCTGTTTGCTAAGCAGGTAAATATCTGTTGAATAGGTGAACAGATTTCTTTTCAGCACCTAAGGAAAACAAAGCCTGCTAAGATAACACAGAAGCTGAACTTTCCTCACAGGACTCTCTCAGAGATGAGCGTGGGAATCCTGAATCACCTTTCTCCATACCTCACCCGTTCTGCAGATCCACACTCCCAGGCTGTCAGTCTCAGAGCTGTCACTAGCAAAAAAATGAACCTCAACAGAATCTGAGTGCCTTCAGAAATCAAATCCTTTTCTCCAAAGCCCCAAAGATCCACAATACCAAATTAGCAGCATCGTGTTTTCCTTAAAAACTCAATTAATCTTTTAAGTACCCGCAGGTTAATTTCCCATTTCTAGAAATGAATGACAGGTGGTAAACAAGAAGCCTGTGCAGTGTGTGCTTGCTCCCGAAAGAAACGCCGTGCAAAATATATATTACCTTCATCTTACAAACGAGTAAAGTGCATCAAAGAAGTAGAGAGGCAGTCACACAGAGAGTGTGTGTCGGTGCTGAGAACCGAACCAGTATTTCCGAACCAGGAGCATCATGTGCCTTATAAACTCAGTTATAAGACAAAGTTTATCACACCTATTTAAGCAACAGAGCCCTGCAGATGGCCCTTACCAGTCAAATTAGGCACGCTCTTTAAGTGCTCTAACTTCACAAGGTTGGATTCACCAGGTAACCGATTAGTGCTGGTACAGGATGGACTCATGCCCACGCAGTCTGGATAATATGCAGCTAGAAAGGGAGCTGCCACACTGTCTTTCAGCAAAGGAGGGAGTATGAGCATGGAGTACCACCAATGGTCTGAAACTTCAGCCACTCTCTGGCCAAGCGGAGAAGTGAAGGAAAGAGGGGAGAAGAGAACACGTCAGTACTTTGAAAAACGTTGGAAAATGAACCAATTCCCCCCTCCCTCCAAAACTGAGACCAAAAAGCACTAGAAGTACCAATCTCAGAATTGCAGGTCATAAAGACATTTTCTCTCCCTCTTTCCCCTTCCTCAGCCTGACACAGAAAACCTGCAGCTTTAACCTCTTCCTCAGAAATGGAGCTGAAACGTCACAAAACTCCACACCCACGTGGAAAGCAAACAGATGACATGCCATGACAACACTTCTCTGCCTTATCAGGCCCTTTATAAAACAATTACAGTCGTTTATGCGTCCAGAAATCTGAACTTGGAAAAGTCTACACTAACTGATGAATTTAATTTAGATTCTGCTACCCCATCAAAGACCTTCTGAAACCCTAAGAAACACTAATGATTCAGCCTTGATTTACAAATCAAACATGCATTAAGGAAACGAAACCACCAAGCTTCTACAAGAGTCAACAATAAGCTTGAACACGTTTCCTGGGATGGAGGTACCTCAGGTACACTTGCCAACGTTGGCTTATTGAACATCAGATCATGCCACATCTGAAATGTAGGGTTACATGATCGTAAGCCCGAGGAAACACCAACATACATCAAGTCTAGGTTTGTATTAGGAGGGAGAGGAGAGAGAAAACACGTTCTGATGTTCTCTCGCAGTCTTTGAGAAGAGGAGACTAGCTTGAATAAAGACAGAAACCACCTGAAAGACCGGGAAAATTTAGGTTGGGAATTTTATTTGAAAGCTGGCAACTGGATACTGGTTTGCCTGATCAAAAATGAGAATTAGGAGTGAACCCTGAATCACAGGCCACAGCTCAAAGACACCATAAACCACCTGAAAGCTGATAGGTATGGTAAGGGAAAAGAGGAAAACGATGGGAAAGTAGAAGGCCCTAGGCTCTGTTGCAAATAGTGTCAGTTTCCTGAGCAGAATGCATAAATACTGCCATAACTGGCCAAAGGACCGAGAAAAGGAAAGAAATATGCCGTGCTTTAAGACTGCTTTCACATTCTAGGACAAACGAGGAGGAACAGCCACTACTCACCAAGTCCTCAGGCATGGAACACTGGTCTGAGCCCTCGGTCTGAAAGAAAAGTGAATGGTATCAGAGCTGTTCTAAAGCTGTACCACAAAAATTAAATATAAAACAATGGATCTGTGGCATAGTTCTTTGAACTTAAAAAAAAACAAACAAAAAATGTGTTAAGTGTTAGCCTTCTGGAGTAGAGATGATTATGTCAGTAAAAACAAAGAGTACAGAAATGCATAGTTAAAAAATACAAGCGTGCCACAACGCCAAAAAAAAGTTGCTTTATGAGAAATGAGAAAATGTTTCTCATTTGTTGTTAGTTTCTACTGATCCAACATTAAAATATACATTCTGTTCCACGAAATGGAGTGAAATACTGAAACAAACAAAAGAAAATGAAAATATGGAGCTTCACAGAAAAATTCTGGAAATATCGCACATTTTCCAGAGAGACTCTTCCAGCCTAGACTACAAAAAGATGTTTCTCATTTATTGTAAGAGTGTCTTTATCACAAAGTTCCAGGCTTAAATGCTGCCCCTTTATGGTCAGTATTTTCACGTTATGTTTTTAACTGTATAGATTCTATGGCACTATAAGGACTCTTTCAAATTTCAGGAGTTATCTTCATGCCAAAGATGAAAAGTTTCCCTGTAAAGCCCTATGACAGACATGCTTGAAATTAATAAACGCTCAGTGAGCTTTCCAGCTGCTGTTCTCAAGAACGAAGTATGGCTGAACAAAACCAAAATGCAACATTTTGATGGACGTCTCTTCTGTACATGCTGATCATCCTTCCATAGCTTCAGAATGAAGGATTTTACAATCGCTTGTGCAGACCAAGATATTCCAGAAACTCCCTTCTTGACGTTTCCACTCAGGAAACAAAAAGCACGCTGGCCTGTCAGCGTGCAGCTCTCCGGGCCATCGGAGAATCACTTAAACATTAGAAACATGAAGCAGCAAGCAAGAAGAAATTAAATGCCTGCAAGCAAGAAATACCAATTTGTTGTTAGTTTCACTATGAGCAAAACTCTTGTGTGTTACCTTGGTGGAATTGTTCAGTTTCATACCACATCTGTAGCTTTTTGCTATTTGTGGTGTCAGCTGGATTTCCTTTGTCAGCTGACGCCATTTACCACAGTCTGGCTTTGTGCACTGCACCTACCAGGGAAAAAACAAACATGTTTTTACTTGTTGCTGTCCCATTACAGATAAGATGAATGAAGCATAACTAACCAATTAGGAAGCATGGAGATGCGAGGAAGTTGTCAACTATAATTGTTAAATTTGTTCTCATGTAATCCTCAGGTCATAAATAAGACATCTGGTATCCAGAAATCTCGTGCCCAGCTCCTGTAAGACTGAATTTCTTCACAGAACCTAACTCCAAAATTAATTCAACACCCTGTTAGCATGGTCTCCAGTGGGTTGTGCAAGCACGACTGCAAAACCACATTGATCGCCACTTCAAAAAATACAACAACAACAACAAAACCCACCACCAAACTTACTTCCATTCCAGTCTCTCCTCTTCTGCCCTCTTTACCAGGGAAATACGAAATCTGTTTAGGAAGTCTTTCACACTTGTGCCTTCCTATAGCTCCTTCTTTCCCCACCCAGTCTTATTCTACCTGAACATCACACACCTTAGCCGCTGCTTCACTGAAAAGCAACAGAAGGTTGTGCGTTGTGGGATGTGGAGAAGGTCTCCAACAATGGAGGAGCTACTAAGAATTATTATCTTGAGCTTTGCCACAGTCCTGTAATACTAGAAAACGCCCACAAAAATTCAACTGAACTTCTGTTGGAACATACAATAGCAGAAACTCACATCAGAACATCTCGTTGAAATACACCCTATTAAAGACATGGCCCTCCATCTTACCCAGTAAGGAAGCTGCTGATCAGCCATGAAGGCTTTTGGACTGGGCTCACTTTTACCATTACTTGTCCAAATCCTTTTCCAGGCAGTGTATTTCTCATAACCATCTTTATGGCTAAGAAGAAGGAGAAAAGAAAACAACAAGCAGACAGAAAATTGCATCTCTAGTTCATTTCAAGCAGCAGCAGTTATTCTAAAATTAAACATTTTATATAAGGACAGAGAAATAAGGCTGTAGACAGTCCTGTATTTTTGCTATTAAAAAAAAAGAGAAAGTCATGGTTCTTGCAATACCAATAAATTGCACCGTGACCGCTTTGTCCTCTTGATCACGAGCACACTTCTGGCATCTAAGGCTGGGACTGAGTCACAGGTACTGCTGAGCTCATCCGCACCCGAAAGTCTCTGTGGAGCTGGACTCAGCTCCCACTCCAATGGGAAGGAGCTTGGAGCTCCATGAGCCTCACCAGAGTCTTCATGGCCACCAAACCACAAGAGCGAAATCTGCTCACTGATTTGATGTTACAGAGAGGCAAGGTCTCCCGAACTCACATTGTGAAGTGAATTTGCTTTGTAAAGGAACACGGAATTACTTAAAACTGTTCTCGTCATTTAAAATTCTTAAAAAAAAAAAAAAAAGACAAAAGCTTCTGAATTAACTGTACACACAAACGAGCCAGCCCAAAGAGACCTGTTTTGTTCACACTTCTGTTTAAGTTGATTACAGCTGCAGTCTTAGCACCAATATCTGAGCCTCACTCTGAATAAAGCAAGCGCAGAGGACAAGTCTTTGTACTACATTTACGCACGTGATGTTTCAACATTTTCTAACGTCTGCCAGATTTTAATAAGCACTGCAAAGGCCCAACCTTAATTGGCAAATCTACCTTCGGTAATAGTGGTCAAAACATTCGTTGCAGAAGTGCTCCCCACAGGAAAGATGATACCATCGAGACGTGTACCCATTTTTAGCACATCTGTAACACAGACATAGAGATAGTTTTATGACACGTTGGGAAAAAAAAAAAAAATCATTCTATTGTCAGTAGCACATTCTAGAACATGAACAAAATCCTGAGGACAAGCCGGGGCTTTATGTTACATTGGCGGAGGCCGACTTGTGCAAGGCGCTACAGTCATACAAATAACAATAAGATCATTTCAATTGTGTCAAACATTTCCAGTTTCCAAACTAAGCAACACCAGATGCAAAGGAGGCAGAACGTACACAATGTGCGGTTTTATAGTCGGTCTGGCTTCCAGCAACCTCTCGCTAACAATGGTCAGCTGAGCCTATCTTTAGTACCCTTTAAGCAGACATTTCCTGAACGTGAAATACACTTGCTCTTACGGTATGTGCTGTGACACACCAAGGGTTCAGCGAACGTCTAAGGAGACAAAGTCCCTCTCCATAGGAACTTACAGTTCCTTTACCTCGTTCCATTTTGTTCTGATACTACTGCAGGGGTGGGAGGAATCGTTTAAATTTGTATTTTTTTTGTACGCGTGATCCATTGATTCAGAAACCATTACAACATCCCATCCCCAGCACAACTGACAAAACTATAAAGGCAAATCTGAACACGAAACAGATGTTGCCTATTTTTTTCACGTGGTCCAGTTGGCTGCGATTTTAACCCAACGACAGAAAATCCCGAAGAAGCAGTTACACATTCTGGGCACTTATTCTTTATTCCTCTCAGAAAGAAACATCCATTAGCAAAGATTATATTCATCAGACAAAGCAATCGCTCTTCACTTCGAAAACGCTCACTAAACTCAATGAAACGGTTCCAGATAAACACATGAGGTAAAAAGCACGAGGTAAAATGTAGTGACCTCAGCTACTAACTGAAATAGCCATGAAATGATCTCATCTCAAATAAATAATGTTGGAAGTGTGTACCTGGGGGCGTGGCGGGAGGAGTGAAAATCAAAATATTAAAATAACGATTCAGAAAGATGGCTAAGCACTATCTATTGTTTCCTAAACAAAAAAACCCCCATAATATCACCAGTGCTGGCCTCTCAGGTGCTCATTTCCCCTGCAAGGCTCTTACACAACAGCCAAAATGCTCAGCTTTCCTATGACAACATCCAGAATACGTTGACCTCCTGCCACCGAAGAACAATCCACGTAGATGATAACTAAACGAAGCCCTGAATTATTTTATAGCATTGGAAAATAAATAAAACAAGACAAGTTTGTCTCAGTGAACCAGGCAGGGAGGAATACTATATAATTACAGTCCGCCTGCTGCATAATGAGGTCTAATGTGTTGCTTATAATAGAAACACCTTGCCAGCGTCACGCATTCAGTACCGGCAGGTCAGAATGTGAAAGGACTTGTGGAACTGCACAGAGAGCCACGAACATCTCGAGAACAAAGAGCTCAAATAAGTACGACTGTTTCCCAAGACCTAAAATTCAAGGTCAGAAGCTCACCCCGAACTGCAAAGCACTTCGACTTATGAGCGATAAAGGCTTTCTGTAGTAAACGGTGGTTTCATTTTCCATCTCGAAAGCAAGTTTAGCTTCCTTAGGTTACGCTAATATGCTCTCACTTTCACAGAGGCAAGGCATGTTCCAGAAGACACCATTAATAACATAAATAAGCGTATTCCAAAGATATTCTATATCTGAATTAGCAGCTTGCACGGTAGAAAGTTACACACAACAGGAACAAGATGCCAGGAAAGTGTCACAGGTTAAGACTCATATTAGTACCTCTTGATTCTCCCTCTACATTTAAAAACGGGTTTTTCAGAATATAGTTAGGATCCTAAACTTCAGCTGCAAGTTTAGAAAAGCCCATGGAAAATGCAAATAAAAAGAAGCCAACCTTTCAGCTGCGCTGGCAAAGCAAACGGGACACGTCGCGGTGCATCCAGCTTTTTCACACTTCCTGTATTTCTTCTCTGATGCTTCATCATCATCATCTGCTGCTTCAGCCGCTTTCTTCTTCACCTAATAAAGAATAGCTGAAATCTGACCAGAAACGACACAAATGCATCTTCTACAAAACGGCATTCGGACATTTTTGCAGCTTGAGGGTAGCACCAAATGGTTAAAACGGTACTAATGAAAATTTTTGAATCCGTTGTGAAATAGCTGCAGCATGAAACAGCTGTCAAAGTAGGTCAGTTTTTCTAAAAAAAAAAAAAAAGAAATAAATCCAAAACCAGTAAGGCTGGAAATATCATTTAAAGCTAAAAATGTCCTGCCTTAGTCTAACTGATGCCATTGGAGGAATGCTAAGCAAAGCTTCTAGTTTAAATCGTATTTTAAGCTCCAGCACGTGCTAATGAGTCAAGCCTCACGCGTTCCTTCTATTTCTCCTTCGGAACAAGAAAAATGTCTTCATCACATACTAATTAATTAGTGGCGATCTCATCTGCGCCTCAAATGAAATATTAGGGAAGGCTTGGGGCTTTTTTTGGACTCCAGATATGAAGCCGTGGATCAGATGTCTCTTCTGGGCCTCAAAGGTACTGCGTGTTGTGTCGGTTTGGCCGCCGTCTGGATGGGCAGACAGCTTTGTCTGGCTGGACAGAAAGCCGTGACTGTATTTTTAACGCATCAGGTATTTACAGGTTATACTGAGCATTTCTCTTTTCTGAATATTGTTCACAAACGAGACACTTTGCCCACTTATTCACAGAATTAATGCACTTAACCAGAGAGAGGAAGAATTAGTTAAGTCTTAACTAATCCACAACGAAGGCCGCTTGCTTTACGTCAACAGAAATTAGAAAATACCAGAGTATGTGTATTTAAATTATTATAAATACCTGTCTTCCAGAACTCCTCAGAGGAAGGTTGTCTGGAGACTGGTCTGAAGAACATGCCTTTTTTTTCGTTCGTACCCTTCCAGTTGACATTGTATTATTAAATCTGGAAAAAAAAAGAAAAAAGTAGGCAGTAGTTAAGAAAAATAATTACATTGCTTGACTTTGCAGAGCTGTCTGATCACCTGGGCAGCACAGCCACTCAGAATAACACTTCTGTTGGAGTTCTTACCTAAGTAAGAATCTCCTTAGCTTGACTATTAATTCAGGAGGAAAATGAGAACGAGGCATTACGAGAAAGGAACAATACTACTATTTTAAACTAAATTCGGAGTTAAGATTAGATCCCTGAGTACATCTTGACAGGCTGTTCCAGCTCAGCACACCCTGGATTTCAGTAATCTGATTTGCATTACGTGAAGACCTGGACTGGAATTTGGGTTGGCAAAGTGACCCGACTCCTGATGCAAGCACTGAAACGCCGCTCTGAGTAACGCCCGCCCTGCGAACTCCGGATTTATTGGCAGCAAGAGAGTTGCTCTGTAAAGCATTTTTCCAAACAGCGTTTGGAAACAGAGATGTTTAATACCAGGTGAACAAGCAGTTCCAAGACTCGCACGCTCTCCTGTGGAAGTACATCAGAACTGAAAGTCTGAACTGCAGTTGCACCACAAGTCTAGGTGATTGGAAAATAGGACGTTAAGCACACCATAGAAGAAAAGGTTTACACTGCAAGAGAGTTCTATAGCGGTGGGAACACAGAAAAGACCACAATTATGTAAGATGGAAAGGACGGAGTGTGAGAAAACGCACCACAGAAAGAGCAAAGCATATTTAAAACGGTATTATCAAAGGCATTCTTTCACAGCGACTAAGACACAAGTAAAGAGCCTAGAGGAGGAATTAAATCTAAATGTGCTCCACCACACACAGAAAGGAAGGGGAAATAAAACTCTGATGCTACAGCACTGCATCGTGAATGTTATCTAGCTGTAGTAGGGATCAGTTTGTAATTATTATTATTTTTCTTTTTTAAAAAAATATATTTGAGACTTCTCAATTCTTTCTGTTCCAGGCTGCATCTTCCTTGTTCAAGCTGACAGTGCCAGACATGGTAGCGGTAGCTTCGTTCAGGAATTCTGCTAAAAGCAAAGGTAACAGGGGGAGAGAACGGGCGTTTTTACAGATTTTCAAATTAAGCTGATGCAAATCAGGAAAATCGGTGCTTCATTCTCCTCTCAAGATAGAAGAAATTGATCTTGGGAGGTGGGAGGGAAATCACACGATGGTATCTGCACAAGTGAAAAATGACTTCAGACAACCCAATACAAAAAAAAAACCCTTTTTTTTTTGCATGCAACCCTCCCCCCATTATAACTACTCAGAGGGAGGGAAAAAAGGATTAAGTAAACCTGTATTACCTAAAAAAAACCCAAAAACCAAGTCCCAAGAAAAGGATGACTCCACCATAACTTGCCACTGTACGTGGGTGGATGAGGTTGGAGAGCAGAGAAAGGAAAACCAACCAGTTCCGTTTACACGAGGTTTCCCTGAACTACGGTGCAACGC
Source organism: Eurystomus gularis (assembly GCA_013400335.1). Classification (NCBI taxonomy): domain Eukaryota; kingdom Metazoa; phylum Chordata; class Aves; order Coraciiformes; family Coraciidae; genus Eurystomus; species Eurystomus gularis. Next base: position 199,131 of record VZZY01019812.1, on the reverse strand, counting down.
CCCAGGAAATGGTGGCCTTTTTCCCCAGGAGCTTTCCTTCTGGATCAGGACCCGCATCACCTCCGCTCCCGACGCCAGATCATGGTTCCTACACGCTGCTGCCTTCACAGTCGGAGGCTACCAGCCACCTTAGCACGGCGTGAGGCACCAGGAGACTCGTTTTTTGGTGGCTCCCAGGTGATCGCGGTCCTGCGAGGCCCTTCGTCCCAGAAAAGGCCACGCCGCTGCCTCGTTGCGTATGTAGGGTCAGAAAAAGAAAAGGCGGCGGTCACCGTTCGATAGGAAGGTTGGTGGGAATATTTCAGGAGCAGAGAGGCCTCCTGTTTGGAAGGCAGAGGCCTCACAAGGATGGTTTTGCTGTAAGCGGGGAGGTGGGGAGAAAGAAAAAGCCACCAGCTCACGCGTGTCACGGCAATTCTACGCCACTTTGCCCCCACATCCCCTCAAAAAAAAAAAAAAAAAAAACCCACAAATTCGTAAAGAACAAGCAAACACCGCTTACTTTACTCCGCCTCACATGACTCTGCATCCCACAAATACCACCTCACCGGCTGGGCAAAGCAGCCCTTGAGCAGGAGAGCCGCCCCAGGCGCTGTCACGGCTCCCCCGTCCCTGTGCGGGGAAGCTCCGTGGGGGTTACCTGCCCCGCTGACAGCGGGTTTGGCTCCGGGGGAGGAAAGATGATTTAAAAAATAATACACAGAGAGGGGGGGAGAGCAGCCGGATAAAAGGCCGGGGAGGGCGCACACGCGGAGCTCCGCGGCTGACAGCCGGCGGCGGGAGCACGGCCCCGGGGAAGGGAAGGGGCTGGCCCCGGGGAAGGGAAGGGGCTGGCCCCGGAGGGAGGCACTCACCTCGGGGCCGGGTCCCGCGGCGGCCGGAGGCCACATTCACGCGTGTCCGCGCCGCCTCCTGCTAGAGCTGCGGCGGGGAGAAAAGGGAGGAGAAGGGAGTGGGTGGGGGAGAGAAGGGAGAAGCGGGGGA
>VZZY01019812.1:185688-197852 GCA_013400335.1 Eurystomus gularis | reverse complement strand
AAAATCTCTTGGGATTAACGCGATTTTTACTCGTTTCTCGGGAGTAAGCGCCAGTCCCACGCTGTTCACGGGGCCGGGGGTTTTGGGGGGGGTGTCTCTCTGTTGTTTTCCCACAGCTGGTGAGGATGGATGGCCCAGCGGGTGTGGCCGGGGTGGTGGAAAGCTCAGATGTTGGGTCCCAGAAAGACAGAGTGGTGACCGAGGAGGAATGGCTGCGCAAGTGGGAAATGGGGAACACCGGGTTTCACAAGGAACGAGGGCATCCGTACGTATCGTCACCCTTCGCCTGAGATCTCTGGCAAGTGCTGTGGGATGAGTGACCTGCCGCCTTCCAAAAACTCTTCCTGGAGGATGGAGCATTTACGACAGGAAAATTCTTGTATACAGGCACAGCTTGAAACGAAATACACCTATTTTTGTGACCTACATTTGCCAGAAAAGGGCAGAAAAAAAGAAAGGCTTGAAAATTAATCAAGCTTTTAGCCTTGAATCAGGTTTTAAAACTATAAAGTTTGGCTAAAAATACTGAATTTTCTGATGCAGAAGCTCTGTGCTGCTGTTTGTAAGTTGTGAAACTGGGGCCTAAAACAATACACAGGAGGCATTGGAGCAATTATTGTGCGCTGGAAGACAGGGACCTGACGCAGCGAATCTATATAGTCTTTTAACCAGTGAAACTTAAGACCTGAAGAAGTGATTTGTACCGAAGTTTATTAGTCCTTCTGTTTAAGCTCCCTGTTGTGGCCCTCTTAGAGGTGGGTAGGTTGGTTTGCTTACTTGGAAAGACAAATGGAAAACTGAATAAACAGAAAAGTGTTCGCTTCTAATGGAAGTTAAATTTACTTTCTTTTGAAGTGAATGGAAGGTAAATGTTTTTATTTTATCCTTTTATTTCTAATGGCATGAAGCAGGTTGGACTGAGAACCTGTGTTCTGTCATGGAGCTTGTGCTACCTGGCACAGGGTGTAGCACTGGGCTTTTAATTGCGTGCCAGCACAAATATTCACAGCGTTAAGTAAAACTTGTCTGTTCTTCTGCAGGCTCCTCCAGAAGTATCTGGATCTTCTTTTAAATGGCAGGAGTGGACTGAGGATATTTTTCCCGCTTTGTGGTAAAGCAGTAGAGATGAAATGGTAAAGTAAAGGCATAGGTTGTAAAAGCAAAAAATCTTATTTGATGTGGAGAGGGAGGGAGGGAGAGGGGGAATTCCCAAGCTTATGTTGGCCAATGGAAATGTGCCGTATCTCGGCTGGTAGGAAAGCAGCGTTGAAGGGAGGAGGAAGTTGGGATTCATTTGCTGGCATTTTGTGTAGTAGCCTAACTGGGATGGATAAGGACTAACCTGGAAGTCCTTCTGATTGTCCTGAGTTGAGCTTGGGGAATGCCGGATTTGTGACAGGCAGTGACTGAAGCCATGCCCCTACCACAGCTTCTTTGGGTGGCAATGCCAGTTTAAATTGCCCGCAATGAGGTCAGTTGTGCCAGAGCACATTTTGAAGGGACCATGTGGCACTGGAAACTGAAATTATTTGGGCTAAATATAACTTGCTCTTTTTTACATTTCTTATTTTACTTTTACTTCTTTGGGTGGGGTTACATTTATAATTAGAGGGCATACAAGCCAGTGTTTCCTCTTGGAGGGAGGGGACACAAACCAAAAACCCCTGACCGAACTGCCTCCTCGGGGAATCCGGTTAGTCCCAGTTGCCGGGTTTTGTGGTGGTAACCACCATAACTACGAGGCTGACGGCAGGCCGCTGCGCTTCACAGCAGGGCGCCTTGCTGCAAACCGAGATGGATGGTTTCTCTGTGCAATCACCTTTGTTTTCATCGAGCTCATAGAAATAAATGAGTAATCTGTTGAGTCTAAATAGAGCCTGTAAATCCCTGTCAACTGTATGAGAAGTGGTGCTAATTTAAGCTCAGGTCGTGGAGCGAAGGTGTTCAATAAAATGTGAACGCTCCAGAAAGCTGGGATTAGACATAGCAGTGCATCCTAAAACCAGGTATCCATGATGAATAATTGCTGCATGGGATAAACATTTGGTAATGGCCCAGGCCGATGGCCTCGTGTGAACGTGACACTTCTCTCTGCTGTGTGCAGGCTGGCGGACATGGGACACAGCGTTGTTGGTGTGGAAGTCAGCGAGCAAGCCCTGAAGGAGTTTTTTGCAGAACACAGCCTGCCTTATTGCGAGGAGCCAGTCCCAGAGATTCCAGGGGCAAAAAAGTTGCAGGTGTGTGTGCTGTGTTGTGGGATGGTCTGGTGTGGTTAATCATGCAGCGCAGGCGTAACCCAGCAAACAAGTCATTCTGCTTTTATCCCTCTGTCTTACTGGTAATGATTCACCTCCTCTGGAGAGGTCTGGAAGGAAGCTCTGAGTTGCAGCTTTGGACTGAGAAGTTCTTTTGAGAGTATTACTGTAGCCTTTTCTTAGGACATTGAGGCGCCTGAACGCAAAGTGAATGTATTTTAAAACTGGACAGTTGCATGCCGTGATAGATGAGAACATCTCTGGAGGGAATCAGGAGAGGTAGCTCCGTAAATCAAAACTAAAGATGTTTCTCACAGTTTTGCCCTGTTACACCAAAGTGTATGTTTAAAAATAGTATGTGTGTATGTTGTAAGGTGTAAAGTATAACTATACACTTACAAGTGCAGATGTAAAGATAGTTTGCTGATAAGTATTGTTTCCCCTGCTTTTCATTGTAGAGTACCTCTGGAAACATTTCTCTGTACTGCTGCAGTATTTATGATTTGTCCAGGTAGGAATACACAGTGTGTTTTACAATTCTCTGTAACCAAACATGTATTAATACCGTCGTATTATTTTATTCCAGTCAGCCATAAAGATTTGGAACAGGTCCTCTCTAGGAAACGCTTATTAACTTGTATGAGAAATGTGAATAGCCAATCTCCAGCAAAAACTCACTCTGTTGTTGCCCATTAGATAAAGATGCCAAGTAAATATCTTTAATTGGGCTTCTTGTTCTAAGCTGTCATGTGAACGTTATAGAAAAACATACTTGCTTTTATAGTAAAAATGAATTATCTTTGACGTTATTGATGGGTTCTACAAAGCATGATGCTAGCGCAATCCCTCACTCAGAGTAGATTAGTAAGAGTAAAGAGAATATACCAAGAGGTATTGAATCATAGAATGGTTTGGGTTGGAAAGGATCGTAAAGATCATCTCGTTCCAACTCCCCTGCCATGGGCAGGGACACCTCCCACTGTATCCTGCTGTATCTTAGACAGCATTTCCTTTAAGTGCTAAATATATCTTTTCCCCCAAGTGTTGATTACCGTATGCATAGGTAAGATATACTCATTGATCATATGTCCTGTGCTTTGCTTAACATCTTTTCTCGATGGGCTTCAGTGACATCACTCCAGTGTATGTGACTACATAATACATTGTCAAACACTGACTCTGCAAGTGCTTTGACGAACATGGCTCGACTTGCTTATGTCTCCTGAAGGGTTTTTAGTGCTAAAATATCCTTCTTTCTTAGTTAAAAGAACAATTAAAAATACACAATACTTCAATACAGTCTGTACTAATGACTCCTGAAAAACATTTCAACCTGTTGCGCTCTGCGGCCTCAAACATTGCTTCTCAGATTTTGTGGTGGCTTTGCATCTGGCCTCAAGCATCAGCTAGGGGGGGATTTTGAAAATTACTGAGTTGTTCAGAGACTACAGGAGGACTTTGGACTCTCTGCCTTGGACAGTAATGCATCTGGAATATTTCTTTGTCCTCAGAAATTTCCTAGTGGCGTCAGTAACAGGCGTATTTAAATCTGTCCTAAAATGTCCTCAGAGCTAGGCTGGTGCTGGGGTAGCTGGAGACTGGAGAGCATCAAGAAAGCAGTGTTGTTTCCGGATTTGTAGCATATCTTGTAGGAAGCTGAAGGTGCCCAGAGTCCTTTGGTGTAGTTCCCTCCTCTTGCAGTTCTTACTCAGATGTGATTTTCCCTAAATTATCAGGTTTTGGTGAAGTTCTGAGTGTTTATTTGCTTTTCTTACTGTCAGGAACAAGGATTTGTTCCATGGCTGTTCAATAAGAAAGAGGTCAAGTCTTAATCTTTGCTTGGATGCTGTAAATAGGTAGCTTAGGACACCAGGACATGGTGTTTGCTATATGATCCTTTTTGTTTGTTTTGCATCGGCATAAACTGGAGAAAAAAGAACATTCATTACTAGAGTCCAAAGTCTTAGACAACAAACGGTTGCTAAGACTTCTGCTGGTGCAGCTGACTCCGGTTGGTTTGAACTAGTCCTGGAAAGCAAGTGCCTTGGAGCAGATGGGCTGTGCATGAATGTGACTTTGCAGATGCTGCCGGGTTTCTTCCCGCCTTGCCCCTGCAGTGTGGCTGCTCGCTGTGTAGATCCCTACAAATCCTCCTCGCTGGGAACTGACAAGTTGCCCAGGAACTGCTTAAGCTTCTTGTCAGCAGTTTTTCAAAGATTCGGTTCTAAGTTTTGTAGCAAGTAGCGTGGTAGTATAGCAGTATGAAATCAACCCAAAATAGATAATAAATGACGTTTTCAGTGCACATTACTGGGCCCAGTACAGAGTCTGTCATTCACAAAATAAATTGGCAGATGCACGTTTTGGATGCACGGTTCTGTACTGGGCGCGGGAATGGCGAAGCTATCAACTGCGTTCCCTGCAACAGTCAGCAGATACCTGTGACTGGAAAAATGCACACGCTTTTCCAGTTTCTATGTACAGACAATTTGATTAATTACCCAGTAATTATGGTAATTAAACTTACTTCCCTCTTGCCGAGGCTGGCCTGCTGACCGATCCATTTGATCTCCACTAGCCTAGCGTTCATTAAAGGAGAACTCAGTGCGCTCCTGAACTTTGTCAGAAGGAGACGTTTCAAAGACTTTTTCTAGTTAAAGAGTAACAGGAATTACTGCTCGTTGTGGGATCCCAGGGACCTGTGCAAAACTGCTATATTACACAATCATTGTGCCTCCTAATACGACTGTAGCTGCAAGACTTTAAAAAAAAAAAAAGGCATTAACTGAATCTACTAAACATATGCAGAGAGATACATATAACATCTACAGAACATGCTAGTGGTGCAATGAAAGGTAGACCCCAGAGGAGCACTTCCTAACACCTTAGCTTCATCCTGTCTGTGCATCAGGATGAAACATGGCCATGTGCCTTTTCTGACCTTTTCCTCATGGCTTGGTCCTCCTCAGAAGGCAATTGGATGTGCAGACAGACAGGGAGCACCCAGACGCTCAGCAGGTCCTGAGATCTGGGCAACCAGGAGAGCAGGACTGAGGGAAAGCTACAGCATGAGGGTTCCTGCAGCTTTTGATGTCTGTAGGCCCTGATGAAATCAGTGGGGAGTAAAATACATGAAATGAAGACACTGCCACCATTCCAGTTCAACCAGGTTAAACCAACTTGGAAAAACCAAGTGCAGCAAACTTCAGGAGCTTGCCTAAGGCCAGGCTGTAGACTCAGCTAATCAGAGAGAACAGTTTCCAAGCCTCAGAAGATCAAGTTTGTCACCTGCCCCGCCAGACTTTGCTTTGCCCTCCTTGTGCCCATTGCATGTTTAACTGTCTCTTTGAAAATTTCCTTTCATTTAAGAGGCTGGTTATTTAAATTAGGTCCTTAGTCTCAGCAAACTTTAAAAGAAGTCAGAACTTAAAAGTGTTATCGTGTCTCATCACAGTAGAGTGGGAAATACAGGATCAGCTGCTAGGTTAGGTGCCAGAGACTGAGCAAGGCTGTTGCAATGAAATGAGCTGCAGGCAGGGAGGAGAAGTTGTGGTTTAACCCCAGCTGGCAACTCAGCATCACACATCTGCTTGCCCACTTCCCCTTGGTGGGGTGTTGGGGACAATCAGAAGGGTAAGAGTGAGAAAGAAATTTGTGGGCTGAGATAAAACCAGTTTAATAATTAAAAGAAGTTTAACAAAACAACAACCAAAGAGAGAGGAAAATAAAACCCAAGAAAAACAAAGGATGCAAATGAAAACAATTGCCCACAACCAACCCAACAGATGCCCAGCCAGTTCCCGAGCAGTGGGGGACAAGCTTTATTGCTGAGCATGATGTCATATGGTCTGGGACATCCCTTTGGTCAGTTGGAGGTCTTCTCTCCCGGCTGTGTCCTCTCCCAGCTTCTCGTACCCCCCCAGCCTGCTCGCTGGTGGGTGGTGTGAGGAGCAGAACAGGCCTTGACCTTGACTCTGTGTAAGCACTGCTCAGCAATAGCTGAAACACCCCTGTGTTATCTACAGTTTCCAGCACAGATCCAAAACATAGCCCCGTACAGACTCCTATGGAGCACTGGAACAGGCTGCCCAGAGAGGTGGTCAAGGCCCCATCCCTGGAGACATTCAAGGTCAGGCTTGATGAGGTCCCTTCCAGCCTAAAACATTCTATGAAATGTAGCTCTACTCCAGCCAAAACCAGCGCAGAATTGAAGAAAGAGGTGATACAGTGACACCCTCACTCCCAGTAGGCAGAAAGCTATTGTGCAATTCCATACCATTTTTTTTGTCTCTAAATAAACTGATTTCAGACTTCCTTTAAAACTGTGCAATTCATGTTATTACTACCTTACTCTGTAACCTCCTGTTTTAATACTTGCCAGAAACAAGGCTTTTCCTTCCCTGTCAAATATCCTCATCCCTAGTGTCACCCTGGCTGCTCTTACCACCCATCAGTGAAGGCAATTCCCAGCGGTCTTGGCCATTTGCAGGCTTTGGGTGGTCACTGAATCCATCTGCCAGCGTATCCAGGAGCAGAACTAATGTCTGAGGCAAGCAGCAGCACAGCTCAGCTTTTCTAACATTGAACAAATTCCAAGCTGAAGCAAACTGTCCCGGGCATGTGGCTGGCATCTCAGGTGTCTAAAATTGCTGCATGTGCTGAGTTCAATGATAGTAAAGCAAAGAGGCACCTTCCTTATCCCATGTTTGAAATCATGTGGGTTTTAGAAGGTGGCCAAGAACCTGCTCTCCCGGCAGGGCCATGTACCAGGGGGTTTTCTCGGGCTCCAGATCGTACTGTTTTGGATCATGAAAATGCTGGACCATGACAAGAAGGTAGTGGGGAATCTGCACAGCTGGCTGGAGAATCCTTGTGTCTTCACGGAAGTATCTGAATAAAGATGAAGGTGCCTTTTTTAGTGTTTTTAAGACTTTTCCTCGTCTCCCTATAGCTCAATAGTTGGCAAGTTTGATGGGTTTTGGGACAGAGGAGCTCTCGTAGCCGTGAATCCATGCGACAGACAACGGTTAGTAAACGTGCTTTGTTATTGTCTTTAATGTATTCAGTGACACGTTTTTCCTCCTGCCACTTGTCAATGAGTCCCCTTTCATTTAAAGAACTAACCTACACAAGTTCTTCTCTACCACAAGCATCAGCTGCAGTCACAGAGGGCTGTACTCTGGGTTTGTGAGCTTCCTTCAGGAAGCCGCCATGCCTCTTGGTGGGAAAATATGTGGTTTGTTCCAACCCAGCAGAAGCAGAGCTGCAAGTCTCATCTGAATTTTATTATTTCCTTTTCACCCCATCTGCGTCTCTTCTCTTCATTCTTTTCCCCTTCCCTTTATTCCAATTTTTTGTTCTTGCTTGTAGCCGACCCAAATGTAGTTTAGCCCTACCCCCAGGATTTTAAAATTAGATAGATAATCTTGAATTCACAATAATTTTAAAAGATCAGTACTGTATTGTGTACTGTATGCTAGACCGTGACAGATGGACACTATGTTTCGTCTGTTAGTTTTGAGATGAATATGTGAAAAAGGATAAATGCTTGTTTATGAGGAGTAAACTGTAACCTTTATTTGAGGCGTTTCATGCGTAGCATGAATTTCGTGCTCATGAAATACAAACTACACTTTCCTCAGTTTCTGTGCAATTCAAGTTGCCTCTGCATGGAAATAAGTTACCTCTTTTATTTAATATGTTGAATGCTATGCTTTAATGATTGTACAGTTCCAAAATAACAAAGCATAACTTTCTCCTTATAGCTATGTCAGTTTGATGATCACCCTAATGGAGAAAAATTCTTCGTACCTCCTTGTTACGGTTTCATATGATCCAAACAAACACAAAGGTGGGAACTTTGCTCATGTTTTGATTGGTGTGCTTTAATACAAATTGTATATAGACGTGGAAGATACGTTAGCGTCTTCCCCAGGCTTTTTTATCAGCCTAACTTTGTCAGCTGATCACACCAATATGATGGCATGCTAAAAATTTCAGATGTTGACCAAGCTTGAGACTAAATTTGCTTTCTCTGTAGCATTCAGACATGCTAAGGCTTAGTGGAGCACAGACAAGGTATTAGTAATGATGAAATGAAACTGGAAGCGTGGCTATGACGATGAAGCTGGAAGAATGAACACTTAAGAGTAACATCCTGCCTGGCCTAGGGAGCTTGAAGCGCTCCCAAGAACACTGGCTTCTCTCTGTTTACCCAATACTTGCAACCCCACGTGTTGCCCATCTTGTACCTCTTGCCCAGCCACTACCATGGCCTGAATATGCTTGGAAAAGGTGAAATTCTATAAAATCATAAAGGATTCTTTCCTTTTAGAACTTTTATTACATACCAAAGTCTGAGGTATTTTAAAAGATTTTTATTGTTAATTATTAACTGTCAAAAGAAAGAGATTTCTTGCCGCTTTTGGGCACTTCAGCATAATTATCCCTGAAAAAATAGGTCTTGTTATCCTAAGCAACAATAGTTTAATTCATTGCTCTCCCTCTCACATTATCCAGCTTTTCGCTTTAATTACGCCATTGTAGCATAACGAGATTGTAGGCCGGGCTCACACAGCGCGCTGAAAGTGGTTGTATCCACAAGCATGTTGATGACTTCTGACAACGTGGCTACCTTGGCAGCAGCAACAGCGTCTGAAGCTGTCTGGTGGCCCACCAACGTGCCACAAATTCTTGGATGTGGTCCCGATGGTGGGCCAGGTGCTGTGGGCGACGGGGCTGGCTCTTCTGCTGCAGTATAAATGTTTGTCTCCTTCCCGTGTCTTCTCTCTGATCAACTTCACCCGTTTTCTTTCAGGCCCACCGTTTTATGTTCCTGAATCTGAAATTAAAAGCTTGTATGGTAAGTAATATTTCAGGATTTTTTTCCAAAACACATAAACGTGTTTATATGCTTCTGCCTCGCCCTGTGACAAGTGGTAGAGCCATTTGCTTCTTATCTAAGGGGTGGAGAAAAATAAGGGGGAAAATAAATACCATTTAGCCACAGGGATTTTGCTGTCAAGGGAAATTCCCAGCTCTTAAGCTAAGGTTCTTCAAGATAGGAAGAAAACCCAAGAGATACTGTCTCTGTCCTCCCCTTGGCCTCCTTTCGTTCTCTCAGGATCCATGCTGCTCTCAGTGATCTTGTAGCTGCAGTCTTAGTCCTGTTTGACCATTCTCTCCTTCTCCCCACCTCATCACCAGCTGGTATCAGCACAAGGCCTTTGCACACCAGTTCTACAGTTCTTGCCGTACTCCCATAGCCAAAGAAGAAAAGTAACATGCCACACGAAGGAAGTGCTACGCGTACAACTTAAATCCACCAAAATAATGAAACTCAAAATTGTGGCAGGAATTTAATTGTAAAAGTTCCTCCTGGTACGCTTTGATATTGCATTTCTTTTCAATTTACCACTTTCTGAGGCCCCGGCAGTGACTGTGCGCAGTGAGTCTTTGGCACGGACAGCTGCATCCCGGTGAAGAGAGACGGGTAAATTTTCCCCGCTGTGTTTGTGTCACCGCGTTAGGGACTGTGAGGAAACCTGTGGATAAGATTTTTTTGTGTGTGTGACAGTTTGCGTTTTTCAGTGACTAATCATTTGGTAATTTGTTACTCTTTCCTTCCTTTCAGGCAACCACTGTGAAATTAAGTGTCTTCAAAAAGTCGATGACTTCTCAGACAGACACAGGCAATGGGGACTGGACTATTTTCTGGAGGTGCTATATATACTAAAATTTGTAGCTTGATTAAAATTGATTACAGTAACTTACCTCCCACCTTGCTTTTATCTCGCCTTTTAAAATGAGACGTGTTCAGGGGCACTCTTAACGCAGGCTTCAGCCTACAGACAAATGCCCGTGGCGCATTCTTGTCCCTTTTGCTTACAACATTTCGCTCTCCTACGTAACTGCCTTCAGTATGTTGGGACACACGTGGCTTTTCTTAAACTCCATGCACAAACAAGCTTTTTTTTCCTTCCTTATCAATTCAAATCATCAGAGCCGGGAAAAATCAGTGTTCCTGTTCCTTTTTTTTGGCTGTTGCCAGTCGATGCTCTGCGGGTCGGTCTCCTTGGCTGGCAGCCTTGGGAGCAATGGCAGCTGCTGCTCCAGTAGTGTTCCCTTCGGTGCTGGCCTTGCTCCAGACCGGGCAGCTGGGCGAGAGGGGCGGGAAGTTGGCCTAAGTGGCTTCTTGCTGTCCCCGTTATGATTACAAGCCAAGGGACGAGCTGGCAGCGAGCAGGTAGGAACGCTTGGCAGCACCCACCAAGGGAGAACTATCACCAAGCAGGAAAGAAAGGAAGGAAGCGAACTGGATGGCAATAAAGGAGGGAGTCTGGGGAGAAAATGTCCCTGTGGTTGCTGATGTGTGTGCTGCTCCCTCCCTCGAGAGCGCAGCAAGCCAGGGCAGGGCTTGTAGGGTGAGAGGGTTCAAAGAAAGCCTGTGGAGATGCTGCAGGTTTGTCCGCACACAAGCCTTCATTTGTGAGTCTTCTGTCATCCCCCTATGGATACTACTGCAGTTTTTAAAACTTAGAAAATTTGGGGATCTCAAAACCCCTGGCCTTCTCCCTTCGGTAGCTTGTTTTAAAAAATAAAGGTACAATTGCAATATAATCTATTGTAATTCACCAGGACCAGAAGGCAGTAAAAAGCCGTGGGGCTTTTTAGAGTGTTGTAGTCCAAGAGCGGCAAGCGGGGCTGATGATCTGGGCACAGCAGCCTCCAAGCTGCAGCCCGTTGCCAGTCCCACTCTTGCTTGTAGCTACAGATGCTTCAGGGCTGGGTTGGCAGAGAAAAGAAAGGATGTAGCCAGTCGGCCAGTGCAAGCTGGGAGCTGTGATTTGCTGGGATTTTAACTTCTGGCCAGTGCTGCAGGTTAAAGCATCCCCTTCCTCTCGGCCCAGACATTTTTCCCAGGTGCAGTGTGAGAGCTGCTGAAGTTTATCTCAGGCTTGCAGGTACGCCATAGCCACGAAAGGCCCGGTGCTCAGCACGAGGCTGCTGCATGCTCAGCAAAGTCCTGTGCAGGATTCCCAGGTATGTGACAACCTGGCAAGAGCGATGCCACGTGCCAGACGAGCCGTTTTAGGATGTGTGAGAAGGCTCTGCCGTGTGTGTACTGTGCAGTTACTCTGAGAATACGCTGTATGTATGCATGGTGTATGAGGGGGGTGAGACACTGGCACAGGTTGCCCAGGGAGGTTGTAGGTGCCCCAACACTGGAGGTGTTCAAGACAAGCTTGGATGGGGCTTTGGGCAACCTGGTCTAGTGGGAGGTGTCCCTGCCCATGGCGGGGGTTTGGAACTAGATGATCTTTGAGGTTCCTTCCAACCCAAAGCATTCTATGATTCCGTGTACTCTGTAATATGGAGAACACGTACAGGATACATTGTAAGTACACCCCGCAGAACAAGCACGTGCTGTCCGTGCACCTTCCAAGATGTGTGTTTGGAAAACGTGGCTGCTCCTGATTCATGTAAACATATCTGTTGTGTTTTCCGAAGCTTCCCAGAACGGCGAAAGAAATCCTATGACGTCAGGAAGGACATGGATCTGCTCGAGCAGGCCCAGGGGAGCACCACAAAGATGATCAGGGGCTTGGAGCATCTCCCCTATGAGGACAGGCTGAGAGAGGTGGGGTTGCTCACCCTGGAGAAGACTCCGGGGGAGACCTTATAGCGGCCTTCCAGTACTTAAAGTGGGGCGACAAGAAAGACAAGGAAGGACTGTTTATCAGGGAGTGTAGTGATAGGACGAGGGGTGAAGGTTTTGCACTGAAAAAGGGAATATTTAGATATTAGGAAGCCATTTTTAGCACGACGAGGACTGGCAAAGGTTGCCCAGAGCGGTGGGGGCAGGCTCCGCCAGGGGGCCGAGCTGGGCGGGCCAATGGGGCGGGGCGT
>VZZY01019812.1:168721-185285 GCA_013400335.1 Eurystomus gularis | reverse complement strand
CGGGGCGCCTGGCGGTGGCACACGACGGCAAGAAGAGGATCCACGTCTTCAGCCCCAGCGGATTCTGCCTGCAGCGGTTTGGGGAGCGGGGGGACGCGGGCAACGACATCAAGTACCCGCTGGATGTGACTATCACGGCGGACGGGCACGTGGTGGTCACCGATGGCGGGGACCGCTCGGTGAAGGCCTTTGATTTTGAGGGCAGGGGGGTCCTGGCTCTGCGGGAAGGTTTCTGTTTGCCCTGGGGCTTGGATGCCACCCCCGAGGGGGAAGTAATCCTGAGTGACTCGGAGGCGGGGGCTCTCTACCGCCTGACGGCCGACTTCAAGAAGGCGAAACTAGACAAGTGTCAGATGATCTGCTCCCAGCTGATCAGCCCCAGAGGGGTTGCAGTCTCCCAGACCTCGGGTGCTGTCGTGGTAATAGAACACCTGAAAGCTCAAGGACTGAACAACAGCAGCACCCGAGTGAAGATATTCAGTGCAGAGATGGATCTCATCAGCCAGATGGATAGCTTCGGTCTGAACCTCCTTTTCCCCACCAAAATATATACCACAGCAGTGGCCTTTGACAAAGAGGGCCGTGTTATTGTAACGGATGTCTGTAGCCAGGCCGTAATATGCTTAGGGAAACCCGAGGAGTTTCCCATCTTCAACCCTCTAATTAGCCACGGGCTTTCTTATCCTGTGGGACTGACTTACACGGCAAACAATTCCCTCGTCGTTTTAGACAGCGGTGATCATTCAGTAAAAATATATAGCTCCACGTGAATGGGTTTAGATGCTTACTGCTGTAGGGTCACGCTGCTTTTGGCTGCAAAGCACACGGAGTTCTGGTGTTAGTACGTGTGTAAGGAAGAGGCATTTGCTGGGCTTTAGGTGAAATTGCCCTCTGTGACCTCTGCTGTGCTTCCTGCACATCAGATCCCACGCCTGTCCATGGGAGGAGACCTGGCTGTTGCAGGCTGTAGTCAACAATGAATCAACCAAAGAAATAATTTGGCATTTTAAAACTATTCCGTGCCGTGACAACCAAATGTTTTTGGTCCTTTTTGACAAGTAATAAGAACGATGTTTGGAATGGAGTGATCGAAGACTGGAACCTGGGAGAGAACGTGATACACCATTTGTTTGGACTTTCCCAGCACTTAGTTTTCATTATTCTTTGTTAAGCATAGACACACTCAGGAGAGTGACAGAGTTGCTGTTTCCAGGATTTCTACCCAAGAAAGGAGACTGGTTTGATGCAATGATAGGAGAAATGGAAGCTTCGGTTCAAGGTCACCTGAATCCAGCTAAGATCTTTATGGAGGAGCTGCCACTGATGAGTGAGTTATCTGAAGTGAATTGGTGCTCATAGCCTATTTTTTCCATACTGGGGAAAGGCGCTTCTGGGAGCACTCTTACTACTGCTCTCCTTACTAGTTACTCTCCTCTGTGCTAGTTTATTCCCACCTTTATTAGGGTTGTACTGGAGCCCTTGGTCTTGTATAACGCGCAAATTGTGTTGATTGTGGCACACAGCAGGTTTAGATCAGTTCGTATTTTTCTTGAAACTAGTTTCGCTGTAGACACGAGTTGTGTTGCCTTATCGCACTGTAGGAATTAAGGAGCAGCTGAATTGCTTTGAGAAGGATTTAACACCCCCACTAGAAGTCACTGCTGCATTTTTAGGCATTTACCTGCTGCTCAGCAGCTCAGCATTAGAAGGAAGTTAGAATATAAATGTAAACGCTATCTGAGGTGGAGACAAGTAGGTTAAAATGGCATGAAGCTTTTGGGTTAATTTCTTTTATTTAGTCACTAAAATCATTAATATAAACAAACAGAACTTGAAATTCCCAGGCAATCTTTCTGTCAGTAATTTTTAATCTGGCTCTTGGTCTGACTTTAGGGCATTTAATAACTGCTTGTCTTTCTGCACCAGTGACTTACCAAATACTTACTTCGAACTGGAGCGGTTTAGCCCTGTAATTCAGACGGTGTATTAATCTGTCTTAATGTTAACATCTACCTAAACAAAACAAATCTATTAAATGCAGCTGTTTGTAGTGGTTAATTAAACAGTGACCTGCCAATAAAGTGTGAATTGCTCACTCCTATATTGAATAATTTAGTGAAAGCTCCTCATATCTTTTTATCCTGGGTTTCTCTGTTACAATCCAGTTTCCCTGTCGCAGTTGCCCTGTAGATGGTTTCTTTTTTTATTTGGAGATACTCTGCTTAAGTTATTGTAGGGGCATTTGTGGCTCTTGAAAAAGGTATGAACCTGCACATTTGGTCTTCTCTGGCTTTCTTTACTGCCAGGCCACACAGTCAGTGCCTTTGGTGGGACCAGAAATACTCCTCGGCTCTTCTTCAGTAGGAGCCCTCCTGAGGGCTCAGGAAGGAAATTCACTCAGAGAAGCAGCCCCCAGGATTATATATTCTTTTCTATGTGCCAAGGAGATGTCTGTCTTTGAGGAATATAATATAGTAACACTTCTTTTGGGGAGCTGCTATATTTTAAATTGCACACGATATAATTATGTATTCATACATAATGAACAGTTGATTGCAGTAGCACTTCCTCCGAATGACAGGCTGTGAGCTTTCATCTCCTCAAACCTTGCTGTGCACCAGGAGCTCGTTTTTCCTCCCAAGCTCGTGGATGGGCAAATTTCCTCCCGCCTACTGCCATGTGGGCAGCTTTCCAGCAGCTGAAATGCTGATTTTTAAAGATTTGACTCGTACTGTTTTAAAATCTACAAAAACTCCCATCATTGCCCATCGTGCTCCTATCTCCTTTGGTATATGACTAGAGATAACTTGGTATTTGGGGTTGGGAGCCAAATAAACTTTGTGCCTTTATTCTACCTGGTTTGCTGTGCCATCTCCTGCAGTCTCTGCTTTAGCTACCTATGGAAAGTACACATAGACCTTTGCTGTGGATGGTGCAGCTCTTTTCCTGCAAAGCTTGGTGCGCAGGGTTTTACAACACCGCCTCAAAGAAACCCTGACATTCTGTCTTGAATAATTGGAAGCAGGTGCCTGAGCTGAGAAACCATAAAGAACTGTATAAACCCCCATACTGAAAATTCTGAGCTTTTCAGTGTGTAAGGGAACATGCAGCAGTAAACCTGAAACCTTTCTTTTGTCACACAAGAGAATTTAAGAGCTCATGAGAGACAGAGATCCACCAGTACAGTGAGAACACTCTAAAAAGCCTTTGACATTTTCACTTTTGCCTTGTCCTTTATGCGTGTATGCACATTTCCCTTCTAGCTGCTGTAGATGCCTGTTGCCTGCAAGATGATACCTTCACGCCATCTGCTTTTCAAAGGCTTAGGCCACACGTTCTGCTCCTGTCCGTCTGTGAATCTGGTGGAATTCAGTCAACAGAATAAAAACTTGTGTCCTGAGAGAGGGATGGCAAAGTGTGAGGGGCCCATACTTGAACAGGGATCATCAGGTAGGTGATGCTTTTGGGGTCTGACTTCATGTGCTTAAAAGGGGGATTGCTAGATGTTTGGGAAAGAGTGTGGCCACTTCATCTAGAAAGTAAGGTGGGATTATGGTTGCTTCATAGAATCATAGAATGGTTTGGGTTGGAGGGGACCTTTAAAGGTCATGTAGTCCAACTCCCCTGCACTGAGCAGGGACATCTGCCGCTAGAGCAGCTTGCTCAGCGCCCCGTCCAACCTCACTAGACTGTTTCCAGGGATGGGGCATCAGCCACTGCTGGGCAGCCTGTGCTGGTGTTTCACCACCCGCATTGTAAATAATTTCTTCCTTCTCTCTAGTCTAAATCTTCCCTCTTTAAATTTAAAATCATCATCTCTTGTCCTGTCACAACAGGCCCCACTAAAAAGTCTGTCCCCATCTTTCTTATAGGCCCCTTTAAGTACTGAAAGGCCCCAATAAGGTCTCTCCAGAGCCTTCTCTCCTCCAGGCTTCAGTGATAATTACCACTGCACTTATTTTTTTTTTAAAAAGAACCTAAACTAAACTACATAATACTGTGCACCTCATGCCTTAAGAATTTAGAGTAAAACCAAACGAATATAAGGGACAGTATTCCCCTAATGCCATCTCTCCAGCCCCTGCTATAGGCTGGTATGTCTGCTGTGCAGTTCCCCTTTGGTTTATTTTTAAGTGCTGAGCTCAGGTTGCTGTCCTTGCGTATAAATATACTGGGTGTGTTTACAGTGTTCCGGAATAAAGGGGGTGGAGAGTTTCAGAAATGTGTATTGAAACTGTGCCCTGGAACACACAGGTTTTTTGTTTTGCTTTTTAACAAAATCATTTTAGGTAAGAAATATAATCATGTTTTTTCAGATTGATGAATAGTAAGAAGGAAGAGATACAGGGGAAAAAAAAGGTTAAATTTACTTAATTTTGGCCATTGTCCGTTGACAGGCTGTCCGTTCCCTCCAGCCACATTGCTGTGCACATCAGTTTGTATTCTCACAAAGTGTGAGCATAACATCACCAGCACATTTTTTTCACATCAGTTGATTTCAGGTGAAGAGGGGACCTCCTGTCATGTCCAGCCTCCATATCACTAAGAAGAGATTTGTAGAATCCACTGTCCTACTCGAGAAAAGTCTGGTGGGAGATGACTCGTAAGAGCTTGCCTTTTGAAACCTTCTTACCAGGTCTATCGTGCAATTTGTTGATCAGTCCTGTTCAGCCCCAGCTCCAGCAACCGTTCTGAGCTGCCGGCTCATCCGATGCAGCAGGCTCTCTTGGTTTGGCCAATTGTGTCCTAAAGTGCTTCCATCTGAGCAGAGGATCTTCCAGGTGGAGTGTGTAGCCCCCAGCACCCGAGGGGCTTTCTTCTGACCTTGCTTTGACTAGAAGGCTGCAGCGCCAGCACAAAGGCACAGACGAGACAAAGCGGAGATTACCGTCTGAGATAGATGTGTACAGAGTTTGAAACTGCCCAGAGAATTCAGGATTTGTTGTCATGTGCGCAGTCACTGACAGTAAGGAGGAACAGGCCAGGCCTGAAATGAGGCGTGGGTCTGCCTCGCCGTGCAAACCAGCCATCGCCAGGCAGAAGGCTGGCTCAGCCCCGCTGGAGAAGAGCTCAGAACATATACTACCTCTTCAGCAAACCCTTTATGCTACTGAATGCGATGGGAAATCATTATCATTACCCACACGTACAAATTCCAAATGTACAAAGCATGTAAATCTTTAAACTTGAAGGACATCAAACCCAAGACCCACTCGGCATTTTCCCCTTCAGCAGGTACTGCTGTGGGTCATCCATCAGTCTGGGGAGATGGAGTACTTAACACTTCTGTGTTTCTCCATCGAAGCAGGCATTGACCATGCCTCCACTGCTCATCACATCTTCAACTTCGTTGTCCCCACTAATTGAGTGCTTCCTTAGTGTAAACCGCCTGATTCTCCTGGACAGCTTCAAAGCCGTCTGATACTGGAGAGGTTCTCAGCGAGCAGAAGATGCGCTGCACTTACGCCTTTTTCTCACCACTGCTTTCCTAGAGATTTACAGATATTTTTGAACCTGGTGGTCCAACCACTTTGAGGCAAACATGAAAAAAATGTTCTGGTCCTGCAGCTGCAGACAGGAGAGCTGAGAATCAAGGGAAGCCCTTGGCAGGCTTGAGACTAGGTCTTAGACTTCCTATTACAGGGCTGGTGCCTTAAGAAAGCAGGGAGAGTCTGTGTTTAATTATCCTCTTGTCTGGGAGTTGCCTTCCTTTCTTCCCTGTGAGGGTGCCAGAGCCTGGCCCAGGCTGCTCAGAGAGGTTGTGGAGTCTCCTTCTCTGGAGAGATTCCAAACCCTCCTGGACATGATCCTCTGCACCCCGCTCTGGGTGACCCTGCTTTAGCGGGAGGATTAGACGAGATGATCTCCAGAGGTCCCTTCCAACCCCCACCATTCGGTGATTTTGGAAGTTTTGACATTTTACCGATGATCTTCTTGTTACTAATTCCTTTGGTGTTTCCTACAAATCATGGGAATTAATACTTTTCTAAACCACAATGTATTCCTAGAGAATTGCTTCCAGTGTGCTCCGAAGAGTTGCGAGTTCTGAAATGCTCTGTGAGGAGGTGTCCTGCTGTGAAGCCCCACTGCAGTGATCAAGTCGCTTATTTCATGTTGAGGATAGAAGGGAGGGGAAGACATCAGCTCTGAAAAGGAGAAAAAAATAATGAAAGGTGTCTGTGGCTTAAACAGAGGGCGTCCCTCACCAAGTCAGAGCACAGAGCACACCCACCGTTCCAGTCAAGGGAATGCATTCTTAAGAGGTGAAGCAGTTCAGCCTGGAAAATGGACAAGTTGATAAAGGCCATTGCCTCTTGACTAGTCTTGACCTCAGCCAGAGGAGTAATCTACATTTCCACAGATTCCCCAGCCACAATTAGGCACTTTGCAGATGGTAATCCTTAGGAGAGCTGTCTATCACTTCCAGCTCTGTATTTGTAGCAAAAATCTGTGGGAAATGAAGATTTGGAGCAAGCTAAGCATTGTAGGGAAGCACACTCCCTATAATTGAATAAATAGATATATAGCATTTTCCTGAAGTTCCTTCTTAACGTAGGCAATTGTTCCTTGGTCACAGTTGGGCAGTGAGTTGGGTGAGAACAGCTGGGTCACTATATGGGCAACGAGTTGAGGTAAGAACAAATTCTGCATTCGTGGAATATATTGCTTTTTGAATCAGGAAAATATTGCTGGCCAGAAGATTCTGTAAAACCATTTTAACTACTCTAAATATAGTTATATGCTTTGTAATGAATAATGGGTAGGGAATTTTAAGGAGGATATAGGATTAGGAAGATAAAATTATAGTTGGGAGAAAGAAATAATTGATTTTGAGAAATCTGAAGATGTAAAAAAACAAAAAGAAAAAAATGTCCTTTATCAAAGCTTGCTTTTAAAACTTCTAATACAAAGATGATCTTAAAAGAACTGTCACACCTACATAACCACAGGAGGTAACTCATTACTGGTTTATGTTCCAGATATAAATAGATTAAACAACCATGGAAGTATTAATGCTCACCTAGTATTATTTCCTGAATAATACTGACTATGGAATTTAACCAGTATTAACCAGTATTTAGTAACTACTGGCCTGTATTGGAAGTAAGAAACAGAAAACAATTGTGTCTTTTGTTATCACAGACTAAGGAGCTAACAGGAGAAGAAATAGAATGTCATTAAAGTTATGCTTTAGAAGAAATCTATCAAAGAGAATCAGACAGATTAAGTATTAAAAATTTATAACATCTTCATATGAAAAGGATATTCCTGGCTCCCTTATTTGTCACTGCCCTTAATTAGGTAGGAAATAGGGCTCCTCAGTGAGTCCTGCACCACCTCCCACTGAACTTAGAGCGTGAGATGATGGAGCCAGAAGTATTTCAAATACGTATATTAGTCTTTTTCTATCCTTGTTGTTCCTTCAAGTGACTTGTTTGAGTTGAGGCTTGCTCTGTCATAAATAGTTTATCTCTGCAGTCATGAGTACTGCAAATGGAATTGTCCATGTAAAGAAACGCTGCAGGACTGGGCTTGAAGTCGGGTAGATTCAAGCTGGTGCTGAGGTTTGCCCTGGAGAAGTCTTTGCAGCAGACTTTAGTATGACAATTTCTGGGAATTCTGCTTTGGTTTTTTTTACATGCTGACAGCCCTGCCCACGTTCAGAATATATTGTGACTAATTAGGACTTTCTTTCAACATCAGAAATCTTTTCTGAGTCAAATGTAATGTAATGGTTTAGCTTTTATTTATTTATTTGTAACACACTGAACCTTTGCCTGGTTCCCAAGAGTCCGTCAGACTATGTGGGTCGGTACCACACCTCCCTTTTGGGATGTGTGGTTTCTCAGTAACCAGCAATCGGGGGCAAGACTCCCTCTGGACTGGCGTCACTGGAGACCTTACACCTGAACTGCTCTTGCAGCTCCTGAAGAGGAGGTTGTTGGTCTTAGCGGACGGTTCAGGAAAGTTATGATGTTTTCATTGTGGTGGAGACTCACTGTAGGCTCTAGGTCCCAAGAGGACTATGCAAAGGGATTTCTAAGGTTGCAGGGTAGTTAGCTGCTTTTTGTTTCATTTCAGACGAAGGAATGCCAGCTTTTAAAGAGCAGCTGAAAAGCACACCCTTTTTTCCCTGGTATGGCAAAGTGAAACTGAAGTTGCCCCAGGCCCAGGATTAGAGCTACAGGTCTATTTGATCATTTGTTTTGTGATGTGCATAAAGCTGTTCAGTGCTTGGATGATGTTACGATCAAAATGAAGCTGATACTCTTCGTGTTTCCACTGTTTCAGCGGTACTGAGATAAAAACCCAAACCAACCCCTTTGAAAAGTGTACCCTGAAGGCAGAAGTAAACCTTGTCTTTCTTGTACCTCTTTCACTGGAGAAATAAAAAAGCCACGCAACCGATTTTTTTCAAACATCTGTATCAAGCGATGGACTTTGGCCCTTTCCCTTGTGTTTAACTTGAATCTCAAGTCGATTTTCACGATGATAAGCCTCAATTTTTGATTTCTGAAATTCAACCACGTTGTCAGATTGAAGGGAGGAAGCCTCAGCTCACAATGTGAATGGTGGGAAAGGACTTAAGTCATTCAGGGACTGCAGCTGGGAGACAGGCCTGCAGGCTTTATTACAGGAGAGGAAAGGCTGAAGGACTGTACAATGAAGCTCTGTAGACTAACACTTCTAGGAACTCTTCTACCCTGGCTTGCCCTGCACAGCTCCATTTCTAATAGTGGGAAAAACTTAAACCAGAAGTCACTAACTTGCAAATCACTGGCTTTCTTTGGTGGTTCTCTGGACTAGTGGCAGCCTGGTCCCAGTGATCCAGAGGTTCTCCTGGACTGGATTTTGTGGATGACTCCAACAACTGGTCTGTGTTTCCCTGTCAAATGCTGGTGTAGACAAACTACACAAAGCTTGGAAGCCTGCATGGGCCGTCTGTGTTCTGATTTTTTCACCTGTAAAGAGCGAGCCTTTTTGCCATGAATCAAAGAGGATGACATCTGAGGTGACATGACAACAAAGGATGCCCAGTGGTCGCACTGTTTTACAGGCACACTTCTGAGAGCGTGATCTGTTGCTGATAATTTTGGTTTTGTTACTGTTAATGATGAGATGATTATATGTGGTCTGTTTTCTTCAGGCTGGGAAGAGCTGTGAGGGGGAGTGATTGGGCGTTTTGTTTTCTAAATAAAAGACCTCGCGTTTTGTTGTGCACCTTAATTAGCACCTTCAATACTTGTTTCCACCTTCCACAGGATCTGATGAAACCTGTTGAACTTAATGTGAATCTTCCTGTTGACTTCAAGAGACAGCAGACAGATCCCAGATCTGTGCTGGGCTGACTTCCCTGTGTTCTAACAAACAGGCAATTCCAGCTCCTCTCGCAAGGCTTTGCCTCCTTCAGCTTCCTTACATGCTGACCTCCTGGTGCGTGCTGCTCTCCTTCCTAAGCTATTTCAAGCAAGAGCTTTTCTTCTCCATGCTTTAGAAAGATAACGAGCATTTGTCTAGAGCCCGTATTTGCAGGCATCGCTAAGAAGCAGTTGCATAAGGAGAAATTTTGGCTTGGCCAGCGTGGTTACTGGCTCAGCTTAGTAAGCAAGCTTGGTGGATGTACTCCTCCCTCCCCACCCTCCTCCTCCTCCCAGGGCAGAGCCCAGGTTCCAAGTTTCACCCAGGGTAGCCAGCAAAGCTCAGCTTCTCTCTGGAAGCAGAAACTAAACCCACAAGGGGCCTGTGACTGTGTGCGGAAGGGTTTTTATAGGCTGTTTGTGTGTACAGCTTTCCCAGTCATCCCACTGAGCAAACACAGCCCCTGAAAACTGCCTCAGCGTTGCTGGGTGTGAGTGGGACTGCGCCCAGTACCCAGTGCTGACTGGAGAGCCTTGGAGGTTGCAGAGTCACTCCTACCTGTTGTAAGGCACACAGCAGCACTTTGCAAATGCGTAGTAACTACAGGTGCTCGTGCCCTGCTCACTGAGTCTGGATTTGGGGCTTAGAGTCACAGGAGAACCTCGGGGATGTGCTGGAGTGACCCTCATACCAAACATTCCTTATCATAAAGATGAAGAGAGGCGAGAGTTTTCCGGGTAGGGGAATACTGGGAGGGTTGTCCCCTTCAGTTGGCTGAGACCTGCCTGCTGATTTAAATTGTAAGTAATGTTACAAACCAGCTATGGCAGTTGGTTGTTTCTTAGCAGAAGCATCTGATTTCTACTAATATATAATAGAAAAGGGGGGAGAAAAGGAAACATTATAAATCTCTACTAATTTAGCATCAATCCCTTTCATAACGTAATAGTTATATTAACCACAGATAGGTGATGTCAGTTCCTTTGGGACCTTGTGATCTTACTTTTTTGACAGTACAAGACTTTCCTTTTCCTTCCCTTTCCACTACTGTAAAATATCATCACCATGATGTTTAAAGACTGTACAGTGGCATGTGTCTGGTAGGGTCACCAGGACAGGTTCCTAACATGGCATCTAATACAATCAAGCTTACTCTTAAAATTAGCTACTTTTAGTCCAAAAGTCTTCTGTGTAAGAGGCTATTCATTCCTCTGGGGGTGAAAGTCAACTCACCTCCAGCCTGAGTGTGTTCCAACCCCATAGAAGGGTTGAGGTGGGCAGGGACCTCTGGAGGTCATGTGGTCCAAACCCCTGCTCAAGCAGGGCCACCTAGGGCCAGGACCATGTCCAGATGGCTCTTGAATATCTCTAAGGAGGGAGGCTCCACCACCTCTCTGGGCAACCTGTGCCGGTGCTTGGTCACCCTCACAGTGAAGCAGTGTTTCCTGATGTTCAGAGGGAACCTCCTGTGTTCCACTTTGTGCCCATTGCCTCTGGTCCTGTCACTGGGCACCACTGGAAGGACCCTGGCTCCATCCTCTTTGCACCCTCCCTTTGGGTATTTATATACATTCACGAAATCTCTGAGCCTTCTCTCTTTCAGGCTGAACAGTCCCAGCTCTCTCAACCTTTCCTTATCGGAGAGGTGCCTCAGGCCCTGATTCATCATCTTGGTGGCCCTGCACTGATCTCACTCCAGTAAGTCCATGTCTTTCTTCTACTGGGGAGCCCAGAACTGGACACAGTATTCCAGATGTGGCCTCACCAGTGCTGAGCAGAGGGAAAGGATCACCTCCCTTGACCTGCTGGCAGCTTTGCTCCTCACACAGCCCAGAATAAAAGGGCTGCTCGAAAGACAGTTTACATCCATTTCTTCTGTGCTTCTGTTTCCTTGAACTTGAGTAGCACCCTGCTTTAAACTGGCCTGAAAGGAAGTATAAACAGCCACATCCCCAGACTAAACAAACTCAGCTTTTCTAGTCTGCTCTTGCTTGATAATATTCACCACTCCCCAGGCCTCCTTTGGTGGGCCTGTTCCCATTTGAACTCCTCTTCCCTAAATGCTGTACTGAGTTTTCCGGGTGGATTCTCAACAATGCGTTTTACAATGTCATCCCTACCGCCTGTTCCACTGCAGGAAGTAACTGAAGTGACAACAGCCCCAGCTACGTACGCTTTCCTCGTACCACTTGGTTGTCAATCCAGCACCCACAGCCCTGCTCTCCCCAGTATAAGCAAATTTAGGAAGGTATTTGAGTCAGGGGTAGAGTGTTTCCTGAGGTAACAAAGGGATGGTGTACACATATTAACAGCGATCACAACAAAAATGTAAATAAACCCATCAGTGTATCATTTTTACCCTGACAGCTAAGGAATGTGAGCTCACAGCACACAACCACCCGTCGGAGGAGGACAGAACTATTGCCCATATCTGACGTTAAGGCTGCAGGGGTGTTAAATTCCCTGCCAGAAAGCAAATCCCTCCCAGGGTGGCAGAAAGGTTCACTTTGGATTCAGTAAAAACTTCAGACTTCCAGAGCACAGCAAAAAACATCTGAGCAATGTACAGAACTACTCTCGCTACTTTTCCTCCCTTCTTTGCATCCCATCAGTTTCCCAGCCATAGCTGCATTAGGCTGCTTCTAAGCTCAATTATTTCCATTAATATGATTTTTTACCTGTAGGGAGCAATAACCATTGAAGTTCCACAGTAAATTGAAACTATTTCTTCCTGCTAAGAGATAGGTGGGGAACAGAGCTCCCTTCCCCCTGATCTTCCGTGAGTGGAGCAAAGGGATTTTCCGCTGCAGAACGGCCACTGAGTTAAACGTCATTAAAATCGAGCAGCTCCTCTCAAACAGGTCAGTCTCATCCCTCGTGCTGAGTGTTGGGCTGAAGTTTCGAAAAGTTCTACAATATTGTCTCAGAGGCAGGGAGAAAACATCGGCTCTGATCAGTGAAATTGCATTTGATGTTTTTTCCCCTCCACAGCAAGGAAGGTCTCAGCTTGATGGAGACATGACTGTGCCTGCCTCAGGGACGCTCTGACCCTTCAGCTCTGATCCCGGAGGGCTCGGCTCTGAGGCACGCAGGGTGGGTCTGGAGGCAGAGGGAGGGTCCTAGCAGAGGTTAGGACCCTGTCCAGGTAAAGCCAAACAGGTTATTCCAAACACAAATTAGCCCCTACGAACAGATTTTGTCTGTTCACCACTGGAAGAGCCTGTGAGCCAACAGAGCCAAGGTAGGTTTAAACTGCAGTGCCTGCTAAGAGCAAGATACTACGCAGGAGTCTAAATACCCAGCTGGTAGGCACCTCATCGAGCTCCGAGCAGCATCTCTCAGGCAGGATAATGTTAAGGTACATCTATTCTGCATTTATTCCTAACGCTGACACAGCCCCTTTCTGGGCTCTTGGCCTTGCCATAAATATGCTGGACATAGACCCTACTATCTGTTCTTCTTTTTCCCCAACATCAGTGGAAGATTTATCTATTATGTTGTCAGAGCTACAATTGCTTCCTGTGCGTTTTCCTAACGTAAGGGTGATATATCAGATAATAAACCTTAAAAAATATCTGTTGGTTTCATTATACAGTACTTGTTCATTTTACCTCTTTCTCTCAGGCTGGATGATGCTGTAATGTGTTTGTGTTGAAAATAAAGTTTTGTTTTCCGTTAATTCTAATTTTATAAAATTCTCAGTAAAAATTTGGAAATCTAAAGAAAACTTTGAATTTGGTCAATCTTACCAAATACGTGCCGTGGGTTAAACTTAGTAGTAAAAACCTCCATTGTAAGCGTCTTTTGGACTTCAGGCGGTGGAAAATGAAACACTTCGTCTTTCTTTGGACACTTCTGACACCAAAAGAAAAACACAGCTTTGCTTCCCGTGCCCTCAGTGCTGCCAGCTCCTCCTCTTCTCCGGCTCCAGTGACACGAGATGAAGTCAGACGTGCCAGTGACAGCGTGCACCAGTCAGGCACGGCAAGATATGCGCTGGGGACGCTGCTGACAGGATGGATATTCTTGGCAAGCCCCGTGACACTTCTTCCTGCCCTTCACCAGAGAAATGAGGTCAGTGGAACGCTCTGCCCTTCAGGCATCCACTCGGGGGCACAGCATTGCTCCCCCATTTCCATGTCATGAAGTAGAGCAATCAATCCTGCTCAGGAGACACGGGAAGACAGAGGCAGGCCTTCATGTTAAGTCACGTTGTCTGTGTTTTGCTTTGGGAAGATGAGGAGCAGTTGGAACTTCCCACCAGACTAAAGCAAGGGGTGATATTTTCTTTATGCTCTTTGCTGAACTGTGCAGCGATGGGCAAGTGTACGGAAATGCTGAAAGGGAAGAAGCAAAAATGAAACAGGAAAAGCAAGAGACAGACAAAGATTCAATCCCGGCTCTAGTAAAGCTGCAAAATTCCTGTTGACTGCAGTGGTGCAGAACCAAAGTAGAAGGTGGACAGGGACAGGAAATCAGGGAAGAATGGCTTCAGATGATTTTGTCCCATGTTTCCATTTCTGTTCTTCTCACCCACCATCAATCTCCACTTTCTCCAGCTCTCATCTTCTCTCATTGCTGAAGCAGTAAGCTGTCATTTCTCATCTGGAATCTCCCATCCACCCATCCGTCAGCGTGTCTGGGATAGCTGGCAGCTCATTCTGATGGGTGAGCAACCCGTGAGTATCCCTCCCCAGTTGCCACGGGGCATGTAAACAGACCAAGCTAACAAATGCTGACAGGTGAGAGACGTTCATCCACAGAAGCCAGAGATGTAAAGGGTTCCATATGGTAGCTGTGTTCAGTAGGGAGATACGAT
Source organism: Eurystomus gularis (assembly GCA_013400335.1). Lineage (NCBI taxonomy): Eukaryota > Metazoa > Chordata > Aves > Coraciiformes > Coraciidae > Eurystomus > Eurystomus gularis. Next base: position 171,106 of record VZZY01019812.1, on the reverse strand, counting down.
GCCACATAAGAAACATCTCATTGTCCTGAATTGCACCCACTTCCCACAGTCCTTCACAGGTTGCTTTCTGGGCTACCTAATGACCTCATGTGGCCCCTATAACATAACTCTTCTTATTCTGCCGTGATGCCAAAGGTTTAGGGGAGACTGGATATATATATTCTGCTACATACACGGTGCCTAATAGATGCTGTCAGGTCGTGGTACAGATGTTGTCAAAAGCCCTTCAAGAGGACAGAAAAACTTGGTGGAACCAGCACTTCATTCTTGGTGGTTGTTTTTCAGGACACACTGATGTGAAAGGGCAAAAATCCTTCTCCCAATTACCTAACACCAAAAAAAATCAGGATTTCGCACGAGAGAAGAGCTGCAGTCTGTATGAGAACCAACTAGGTCGCATCACTCTTTTCACAGCTGGCTTTTTGTACCTGCAAACAACGGAATATAATTCACAAACCTATTTCAGACACTAGTGAAAATTTCTTCCCAAGACTCTTCCCACAGCCAAAATCTCAGTCAATCTCATAAAGACTCCTTTTAGTTTCTCTTCAGCTCATCTCATTGTTTTTATTTAATCTTGCAATGATGTCATTTTTCCACTAAGAGGTGGAAAATCAAGACGGAAGGGAGTATTTTCCCTTCCATCTGCTGGCTGTATTCTCCTTCCCAATAGCATCCAAGTTCCACTGAACAACTCCCTTTCAGCACAGCCATTTCAGACTTCATGCCTTATCTTGAGCCAGCGCTTACTTTGATCTGGGTTCTTACAGTCTACAGCCATAAGCAGCACGTCTCGTTTCAACATCATTCCTTTTCTTTACTCGTTGAGCCACATGCTTACGATGCATTTCATAACGAGCTTCATTCCTTATTCCTACTTCCACAGGCAAGAAATCCGTCTGCGCCAGCTTCTGCTAGTGACGTACTGCAGATGCCTGGCTCTATTTGGTAACGTTTCTCTTTCGCTGTGCTAAGTGCATCTCTCGTTTCCTTTCAGCATTCCAGCAGGCCATGGCCATTCGGGGCAGCCAGGCCTCCTCCAGAGACCTTCTGCTCGTTTGCTTTTCAGGGCTCTCCTGGCTGGAGTGCTGGCTTCTCAGCACCGTCCACTGTTTTGACCTCTGTTTGAAGGGTCTGCTCTTTCTCAGTGCAGCCACCTATTCATCGTTTGTCGTTTACCCTGTTCTCCCTACAGTGGTTTAGCCTCAGAGTAGACAGAATAATCCCATTTGGGTTTGAGCCTGTCTTTTCCGTAAAGAAAATGTTACAGACATCACTGTTTCACACGGGGATTCCTGCCAGTTAGCTGCATCAACAATAAAGATTGATTCTTTGGAAGATATTTTGCTGAAGTTAAGGAAACACTTCTGGGGAGAAACCAAAGTTTTAACAGGACAATCAAAAAGGAGGTTATCCTGAGATCACAAGCCTACTGCAGTTTTAAATCATCTTTCTTGGCTTGTCTACTGGAAGCTCAGCCATCCTTGGAGCTCGTGGTCACTACCTGGTGTTGGTAACACCAGGATGTTGAACACACCACTAGTAGATGGTCACAACTCTGTCCTACAGCGCTCGGGCAGGCACTTGTCAATGACGGCCTGTCACTGCCTGGAAAAGCAGCACAACACCAGCAGCCTGGCATGTCACAGGCAGCCCTTCTCCAGGGAGGCAGAGCAGAGGCTGGGGCCGGGGCAGGGCCCATCGCTCCATCACCTGGAGAAGCAACAATGCTTCCAGGCCTCCATAACGCACCCCACACATTTCACCTGGATCACCCATGCTGGTGCCAGGGCTGCACTGGGCAGGTCCTTCTTTCTAACTGAGCATTGCGCACCTTTTGTCAAAAAACCCCACCCCAACCAACCCCTGGCACCATGACGTTTCATTCAGGGCAGTCTCTGGGCTTTTCTTGCTGGCCTTTCCATCAGAGAATGACAGAATGATGAGGGTTGGAAGGGACCTCTGGGGATCGCATAGTCCAGCTCCCTGCGAAAGCAAGGTCACGCAGGGCAGGTTGTCCGGGACTGTGCCCAGGCTGGTTTCGCATCTCTCCAGAGAAGACTCCCCAGCCTCCCCGGCCAAACTGTTCCAGGCTCTGGCACCCTCACAGGAAAGAAGCTTTTCCTCATGGCGCTGGGCACCACTGACAGGAGTCTGGCCCCACCCTTCAGATATTGATCAGCATCGATCAGATCCCCGCTCGGTCTCCTCCAGGCTAAACACCGCCAGGTCTCTCAGCGTTCCCTTCTCACAGAGATGTTCCGGCCCCCTCATCACCTTCACAGCGCTCCTCCTCGCCACAGGGAGCCCTGCCGTGCGGCCGGACAACCCGGCGGCGCCGGGACGGGCCCGCTGCCCCCTCAGGCCCCGGCAGCGCCAGGGCCG